>JAAIIK010000072.1:2969780-2985797 GCA_014706435.1 Silurus glanis | reverse complement strand
CTTCTCTTCTCTTCTCTTCTCTTCTCTTCTCTTCTCTTCTCTTCTCTAGTACTAATTGCTGTGAGTGGTATCCAATTAAAAACATTCCGGTAGTTATTCAAGCGAAGTTGCATACCTGAATCTCGTAAATTATAACTTTTTTCCCTATAAATTCCCAATCTTAGCAGTCTCCTTCTCTAATCACAATGTGGTTGGGAACTTTGAAAAAAAAACAGAGACAGGATTAGAATATAAACCTCTCTTCTCTCTTTTCCTACAGAATATAATAAAACAATAAAAAAAAATCTCTTGTATCCCCCTGATAAAGTGATAGTACTCTTGGATTATCATACCATTGAAGATTAAGACAATATTACTCTAATAATCTCTCCTATAGAGGATGTTATTGATGACACACAGCAGAACTGAACCTCATGGGCAGTCATTAGTGACTACATCTATTGAGTTATCACCTCTATTCTCCTTTTAACATGAGTTAAAAAAAATGCTGTGCAGCTTGAGCCAATCACCTTCACATTCTCTTCTCTGTGGAAAGCAAATGGCAGCCCTTCGGCAGTAAAGCCGTCACTGAAGCATCGCTCGTCATTTGTAAGTGATGGCAGGCAGACAGCGATCCACACACAGTTCACGTAAGATCAATGGGCTTTACCGTTCCACACATCAGCTCAGATAGGAAAGGTCACACCATACTGCAAGAGAGACACAGTTCCCACTCAACACCAGGTCCAAAACATATTGGAAATCCAATACAAAGTAAAGGTGTGTCAAAAAACAGCGTGTTATAGATAGAAAAGAAATGGATCTTCACAGAGTTGGAACCTCGAATCTTTATGCGACCATGCTGATCCACTCTCTTACACGCACTCAGTGGTATTTTGCTGCACAAATGGACTAAATTTTCGATTCTTTTTTTTCCCCCCAATAATCGTTTTAATTGTACCGCCCGAGGGCAAGCTCAACCATTACTGCCACATAGAAATTATCAGCTGTCGTTTAATTGCCAGCACTCATATTTTTTTTTCTTATTAATTCACAAAAGCATGAACATGTCTAATTGATGGATGATTATCAGACAGTGTTTTTAGAATTTTAATGATGCTGGCTCATACAGTTGTAATAGATGTCAAAACAGAAGCATTTAAGCTGTACAATGTAGAGTTGTATATAATAGATTAAAGACTGTATAAGTACAGTATAAGAGCAGTCCAAGAGAAAAAAAAAAAAACCATATCATTTTTATAGACAGCAGCAGGAAAATGCCTTCCACTTCCAGTGTGTTGTGATAAACTGTGTCACTGGCCCTACAGAGAGCCAGTGGGGGGGGACAGCAACTAAATATAGGCAACAGAATATATTGCCATTTACTTTTCATTGAAAAAAAAAAACATTACAATAGCATCTGGGCTGCTTCTTGGCTGGCAAAAATCATGCATAATAGCTCCTTTCTGAAAACAAAAGAACTAAACTCTTTGCACCAGTGTATGAAGTATTATGTAAAGGTATAATAAGGAAATCTGAAACAAATGTGAATGATAAACTATATTTATTTTGCTATAGGTTGCAAAACTTTTGGTTTAATTAGAATTACTTGCAATGGTGCATTGCTATTTCTTCCGCTGCTTCCGTTAGGGGTCGCCACTACAGATTATCCATCTCCATATCGCTCTGTCCTCTGTCCTATGTCTTCCCTCACCCCATCCATAAACCTCATCCTAAGCCTTCCTCCTTAGCTACATTCTTTGCCAGCTTGACCAAAGGGAAACGTAAAACTCATCCACCTTCACCACCTCTTCTCCCTTCAACCGCACCACTCCACTGCCCTCCCTCTCATTCACACACATGTACTCTATCTATATCTTAATGCCCTCTTAATGTAATAATAAAATATGTGTGCAAAAATACAGTACAGGGACACTATACATTTATTTTATCATGTATTGGCATAACTATTGTGGTTTTTCATGCTTTTCTCATAGCACTAAGCTCTAAGATTCTTCCTGTAACTTTGAAGTTTTGTTTATTGGTTTTACTTTTTATTCAGTCTGCTTGCATTTAAATTTGCAAAACATTGGGAATCTGAAAAAATAAGAAAAAGAAAAGTAGTGCGCCACAGCAATAATTTCTATATTGCTTTTGATGTGCTGTATATTGTGACATTTACAACAGAGATGTTTGAGGCTCCCTTTGTAGAGGTGTCATTAAGACACATCACAATTCAAATATACAAATCAGAAAAAAAGGCAAGAAAAAAATAAAGCTAAAAGGCAAAACAGAAATGCATGGTATGGCTGTATGTCTAGACATACAATGTAGGCAAACAAGAATAAGACTTAATAGCCACTCATAGGAAACACGGATAAAAGTTATTTGTGTGTAAACTGTCATTTTATTCTGTACAAATAGGAAGGAGTGTAAATAATGTTCACAGGAGGAAAGAGGACGTCTGCTGGCAAGGAGGAAAAAAACCTACGCTAACGTGTGGTTGAATAGATGTGTGGGAGGCCCTGTAATGAACTTGCATCCTCTCCAGTGATGCTTGGGGGAGATGGTTGTTTCTGGAATAGAATCCAGATTGATTAGGATAAGATGATAAAATTAACAAACGAATAAATAAATCAATGAATAAGAAATGAATAAGAAAGACTGACATAAAGCCATCTTAATTTGGAAGTTTCAGGCTAAATTATACTGAAATTTAGGAATGCCATTAATCTTCACTAAAGCTCTTGGACTGCAAAGCGCAGTTCCAATACTGTTGTTAATGACAAATAGGGGCAAAATTTTTTTTATATTAGTTTAGTCATGTGTCTACAGTGCATTATTCCAGTTGTATTTTCAGTGACACTAAGAGGTTGCATGCAGCATTTTGTGGGATTCTCTCAGACAGGCTCTAGAGAAAATAAAAGATAAGTCTTTTTTTCTTTTTTACTTTATAAACCATATAATGTATTTCTTAAAGGGTAACTTTAATATATCTATACATAGATTAATGTGAAGCTTGTGAAGCTATATGAGTTTTAAATAGTAACTTTTACATGGTCAGATAAAAGCAAACATTCCCATGTATGTCATTTCCCTTGAATTATATTAAGCGATATTAGAGATTGCCATTACATTATTTCATTTCCCTTCTCTAACCAAACACATTTAGTCAAGCTCTGCCACTGCAGATGTCATATATAATTTATTGTTATCCTCTTCATAATTGTAAAGTTTGGAGCAAGCACTGTGATATACCTAAAGCCATGATTTCGGGCTGTCATTATGCAATGAAATTTCCATTCCATGCCACCTCCTCCTTTGCAACCCTGCCAAGTGAGACCTTGATCTGTAATTCATGTAGCCACGGCAACTCCCACAGTGCTGGCAGCAGACATCTCCTTCGAATCCGTAATGCGCCTATGCCTCATTGCTTCATTTTCAGCCTTCCAGCTTTAATATCTCTACTTTCATACAGTGGACCTCCGCTCTGGTGCTGCCACATTTGTAGGGCTTATTGAACGTGGAGAGCCACATGCCATGTTAATCAATAGCTCGAGTGCTCCATTGGAGCTGCATGTACACTTGCCAAGATTGCCATCTGCCTAATACTCGCCTGCCTAATGAGGTATGTCTTGGATTTTAGATCACCACAGCTTCAATTTGCTTCAAAATGTTTGGTGATATTTTAATATAAGGTTCGGTAATAAACTCTTTATTAGCAAGACACACCTACTTTTCTTTTCTTTTTCTTTAATTATTAGTTAATTAAGAGTTTGTGTATTAAGTTCTTTATTTAACAAGGTCTATCTTTTTATTACAGGAAATAAATTGCTTTTTTGGCAGGTGCATTTCCTCCCTATTGTCAGGAACCACTGCTCTCAGCATAATAAGCTGGGGAGACCATTATGAGCTGGATCAGGTTCGTTTGGAACAGGAATTTTTGCCTTTCAAGGCACTGAGTCTTCATGACTTTTACTGAAAAAATGCAGACTTTTCAAAACATGCTTTATTAAATAATTTTTGGCAGTTGTCCAGAATTTAGTCATACCTTATGGCTTTTCCCAGAACACTACCCATTTAGATATTTTTGAATTGCTTAATTAATGTATGTATATTTGCAAAAGAAATGCAAAAGAATAAAATGTTTACTAATATATTAACAAATATTTATATTTGATACTTTATTTCTTAAATTAGTCAACTTTGTGTTACCCACACATTAATAGTAATTTTTTATGTTTTTGCATTGCCATTTGAACATCTGACATCCCATTCATGTATGGCTTATATGACCAAAAATACCTATAAATAGTCCATAATATATGGTGGATGAGAAGTGCAAAACACATTAACAAATCAGAAAACAAATTAACAAATTAGAAAACACATTAACCAATAATTCATTTATTTTCGGATTTGTTATTTTAGTTTCTGATTTTTTTATTAGTTTTTTTGAATTTGTTATTTTGTTTTCAAATTTGTTATTTTGTTTTCTGATTTTTTAATTCGTTTATTTGGATTTGTTATTTTGTTTTCGGATTTGTTATTGTGTATTCTAATTTGTTAATTTTCTTTCTGATTTGTTAATGTATATTGCACTTCTTGGCCACCATAATAATACCTATATGTGCTATAACAACCTCGCTTCTACTGAGAAGGTTTTTCACTATATTTTGTTGTGTGGCTGTAGGAATTTCCACCCATGTGTGTGGTTAGGCAAGTTTATCTCAAAAGATGTTTAGTGGGGTTGAGGTCAGGCTCAGATCACTGCTCAGATCAGGGCTCAAGGGACAGAACTACTCCAACTAACCTTGGCTTAACTAGAAATGTCCAGAAATCTGCATCTGGAAATCAACTCCTCCGGTTCGAAGTACAAGGCACATGGCCTACATTAACAGCACCGTATAATACCATCTGCTTCATCACTACCTTTGATTTCTCCAATGACGATACAGCAGACAACATCTTGTTTCGTACTCAGGGATCCAAGGTTACATACGTAAAACAGATGTTCTGTGAAAGTTTTTGGGCAATAGCAAAAAAAAAACAATAAAGTCTGGCCAGGGGTTGGTTGGTTGGTTGCTTGCCTTGGAAGAGACACACTCCTGGTTGCAATATACAAGTGCATCTCAATTAATTAAAATATCATTAAAAAGTAGATTTATTTTAGTAATTCAATAAAAAAAGTGAAACTCATATATTATATTGATTCATCACACAGACTGATATATGTCAAGTGTTTATTTCTTTTAATTTTGATGATTATGGCTTACAGCTAATAAAAACCAAAATTTCAGAATATCAGAAAATTAGAATATTGTGAAAAAGTTCAATATTGGAGACCTGGGTGTCAAGTCAAGTCAAGAAGCTTTTATTGTCATTTCAACCATATATAGCTGATGCAGTACACAGTGAAATGAAACAACGTTCCTCCAGAACCCTGATGCTACATAAAACAACATAAAACAACAATCACAGGAACAGAAAACACAGGGCCAAGGACTAGTAATAAAATCCTTGCCACATAAAGTGCATGTGTGCAACCTGGTGCAAACAGTGCAAAAGACAACACAAGACAGTGCAAGACAAACTCTAATCTAATCTAATGTCACACTCTAATCAGCTAATTAAATCCAAACACCTGCAAAGGTTTTTGCTAATTGAATCCAAACACCTGCAAAGGTTTCCTGAGCCTATAAATGGTGTCTCAATCTGGTTCAGGCTACACAATAATGGGGGAAGATTGCTGACTTGACAATTGTCCAGAAGACCATCATTGACACCCTGCACATGGAAGGTAAGACACAAAAGGTCATCACTAAAGAAGCTGCTGTTCACAGAGTGATGTTTCCAAGCACATTAATGGTAAGTTAAATGGAAGGAAATAATGTGGTTAAAAAAAAGATGAAACAAAGCTCATTCAAGAATTTGGGGGAGATTCACAAAGAGTGGACTGCAGCTGGAGTCAGTGCTTCAAGAGCCACCACACACAGACATATCCATGGGCTACAACTGACGCATTCTTGTGTCAATCCACTACCTGAACCAGAGACAACGTCAGAGGTTTCTTACCTGGGCAAAGGACAAAAAGGACTGGACTGTTGCTCAGATGGCCAAAGTTGTCTTTTCAGATAAAAGGGAAAGGATATTTTGCATTTCATTTGGAAATCAAGGTCCCAGAGTCTGGAAGAAGAGAGAAGAGGCACAGAATCCAAGTTGCTTGAGGTCCAGTGTAAAGTTTGCACAGTCAGTGGTGGTTTGGGGAGTCATGTCGTCTGCTGGTGTTGGTCCACTGTGTTTTATCAAGTCCAAGGTCAGCACAACCGTCTAGCAGGAAGTTTTAGAGCACTTCATGCTTCCCTCTGCTGACCAGCTTTATGGAGATGCTGATTTCTTTTTCCAGCAGGATCAGGATTTTCAGGATTTCCAGAAGGCAAACAATTCACTAAAAATTTTATATTTTTTATTGTTCTTCTGAAGTATTACATTGTTTTGAGATTGGTGGGGTTTTGTTAATTGTGAGCCAAAATCATTCAAATTAAAATAAATAAACACTTAAAATATATCAGTCTGTGTGTGACAAATCTATATAATATGCGAGTTTCACTTTTTGTATTGAATTACTAAGATAAATCATATTTTTAATGACATTCTAATTTACTGAGATTGCATAAATGCACTGGATAAAGAAACAATTGTGTATAGTACATATTCTGCAGCCACACAAATGTTTCTTAATCCAGTGCATTTATGCAATGTGATAAGGAGGTTGGAGTCTATTAAATTCAATTTTATTGTTGTGTAGACACACATTTAACAAATGAACATTGTTTCAAAGCTGCTTTTTAGAAATAATTTGCAAATAAAATTTTATTGTCAGAAATGTGTCCCTATACATTTTATCCCTAAAAAGCAAGCCAATAGTGGCAGAGGCATGGAAAAACTCATGCATGAAAATCCTTGAGAGGAAGGCTCAAAAGGGAACCCATCCTCATCTGGGTGACACTGGATATTCATTCATTATTGTTCCATAATTTTTGAGGTTATCAAATGTTCACTGGTGGACACTTGAGCGTAAAACTGTTTGTGGAAATTGTAGCCCTAAGCCTCTGTAGTAAACTGTTTATATTATTAATAGTTCAAATCCATCTTTATGGTTCTTAAGCCTTGTGTACCTTTATGCCTTTATGTATCTTTTATGTATCTTTCTATTTGAAAAGAACTCAGACAGAAAATTAGGCAGATCTGGAAATAAGAAAGAGGTACAATCGCTGGTATCTCAGGAGCATGTATAGCTTGACAGAAAGTAAGAGAAAAACATGCATTATTAGGTATGCTAACATAAAGTTAAATGTGAATGTATGGGCTACACTGAACAGGTGTGCAGAGAGGGGCAGCCTTCCCCAATACCAGTATTTAACTTTAAATATGTGCATTTAGGCAATGCCTTCCCCATGTTTCCTTCAGCACTAGGAGGACCTGCCTGGGGTTAAGCCTGTTAAGGTGTGTAAAGAGGGACAGTCTGCCACAAGACCAGCATATTCCATAAATGTGCGCTTAAGCGGCGCCTTACTGGGGTATTCTTCAACCTCAGATGACTTGTCGAGAGTTTGAGTCTTTTAGAAACGTGAGAGTCTCCATTCTCAGTTCTTGCCTTGACAAGAAATATGCAACAGGTCCTACATTCAGAAAGGGCCCAGGGAGCAGCTTGACCTGTGACCAGAGCAGGGTGCACCATGCTTCCACCCCTTGGTAATTTTTCTATCATGACTGCCTCAGGACTACCATCATCTCAAGACAATTTTTGTGCCAAGCAATATGACAACAGTGAGCCTTTCTCAGTGGGACACCCTGAGACAATAAAACAGGGCAATAGAATGGTAGAAAGGCAACTGCGTGTAAGTCACCTAGGTCAAATGAAGAATGGAAAGGCATCTGCATGTAATTCGTTCACAATGGGCCTGAGCCCCTGAGCATCAAAGTTTTTATATGGTAAGCCCAGTGGATTTACTGGGAATACTGCTGCCATGAGACCTAACCCAGCCATTAGGGAGGCCCAAGCCCGGATAAATGGGGAGGGTTGTGTTAGGAAGGACATTGATGAGAGGTTGGACACTAAGGAAGGAGAAAAGGATTTGTACCGATTGGCCAGGCAAAGGAACCGAGCTGGGAAGGGTGTGCTGCAAGTTAGAGCAGTAAAGGATGGAGATGAAAATGTGTTCACTAGTGAGGAAAGTGTGTTGAGAAGATGGAGGGAATATTTTGATCAGCTGATGAATGAGGAAAATCAGAGAGAGAGAAGGTTGGATGATGAATTAAGTTGATCAGTCACACCATGAAGTTATGGGAAAGAGTAGTGGAAGCCAGGCTGAGAGAAGAGGTGACCATCTGTGAGCAACAGTATGGTTTCATGCCGAGGGAGAGCACCACAGATGCCTTATTTGCTTTGAGGATGTTGATGGAGAAGTATAGAGACAGAAGGAATTGCATTGTGTATTTGTGGATTTAGAGAAAGCGTACGACAGAGTGCCAAGAGAGGAGTTGTGGTATTGTATGAGGAAGTCAGGTGTGTCAGAGAAGTATGTGAGGGTGGAGAGGTGGTGAAGGTGGAGGAGTTCAGGAATCTGGGGTCAACAGTGCAAAGTAATGGAGAGTGTGTTAGAGAAGTAAAGAAAAGAGTGCAGGCAGGGTGGAGTGGGTGGAGAAGAGTGAAAGGAGTGATTTGTGATAGTAGGGTATCTGCAAGAGTGAAAGGAAAAGTTTATAGGACTGTGGTGAGACCTGCGATGATGTATGGATTAGAGACAGTGGCATTGAGTAAAAGACAGGAGGTGGAGCTGGAGGTAGCAGAGCTGAAGATGTTAAGGTTTTCGTTGGGAGTGCCGAGGATGGACAAGATTAGAAATGAGTTTATTAGAGGGACAGCGCATGTAGGATGTTTTGGTGACAAGGTGAGGGAGGCGAGATTGAGATTGAGGTTTGGACATGTGCAGAGGAGGGACATGAGTTATATTGGTAGAAGAATGCTGAGGATGGAGCCACCAGGAAGGAGGAAAAGAGGAAGACCAAGCAGGAGGTTTATGGATGTGGTGAGGGAAGACATGCAGGTAGTTGGTGTGAAAGAGGCAGATGTAGAGGACAGGGTGGTATGGAGATGGATGATCTGCTGTGGCGACCCCTAATGGGAGCAGCCGAAAGAAGAAGAAGAAGCTGCTACCATGAGACCTAAGAGTCTCTGAAACAGACTGACAGGGATCTCTCTGCCTGGCTTGACTTAACACATAATGGCCTGAAAAGAGAAGTTGTCTTTTGCCCTGACAAAATCACACTCTTTTGATGACTCAGTATGAGCCTTGGACATTTCAACAGGGTGAGGATATCTTGATGCCAAATTCTCTAACTGCACCACAATCAACCAATTTTAGAGGTAATTTAGCACATGGGTGTAGCATTGCATCTTTACACTTTGTAAAGATACAAGGTTACATCACTAGGGAAAAAAAGGAAGGATCCAAAATTGGTACACTTTTCCTACAAAACAGATTCCAAGAAGCTCTTTATTTTGGGGTGATATACAGGCGTCTTTCAGATCTATTGTAACAAACAAGTCTCCTAGATGGATTTGAGACACAAAATTCCAGATGTCTAAGAAGAGGCTTCAGCTTATAGATGTGACTTGTTGAATTTTCATGGGTCAGAGCTTGACACATGGGGGAGGGTTAAGATGCTTCGGTTGGCAGCCGGAATATAGTTGATGCCAGTAATGTCATTGAGAGAAACCTCTTACTCGAAGATCGGTGTATTAAGCAGAAAGGACCTCTCTTTATCTTCAAAATTGGTCAGGATTCTCCAGCATCTCTTTAACTGTGAGCCTAATAGCCCTGCTCAGCTATTCCCGGTATAGATGAAAAGTTGCATGGGTTTGTACGATAAGCAGAACTCAGAGCTAACTCCGACACCTTAATAACATTTAATGAAGATCCTGGAAAAAGGAACACTGGCTACAAGGAGGACACATGCCGCAATTCAACAGAAAGTGCTTATCCAGTTTGCTTTGCACCGCTCTCTGTGTCTCTGCAAAATTTAAGCTAAGTTTGTCAACAACCCTCATTATCACATTTATTAATTCCTCAGATGTCACAGACTGGCAGGTTTCCTGTGTGTTGTGTGCTTGTAAGTTTGCATACTGCTTAACATCTAACTCCTGTGAGTAAGATGCAGTCAAGAGATTGCCATATTGAAAGAAATCACATCTGGAGCTTCTGGGTCTGGAACTAAATCTTGCATGTGAATGTTTGTGACTCAGTTTCAGGAGAAAGCATGAGAGAAAGAGAAACATCCATATCTTTAATGCTGCAAGGCTTCATCAAGATCAACCTACTCCATAATCCCAGTCCAAAGAGATTTTACACCCTTTATAATTATATCTTTTTTACTTTCAGTTACACTACAGACTTGGGAAGTGAAAGCTCAGTGGTTAAGGTGTTGGGCATTTGAATGAAAGGTCATGAGCTCAAATCCCAGTATCACCAAGGTGCCACTGCTGGCCCCTGAGCAAGGCCCTTAACTGCTCAGTGTATAAATGAGATGTAAGTCACTTTGAATAAAGGCATCTGCCACATGACATAAATGTAAATGTACATATTTCTGTCTTCCAGAACGAGAGAAATCTGAGGCACATAGCCTTTTACGGTGCTGGTGTCACAGCATGGACAGTGCTTTGTCATTCGCCAATGAGATTGACATGGTTGTACAAGTCCTTCAGACTGATGTGTGTGGAAATCCCAGAAGGTCAGCAGTATCTGAAATACACCAAGAAGCCCATCTGGCACCATCAACATGTCACCGTTAATGTCACAGAGATCACATTTTTCCGTATTCTAATGTTTGATTTGAACTGAAGTTCTTGACCTTTATGTGAGTGATTTTTATGCGTTGTGCTGCTGTCACATGACTGGCTGATTATATAACTGTGTAAATGAGGAACTGTTCCTAATAATATTTTAAACCAAAAAGCTAAAAAAGAATCACAGTGGGTTATAATGCGGGCTTGTGATGTTCCTTACTTGGTATTATGACTAGCTATGAAGTTCACATCAGCCTAAATGCATTTCATCTCCCTACCTTAAAATAGATACATGTAACCTTTTTCCTTGGTCGTATAGGCATGAATAATTGAAAGTATGCAATTCCAGGAATAGTTTCTCCCATCAGCTGCAAATAAATGAGGCAGAAAAATCAATGAAGAGAATCTAATCAGAACTGAAAATCAATTAAGACGACTAAGTCTTCTAAGTAAAAAACTTAGTTGAAACTTAATGCCCTTTTTTATTATGATGATGATTTCAATAATTGTAAAATGAAATAATGGAATCACTCAGCTTTATCATGTGAGCCTTTATAATCTTGTCAAGAGCTTTTGGTGTTTTGTCGGTCCTTGCAACAACAAAATATGCAAACAAATTTCACATATTTATGTTCTTTGGTCACGATATTAAAGTATCATAAAATTAAAGTAGCAAATAAGCACTGCTCGTTTGTGTAGAATATGTGTTAAAATTGATTTGATCCTGAACAGAAGGTAACATGGCAGACAGGAAATGGAATGCTCACCATAAAAAAGGTCAACTTCAAATTAATTAAGTACACTAAAAATGAAAAAGTATTTTGGCCACCTTGTAAAATAAAGCAGACTACAAAAGTTACGTTTAAAAATAAAGTACATTTTAATAAAAAGTAATAAAAAAAGTACAGTGGACCTGAAGGTCACTTAAAAAAGGTTCTAGTATACTAAAAAGTAAAAAGTCCATTTAAAATGTATTCACGCACACAATACATAAAAAGACTTATTAACATGTGGGTTGCACATGACACCTCAAATTCACACAGTGAAATGTTTTTTAATTACTTTATTGAAAAGAAAACATTCAAACTATTCAAGATAATGCAGCTTCAGTGTAAACCATTATTTATTTTTATTTTAATATTTGTAGAGATATTACAAATTATTAGATTAAGCGTGCTTACCCAGTGTCTGTGTGAAGAATATTGTCCATTGACCATGATTTTTCCATGTGGAATGTTCCATTTTGCAGAAAATCAACAGCCTTATGGGTTATTTTCAATCTGTGTGGGTAAAAAACCTTTTGTCTGGAACTGTATTTGTTTCTGATGTCAATGTTTTTTGGCACTTACAGATTTATAATTGGGCTCACCATTAAATTAAAATCTGTGTCACCGTATAAACCTCTTCTTCTTCTTCTTCTTCTTCTTCTTTCGGCTTCTCTCATCAGGGGTCGCCACAGCGGATCATCTATCTCCAAACCCCCCTGTCCTCTACATCTGCCTCTTTCAAACCAACTACCTGCATGTCTTTCCTCACCACATCCATAAACCTCCTCCTTGGTCTTCCTCTTTTCCTCCTTCCTGGTGGCTCTATCCTTAGCATTCTTCTACCTATAAACCTCATGTCACTCCTTTGCACATGTCCAAACCATCTCAATCTCGCCTCCCTCACTTTGTCTCCAAAACGTCCTACATGGGCTGTCCCTCTAATAAACTCATTTCTAATCATGTCCATCCTCGTCACTCCCAACGAAAAACCTCAACATCTTCAGCGCTGCTACCTCCAGCTCCACCTCCTGTCTTTTACTCAATGCCACTGTTTCTAATCCATACAACATCGCAGGTCTCACCACAGTCCTATAAACTTCCCCTTTCACTCTTGCAAATATCCTTCTATCACAAATCACTCCCGCCACTATTCTCCACCCACTCCACCCTGCCTGCACAATTTTCTTCACTTCTCTAACACACTCTGCATTACTTTGCACTGTTGATCCCAGGAACCTGAACTTCTCCACCTTCACCACCTCTTCTCCCTGCAACCGCACCACTCCACTGCACTCCCTCTCATTCACACACATGTACTCTGTCTTACTCCTACTGACTTTCATTCCCCTTCTCTCCAGCGCATACCTCCACCTCTCCAGGCTCTTCTCAACCTGCTCACTACTCTCACCACAAATCACAATATCATCCGCAAATATCATAGTCCATGGAGACTCCTGTCTGACCTCGTCCATCAACCTCTCTATCACCACTGCAAACAGGACAGGGCTCAAAGCTGATCCTTGATGCAGTCCAACCTCCACCTTCAACCTGTCTGTCGTTCCTACTGCACACTTCACTGCTGTTACACAGTCCTCATACATGTCCTGCACCACCCTCACATACTTCTCTGACACTTGACTTCCTCATACAATACCACAACTCCTCTTATGGCACCCTGTCGTACGCTTTCTCTAAATCTACAAATACACAATGCAACTCATTCTGACCTTCTCTATACTTTTCCATCAACATTCTCAAAGCAAATAATGCATTTGTGGTGCTCTTCCTCAGCATAAAACCATACTGTTGCTCACAGATGGTCACGTCTTCTCTCAGCCTGGCTTCCACTACTATTTCCCATAACTTCATGGTGTGACTGATCAACGTTATTCCCCTGTGGTTATTGCAGGTCTGCACATCTCCCTTATTCTTAAAGATCGGTACCAGCACACTCCTTCTCCATTCCTCAGGCATCCTCTCACCTTTTAGAATCTTGTTGAACAACCTGGTTAAAAACTCCACTGCCATCAATCCTATCCACTTCCTGCTTCACCATCTCCACACCATCAAACCTTCTCTCTCTCTCTCTTTCTCTCATTTTCCTCATTCATCAGCTGCTCAAAATACTCCCCCCTCCTTCTCAACACACTCTCCTCACTAGTCAACACATTTCCATCTCCATTCTTTATTGCTCTAACTTGCAGCACATCCTTCTCAGCTCGCACCCTCTTCCTGGCCAATCGGTATAAATCCTTCCTTAGTGTCCAACTTCTCATACAGCACCTCATCTGCCTTTTCCTTGGCTTTCACCACATCCCTCTTTACCTGTTGCCGCATCTCCTTGTACTCCTGCCTACTTTTCTCATCACTTTGTTGATCCCAATTCTGTTTTGCCAACCTCTTTCTCCTTATGCTTTCCTGCACTTCCTCATTCCACCACGACATATCTTTGTCTTCCTTTCTATTTCACACCATGTACCTTTCTAGCTGTCTCCCTCACTTCTGCAGTAGTTGCATATTCATCCAGCACCTCCTCACCACCACCGAGTCCCTTTCTGACCTCTTCCCTGAATCTCACACTACAGTCTTCCTCCTTCCGTTTCCACCATCTTGTTCTTCTTTCAGTCCTCACTCTCCTCCTCTTCTTCTTTACCTCCAAAACCATCCTACAGACCACCATCTGATGCTATCTAGCTACACTGTCCCCTGCCAACACCTTACAGTCTCCAATCTCCTTTAGGTTGCATCTTCTACATAGAACATAGTCCACCTGTGTGCACCTTCCCACACTCTTATACGTCACCTATGATCCTCCTTACTTCTTAAAATATGTATTCACCACTGCCATTTCCATCCTTTTAGCAAATTCTACCACCATCTGCCCTTCCACATTCCTCTCCTTAAAGACATACCTACCCATCACCTCCTCATCACCTCTGTTCCCTTCAGCTACATGTCCATTTAAATCTGCCCCAATCACCAATCGTTCATTTCTAGGTACACCTTCTACCACTTCATCTAACTCACTCCAGAATTTTTCCTTCTCCTCCATCTCACAACCCACTTGTGGAGCATAGGCACTGATGACATTTATCATCACGCCTTCAACTTCCAGCTTCATGATAATCACCCTATCAGAAACTCTCTTCACCTCCACTACACTCTTACTGTACTCTTCCTTCAGAATCACCCCTACACCATTTCTCTTTCCATCCACACCATGATAAAAAAGTTTAAACCCACCTCCAATGTTCCTGGCCTTACTCCCTTTCCACTTGGTCACCTGAGCACACAACATATCTACCTTTCTCCTCTCCATCATATCAGCTATCTCTCTCCCTTTACCAGTCATAGTGCCAACATTTAAAGTAGCAACCCGAACCTCTACTCTCCTACACTTCTCCTTTCCCTGCCGTCTCTGTAGACATCTTCCTCCTCTCCTTCTCCTCCTTCAGCCAACAGTAGCCCAATTTTCACTGGTACCCTGTTGGCTAAAAATACCTGTCGTGGTCGTTGGTAACCCGGGCCTCGACCGATCAGGTATGAATTTCTCTTTCATGATCCGCATATTTGATTTGGCACATGTTTTACGCTGGATGCCCTTCCTAACGCAACCCTCCCCATTTATCCAGACTTGGGACCGGCACTAAGAGTGCACTGGCTTGTGCCTCCCTAATGGCTGGATTTGTCACCGCATAAACATATGGAAAAAAATCCAGATGCTGTATAATGATGCAGAAGGTCACAGTACAGTAATAGTTGAATGTTTAGAGTAGGTTAATGCTATGCCACGATTCATATTTCATGCAGATAAACCAAATAAACATAAAAAAAATATGTTTATATGAAAAACATTAAAAATATGTAAAAAATGTATCATTAAAAGTGTCGTTTCTTTTCCAACAGCAAAATCTGACAATCTCATAATTGCACATTAACATGGAACGTTACACACTGCATCAGTTTTGTATAGATTTGGTAGAATATTTGGTAAAATATTTTAATATGTTCAAAAAGCGGAAAAACATTGTGAGCAAGAGGGTTTGAATAGATCTCCTTAAATGAATGTGCCCTAACAACAAGTGACCCCTTGTGAATTATGTATTAACATTACAGTGGAACCTCGATATTCTCACGAGTATCAATAGTTCACAGAGGTGGCAAAAGTACACACATCCTTTACTTAAGTAGAAGTACAGATACTCATGTTTTAAAATACTCGGGTAAAAGTTGAAGTACTGATTATACCTTTTTACTTAAGTGAAAGTAAAGAAGTCTTGGCTCTGACATGTACTTAAGTAAAAAGTAGTTATTACTTCTACCCGTTTTAGCTGTTAACTGGACCTCACATCATATTAATATTTGACAGACAGACAGACAGACAGACAGACAGACAGACAGACAGACAGACAGACAGACAGA
>JAAIIK010000072.1:2915690-2961267 GCA_014706435.1 Silurus glanis | reverse complement strand
GGGGGGGGGGGGGGGGGGGGGTGCAATCTGCAGAAAAATATTGTAATGACTCCAAAAGAAGCCATTAACATAATGAGTCATAAACAATCCAAACAATTTCTGAGGAACTCTCGTTATATTCTTTCCTTTACTTGAGGAAACATTTTAATTAGAAAAACAACCTGGTAGAAAGAAAATGTACATTTTCAGGACATTAATTTGACATATATGATGTATCACATGCATCCATAAGCAAAAACGTTTTCATTTACCATTCCAGAGGTTCTTTAGTTAGTTTGCTGAGGATATGAAAATGGAAACAACATTTTTAAACAAATTCATTTTAACCAAATACTTTCAGTAAAAAATGTTATAAGCAAAAATACACATTCAAATACTCTTAAAACTGTTAAGTACCAAATAAACCTGGAAAAAAAATGTAATGATGTACTTTTTATAAAAAAAAAAGACATTTTATATTACAGTAAACAGGTTTCCTAGTGAAAAAGGAAGCTACAGTTTTTAATTCAACCACAAGCAGCCAGATACAGAGACGTGCTCTCATTTTACATGTAAAGGTAATTGATGGCTTTGCCAATACTTTTCCAGTTTAGAATGAATAATCTCACCCTCTCAAATTTCTAATTAACTGCACTGATGCCACAAAATTATTGAATGTATTTAATGTAACTAAAATTAACATATTGCGGTTCTGTAAATGAGAGATTTATCCATGCAGATAGATCATTATCTCAGATCTAAGATACATAACTCATTAGTCTGTTCATACCTCATTACTCTCTTCCTCCTTTTGCCATTGCCCTTAAGACCCACACTCGGTTTCTTCTCCCCTTTCCCTCGCAGTTTCATTAAATTTAAGCAGAATTATTTTAGTTTGCACATCCAGGCAACAAAGTGCATGGAAACAGCAGTAAATAATGGGGAAAAAAACCATTATACTGCACTTTAGGACAGGAAACAATTTTGTTTTCTTATCGCTCTGGCGGCTGTTAATTTCACAATCATTTTCTTTATTCGCAAACTCCCTCCAGTCCTACTTCATTATGTGTGTTTGTGTGCATGTGAATAAAAGAGATATTATTATTGAAGTTAATATATCTTCTAAGCTTACTTTGTCATGCTTAATGTTTGTTGTGCAGAACGGTTTATATGGAGACACTGTGTGTACGTATGTATGTATATATATATATATATATATATATATATATATATATATATATACAGCATAAAAGATAAAGATGTGAAGCATCGGTTTTAAAAAGTGTGCATCCGATTTGCTATTTGCATCTGTAAAAAACTAATAATTTATATCTAATTATTAGTAGATGCGCTATACTTTTATTATTTAGAAAGCAACCAATAATTTTATATGTAGGTTGATTTCACCTCTCCTTCTCTTAGCACAACTACAGCTATGTGAATATAATGTATCACAACACTACGGATACCGAGGCGTGTCCTGAGAGTCACGTAGAATACAGATTAACATGGTAAAGTCAGAGCTGCATCTTCCTGGAGACAGAACAGGAAAAGATCGTCTGTTTTTATTTCAGAATTTTCCCTTTAAATTATTTTGCACTACAAAGGCCTGTTTGTGAAAGAGCCATGCTTTGGAAGTCAGAAGATACTCAAGTGAATCTATGATTTGCTGTTTTTCTCAACCAAAGAAATAAAAGCAAACTATCTGTACCATACTGAACTGTATAGCATCATATTTCTTTATTGCATTGAATCACACTGTGTTAAATTCATTTGAAATTGGATCACACTGCATCATAATAGGGCTGAATCGTATCGCATCGCATTGGGAGATGCTTCATATGTATCTTTAATGTACTGTATGGTATCGTTGGCTATGCATCGATTCAAAATTATATATACATACATATAAACATATACACACACACACACACACACACACACACACACACACACACACACACACACACACACACTCAAGCATTACTACTCAGGTAAAAGTCATGGATGTAGTTTGAGGAGGTCTGTACAGCATTCCAATTTATTCAAAGGTGTTTATTAGGGTTGAGGTTGGAGCTTTATTGCAGACCACTCAAGAGCTTCTACTACAACCCATGTAAACCATATCTTCATAGAGCTTGCTTTGTGCCACACAGCAAATCACATATGGCTGAATAATGTAGGCATCCCAATACTTTTTCCATATAGCATACTGTCTATACATTATGTGTGTGTATTAAACATCTGAACCTAAATATATACTCGTGTTGCTATTTTGCTTCAGATACTCATCAGACAGTTTATATTGCTGAAATAAATCTGAAAGTACCAAGCTCCTGTGATAATATGGTTTAGGTCTCCGTTGGATGTCTCACAAACATGTCATCAAACACACCAATACATTCCTCCTTCACTTCTGCAACCATTTTATTATTCTGGTCAGGGTCAGGAAGGATCTGATGCTTATACGGAGAACACTGGTGTGGGAATACACCATGGTTGGGAAGCCAGTTCAATACTGTGCTAAACACAGCAAAGATGCAGCCTACTGCTGAGATTCAAGTTCCAGTTGCACAATAAATTATATCTCAAAGTCAGGAGTCGTCCGTTGGAAAAGGGAAATGACTACCTTCATTAGTATGCACTGTAGCTGCCAATCACTCCAATCACTCACTCCAGGAGACTGGTATCCTACCAGAATCATGAAGGGCTGTAAATAGGTCAACCGATTATAATTTAATTTTTTTTTCACATTTTCCAAACTAACTAAATCAGGCAGCTGTTTGGACAGGAAAGCTTTAGGGTTGCTATTTCTATTGCAGAAATAGAGAAATATATTGACTGAAAGTATCTGTAATTCCCTTGTCACATTTACAATGCTTTCATACTCAGTTCACTTAGTACATTCTGAAGTTTAATACAGATGTAATATTTTGTTCCAGTGATATCAGCTGGATTACACAATGCTTTAAAGAAAAATACAACAACAACAGTATAATACTTTGATTTTCTACCGTGACAGCAGGGATGTCTGCTGCAATTCTATATTTTGTCATTAAAAATATGCAACCTTTATCATCATTCCGTATAGTCAATTCAAGTAAATATTCTACACAGTCGATGTGCAAAAAAAATAAAAACAAAGCCTTATTATCAAGTCTACCATTTCCTACTGCAGGGAGCAGGTGCTGTAGTGTTAGTAGAAGCTGCATTATATAAGCCTCACAACAGTCAGAATGACAAGCTGTTCGGCAAAAACACTACACCTCATTAGGCTCTAGGTACCTGCTTTCAAAATTCTAGGTCTCTCTCTTTCTCTCTCTTTCTTAGTTTCTCTTTCTCTTGTTGTCTGTTAGGAAGTACGACATGCCTAGCATCACATCTATTCGAAAACTTTGCAATTCTTGATTTTAAAGCTTCCGCATTCAAGATGTTCTTAGCTGTCAAACAGCTGATGTTTGATGCATTTCAATTTCTTTTAAAGGTACACTGGACAATATGTATTTTGAATGTTCTTACAAATAATATAAAAAAAAAACAATATCAGGAGCACAGTGTTACATCAATGTTAAAACGATGGGATTGAAGCAAGTGTATTGTTCATCCATGGAAAAAAAAAGCACCTATAAAAATCTAGTGCATTTCTTGGTCTTTATATCAGCCTTTTTTTTTTTATAGATAAGCCAATCTCTTCTCTGCTCAGGAAAGCAAATATGGTGAATCCAAATCTAAACAGAGAGAAAGCCAGATAATATTGTTATTTCAAAATGGAGTCTGATTTAAAAAGGAAAGAAAGAGACGTAGAGAATAAGGGAGCGGATGACACCCGCTCACTGAGAAAAGAATAAAGGCGTTGAATTGAATGTGTTCCACGTCAATGTATTTTAACCATTTAACCAATTAACTATATTCTAATTAACCAGATTAGGTAAAGAATGATGGTGTGGGTATAAATCCTCCTAAGATCCCCATACATGGTCAAACTTTTAAAGTTTCATAGCTAACTTAATCATAACTGGTTAATTAGAAAAAAAAAGTATGGCATGTTAGATAGTTAGGCACCTTTCTATCATCCCATGGATAAATTCTATTGATTACTGAAATCAGAACACAGGGCTTCATGTAAAAAATATATAAATAAGGTATGGTGTAAATTGTACATGGATACTGTAGATTTGTACCTTCTAAGAACTGCTTAAGTATTCATGAAGGACACTTATGAATATTCTTTGAACATATTCTTCTACACCTGTATAATGTAAAGATTTATGCTACCACTATCCGATTACTCTCCTTTTTGTGCCATAAATCCGGTTAATTCTTTCCCACTGTGTTTTACAATAGACTTTGAAACAAAGCAGATTTTATCAATGGTATCAAGGTATCAAGGTATCAAGGTAGCAGAAGCATGAGGGGATTCTGGGACCCTCCTCTATTCCACCCTCGACAAACCTGAGTGAGCACAAAAAAAAAAAAACAGTGGAAACATAACACCATCACATCAACTGTGTGTTTAAAAGATAGATAAGCTATAAATGATGGTGCAACTGGGATCCACTGCTCCACAACTGAATTATTCCTTCATTTTTAAAGAGAAAAGAGATTTACAGATTTATGTTTACTATAAAAGTTCAAATATATAGTATTAGACAATATTCTAACCTGCACTGATTTTTGCAGCTTTCTATATTTTTTCAAATACCTTCACCAGAATACTTACCAAACACTTTATTAGAAATGATGTACTAATACTGGGTAAGGCTTCAATTTCTTCATGGATTCCACTAGATGCTGGATACATCCTTCTGAGATTCTGGTCCACGTTGACATGATTGCATCACACAATTCCTGGTGATTATTTGTGGCAAATCTCCTGCATTGCAAATATGTTCTATTGGATTCAGATCCAGCGGCTGGGAAGCAGAGGTGGCAAAAGTACACACATCCTTCACTTAAGTGAAGTACAGATAATCATGTTTTAAAATACTCTGGTAAAAGTTGAAGTACTTTTTTACTCAACTTAAAGTAAAGAAGTTTGGGCTCTGACATGTACTTAAGTAACAAGTAGCCTTTACTACTACCTGTTTTAGTGTCATGCTGGTAAATGAACCTCACATCATATTAATATTAGGGCTGTCAATCGATTATAATATTTAATCGCAATTAATGGTATGATTGCCATGAGTTAACTCAACATTAAACGAAACTTAATCGTACATTTTTACAGCTCTAAATGTACTTTAAATTAATACTTTTCAAGTTTTTAATACTCTAATCAACATGGACATGGACAAATATGGATGCTTTATGCAAATGTATATTTATTATTAGTGAAACCAAACACGCTGGCGACTTCAGAGGGTTAATATGTGTGCATCGTGGCAGATTTTGGAAAACCAATGTTTACCGATTAAAAAAATTTTTCGGTGGAGTGTTTTATTTTCTTTTATTTGAGTTAAGAAAGGACGTCATGAATGAATGTGTGTAGCGTTGAAAATTTTTATTTCGCCTCTTATATTAGTATTTATTTATAAACAGATATGCGTGTTTTAATAAAATCTATGCCGTTAAAATTAATTTGTCTTAATATGTTATTAACGTGTTAATTTTGACAGCCCTTAATATATTAATACAAAACAAATTTCTAATTGTGTTACCTTATGAATGTATCCAGAGATTTAGAAAGAAAGGAGAGAAGTGATACCGGTCTGTAGTTGTTGATGTCTGATGGATCCAGAGCAGGTTTCTTCAAGATGGGAATGACCCTTACTTGCTTGAAGGTGGTTGGCACATGGCCGGATGATAAGGACCCATTGATGATTGTGGAGATAAAGGGCAGGAGGTTTTGTGAGATGGTCTAAAGCATAGTTGAAGGTATTGGATCCAGAGGGCAGGTGGTGGGATTGCAAGATTGGATGACTTGCAGTATCTGTAGTGTAGTCTTTGTTGGGAAGGAAGTGAAGGTCTGGCAGATTTTTATAATCTTCTTATCATAGAAGAAGGCAAAATTTTCAGCAGTCAGGGAGGATGGAGCAGGTGGAGCAGGGGGGTTGAGTAGTAAAGAGATGTTGTGGAGCTTACAAGGATCTTGAGCAGAAGCCTTGAGGTTTTCCTTGTAGAAGGCAGTCTTAGCAGAAGTCACATCCGAAGATAATTTAGTCAGGAGTATGATGTCTGCGTCCAATTTTTTCCACTTCCTCTCTGCTGATCTGAGTTCTTGCAGATTGCTGCGCAAGACTTCTGACAACCAGGGGGTGGGACAAGAAGTCTTCTTGGGTTTTGTGGTCACGGGGCAGAGGAGGTCTATGGTTGAGGAAAGAGAGGAGAGGAAAGAGTCAGTGGCAAAGTCAAAGGGTAGAGAGGAAAAGGAGTCAGTGTCGGGAAAAGATGAAGAGTACAGGAAGCTACAGAGAAGGAAGAGATGGAGTGGAGGTTAGGACGGATAAGAGAGAGATGTTAGAAATTGTTTTTAGGTAGGATAGGAAAAGTGATTGTATAGGAAACCCGGTGATGATCAGAAATTTGAAGTGGGGTAGCAGTCATGCCTGTAGCTGAGGAAGGGCGAGTGAAAACCAGGTCCAGGACATTTGCTCCTTTGTACACAATTTCAAGGAGAAGGAATTTAGAAAAGTCAGGATGCAAGATGACTGAAGTTTGTCAGATGGGAGGTTGAAGTAACTGAGCAAGAACTGTCAGAGGGGTGCTGTCGGAAGGGAAAGTGCCGAGGAGTGCGTCTATCTCTTCTAGGCAGTCTCTAAGGGGACTAGGAGGGCGGTAGATGACAATGATGAAGAGGTTGATTGGAGAGGTAACTGAAACTGCATGGAATTCAAAAGAAGACATGGTTAGATGAGACAAAGGGAGAGGTGTGAAACACCATCTCTGTGACAACAGTAAACCCATACCCCCACCTCTGCCAGTTCCTCTTGGTGAGTGGGGGGAAACATAGGCAGAAGACAGAGCAGCTGGCCAGAAAGTCGAAGGCGTAGTGGGAAGCTAAGGCTGTGATAAAGTCAGCTTTCCTTACAGCAGACTGGCAATTCCAGAGCCCACCTACCACCGCTGTTTGAGATTGAGACAACAGAGGAGGGTAGATAAGGTTACTGGCATTGTGACCTCTGTTCTATGGATGAGAATGTCTGTGACTACAGGTGACTACAGAAATGGGTTAAAGACACAAGACTGATCTGCCAGTTTGAGATCAATGTCTAAATTTTAAGAACACAAAAAAGCAATATATGTACTCATAAATAAACACTAAGTGTTAATAGCCTTAGGAGGGTTACCTTCAACCGCTACTGACAATAATGAGCACCTTCAATATAAGTGAGTAATTTGTGATAGGTGCAAAAAAAATACAATTACATGGCTTTTATTTTAAAGGCTACCATTTTTTTTCTTTAGAACGTCATCAGTGCGCTAATGCACGCCATTGAATGTGTTGGACAGCTTCCAAGAAATTTGCTCTTAGACCTCAATTATGTCAACGAAGGTTAAAAAAAGAAAAATTTACACAGAATGTAGAGATTTTAACAAGGCATGGACTTCTAAATATTTATTTGCTGAAATCAAGGGCAAAGCTGTGTGTTTAGTGTGTGGAGAACATATAGCGGTGTTTAAGGATTACAATTTGAATTGTCATTATAAAATTATTATAAAAAATACAATAATTTTACTGATGCAGACCGGGCACGAGCGTCAGAAGATCTGCTGCTGTTTCATATATATATATATATTGGAACTTACTTAAGTATATTAAAACCAATAAGTATATATTAAATATATTCTGTATATATATTTCCCTTTTGGAAAAATACTTGCCCACCCCTGCATTAGAAGATGGGTAAATAGTGAACATAAAGGCATATATATTTTGCATATTGTGCACATGCATATTGTCAGCAACAATACTTAGTTAGCCGATAATTTGCTATGAATGACATTAACTACACCATTACACTACCCCCGCCAGCCTAGACAGTTGGCACAGTGAAGTTTGCATCCATGTATTCATGCTGCTGAACTGTCTAGTTTTGGAGATAAATGCACCCTCCGCTTTCTGTTCTTGGTGGACAGAAGTGTAACCCTACATGGTCTTCTGCCGTTGTAGCCCATCTGCCCCAGGTTTTAATCCATTGTGAATTCTGAGATGCGCTTCTGTTTACCACAATTGTACAGAGTGGTTATCTGAGTTTCTGTCTTACTAACTTAATTTCAGCTCAGGCCAGTTTGGCCTTGTCCATAGCATTTTCCTTCCAATTAATTTAATGTAAATAAAAAAATTAACATATCAGCAGTAATAAAAATATTTAAACAATTTTGTCTGACAACAACAATCCTGCCACCATCAAAATGACCGAGATCACATTTTTTTGCTGGAGGATAATTTCTTAAATAAGTAAGTGTACAGTTTCTAATACATTGTTTAATGTGTACAGTTCCTAGTGTACAGTTCCTAATAAATTGTTCATGGCAAAGGCAACTATATAATAGACAGCGCCAAATGTAAAACCGGCAGCAGACTTAAGTCTACCTGACAATGTACAAAATTGAAAGCGTCATTACATCTATCCCATTCACTTCTTCACTGTGCTTCTCCTTGTACCCTGTCAAGTCAATAGTACTCTCTATAGAGAATCTATCATTCTAGCAATCCCAACTCCTCAAACTCATGAAGCACACATTCAAATGGTCAAAGTTCAGTCTCTGACAAAAGATTGTTAAAAGAAAGCGGTTGGAGCATTAGTGGCAAATGGAAAGGAACATGATCTCCTTATCTCAGACAGAGGTCAGCCTTTCCAGAGAAAATGGCAAGAAATAGACAGTCTTGTGATTGCAGACCAGGATAGTGGAAAAAAAAAATGCAAAAGGATCATTGATCAATATGGGAGTTCGGCACGGGACAGGTGGTGACAGTCATTTTTCTCAGAAACTAAAGATGGCGACGGTGTCTTCGAATAGATATTGCTTCGTTTAGTTCCGCTTGTCGGTCTTAGTAAATCAGTAAGGACAATCAGAGGACAAAAAGACAATTCACAGATCCCATCACCTCTCTCACACTTATCTGAAGGAGGGGTATTTTGGTGGGGGAGGATGGAAATTATTTCACGAGGCCACATTGGCATGATCATCTATAATTATGCTCTTGGATTGAAAATGCTTTTTAAAGTCAGCTGAGGGGACAAAAGGAAGGAACTGTGTTACAAGCTCAAGCTTAACCCAGATAAATCCTGATAGCTTCATAGGTTCTTATAGTGGCTACCAGACTGCCCACATTGACAGATTTATGGGTCAGTTGAATTGCAGTTTGTCTCCTGGGCCATTTCTTGAAATTTTTAATCAATGTATTGTTTTATTTATTTATGTATTTATTTTGGGGGATTGTCAGTTGACTGCAGAGTTTACAGAATTACTGATTTTGTGTCTGAAACATCACAAAAACATTTACTTAATAAATAAAAAAAAACAAGAGGCAATTTCTGGACTCTTTTTAAAGGATGTCTCGGGTTGTTTCGCAGGTCCTCTGATGATTCTGCCATCCATCACTCTGTGCTACAGCAGCATCTTGCATATGGCACTGAGGGCTCTTAGTAATAATTCTAGTTAATCACTGTCAGGGAACGACAGGAATATTAACTATTCATTACCCTCATTTCACGTTCGAAGCAAAGCATATTGATGTATCAAGAAAATGAAATGCTGCTGCCCGTCACGGCAGCAAGGGGAAAAAACAACAACTCTGCTAACAGTGGCACTCATCAATGATTCTGTGTTCGTCTGCATGCACGGAAAGAAAGGTGCTTTGATGAAAATGCATTGGCCGGATTATTTATGGCGCTAGGGAAATCGGGGGAGGACAGCACTAACCTGCCGCTGGCCCCCTGTGACTGATTGAAATTCGCAACAGGCTGCGACAGGCAACAGGCTTTGACACACTCTCGGTAGGAAACAGCAGCTTATTTGGAATAATTTTCCAGCATTGAGCGGATGAGGCCACCTGTCTCCAACGTCGCTACATCATCGTAAGGTTGTTTTTAAAAAGGTTTAGCATTAGATCTATAGGTATTAATACAACATGTGGCCAAACAATCCTTTTATCAGTTTTACTCACTCTGAATGTGTTGAAAAATAAATCTAGATATTCTCTGAACCTTTACACATACACATTCTTCTCCTAGTTCCTCTCCTGCCATTTAAACCTCATGTTTTTTTCCTTCTGTGTGCCCTCAGGTGCCCTCAGTTTTGAAGACTGCATATGAAAATATATTTGACTTGAGATCAAAGTCATGTGAATCTTCTGACATGGTGATAAATGTTTCACATGTTTTTATGAGATGTTTTCTCAAACTCACCACAGATCTGTTCTCTTCCTCTCCCTCTTTCTTTCTCTCTCTTTCTGTTTGCTAAGCTGTATGTGCAACCCTGCTGCCTGTTGGGAATCCAGTACCAGATCCTGAAACACATCTACTGGTTTGGCTCCTCACACCTTGCAAAACTTCCTGATCAATCCTTTTACTCTGTTAAAATTCTGCTGACTGCTTCTGCACTTGTGACTCATCACATTTGGTTGGAACCACTTTTACAACTGTTTTGGAAAAAATGCAAATGTGGAACTGTTCATCACCACAGCTTTAGCGCATAATCTTACGAGGATATTGTCGAGTCCGGTTTCTCTCAAGGTTTCTTCATTTTGTCCTAGGCTTTTCCTATCTAGTCACTTCATGTGCATTATGAATCTATAATCTTCAT
Source organism: Silurus glanis (assembly GCA_014706435.1). NCBI lineage: Eukaryota > Metazoa > Chordata > Actinopteri > Siluriformes > Siluridae > Silurus > Silurus glanis. Next base: position 2,950,539 of record JAAIIK010000072.1, on the reverse strand, counting down.
CCTGTAAAACTTCTTTGTGACAAATAAATGTAAATTATGTAGACAGAAAAATACAAGGTGCTTTCAAGACTTTGTAGGCATAAAAATAGATGCTAGCGTGGTGGTTCTACACGCATTAGTGCGTCCTATTACTGATAGACGTCGCCAGTCCAGAGATCGATGGCAGACAACAATGTTGATGGAACAGTGTGTGGTGATGACGTTTCTTGTGAACGAAAGCGTAAAACCTGCGGATATCTACAGAAAGCTTAAAGCATAGTACACTGATGAAATGCTCAGCCACAGTAAGACATTTGAATGGAGTAAATGTTTCAAAGATCGCCGTACATCCATCAGTGACAATCCTGGTCCGGGTGGTTCCCAGGTGATGAAGTGAAATAGGCTGTCCTAGGATGGATCAGGGGTTTTGACAAATCCTTCTATGCTGAATCTTTCCAGGCATTAGTTAAACGCTGGGATAAGTGTATAAATGTAGGAGGGGAGTAAGAAGTAAGTTAAAAAAAAAATGCAGTTTCCAATACCTTAAATTTGTCCTTTTATTTAAAAAAAAAAAAAAACGATTTTACTTGAACATTTCTCATATATATGTTGTTTAAAACAACATAGATGCTTTAAACGCCTTCCATCTACTTAAATGTGTGGACCAACAGAAGTCCCAATAAATAAGTTGGGCAAGAATCTGTGTGTTAGTCAGCTTGAGTTACCACTTTACACTGCAAATCTTAATTGGACAATTCATTTAGGAAATCAGTGGCGGTATATGGGTCTAAACTGTTTTCTTTTAGCAAAAAAAAAAAAAGAAAAATCAAGAAATTCTCAAATAACATGTTCTCATTAGTCTTGAAATAATATGCAAACCTTGTTTTGTGTTGTGACTTGGAATATAGCAACCACTTCAATATATTGAGCTGGAAAACAACTGAATGTTTGCTGTATAAAACAGCAAACGGCAACAGACTTCCGATGTTTTATATAATTGTTTTGTGGGACCAATTATGGTGGCATAAAAGCTGACAATCAATTGATAACTATCGCAGAAATCAATTTGGTTAAACAAAAATCCATCTCCTCTACTAAGCTGGCCTGACCGCATATATTTTAAAAAGGTCATTCATGTATGAAGATGAGGCGGGTGGAAAATTGATATATGTTATGGCCTTTCCATAGCCTATATCTTAATATGCCACTTGGCTCATTCTGTTCAGTCACCCATAACAGCCTTGGTGGAAATGACATAGGGCTTACCAGCAGCTGAAACACTGAGCTCATTTCTTGAATGGCACCTAATGGTTAAGAGAATACAGAGAGATATTCACCATAATAACATTTAAAATGGCTGACTCATAGGCACTTAAAAACACACGAAGAAGAATAGAGTCAAGTTCAGAAAATGTATTTTCTTTTATTTAAAACTGAAACTAAACAATCCCTTAGAAGATTAGGTAATAAAAAAATAAATAAAAGAAACATTTGTTATTCTTTTTTTTTTTTTTCATTTTGACAATTATTTGATATTAGCCTTTGTATTAAAAAAAAAAAAAAAAGATTTACCTTTCATACTCCAGTTAATTTGAACTAACATGAATCATGATGTACAGAGTCCATGCCAGTTTGTGCTGCCATTTAATGCAAAATGGTGACAAAGTATTTCAGCTGTTGCGAACAACATAATTTAAAACAGAAACGTTTTCACCCGTGGTTTTCGACTGTTAAACCCCATTATACATGCAGTAAAACTACATTGTAGTGTCTTTTCACTTTATTTTTAATTCCATTGACCCAATCAGTCCATACAGTACCCGCTAAATGTACAAAAGTATTGAGACTCCTGACTTTTCCAGCCATCTGCGGTTCTTTCCTGAACTGTTACCAAAAAGGTTTTTTTGCACACTATTTTATAGGATGTCCTGGTAGCATCACATTTTCTCTTTACTTGCTCTAGGAGACCTTGTAACCCAAAATGTGAGCTCCATGAAGATATAGATTCACATGGTTTGGCATATAGTAGAAGATCTTGAGTGTTTTGCTATAGAGCCCTGACAGAGCTATCTTTAGAGCTATAGAGTGGAACATCTATCCAGAAGAGCGGAGGTTATTATAAGAGCAAATGGGGACTAAATGTGGAATGGCATGTTCAGAAAACAACTACAAATCTAATTGTCAATTGTCAAAAAGTCCAAAATGTATACTTACGCTACTTGATTACTGAGCTATCAATTAAATCAGTTCAACAGTGTAGTCAAACATGTTTGTGAATTTCAACATTACAGCAACATCAAAATCACAGACTCTCTAAATATGTTTCACTTCGAGAAAAAGATATAAGAAATAAAGATCAATAAACATTAAGGTGTTAATAACTGGTCTGAAAAAAATGAGGGCTGTGTAAATAAAGGGACAAACTCTTGGTTTTAAAAAGTCTATCAAGAGAATGACAGTTATAAACATTGATTTTGTCATTGTAATTTTTTTTTTTTATTTACATGCAGGTGCCTCTAGGATTATTGGCACCCTACTGGCATCAAAAACCAGCCATTTTACACACACACACACACACACACACACACACACACACTCATCATCCACTATTATAGAAAAACAGTACAAAACTTGTACATTTATGCAGTTATCTAATCAGCCAATCAAGTGGCAACAGCACGATTCATAAAATCATGCATATAAAGGTCAAGAGCTTCAGTTAATATTCACAAAGATCAGGGATAAAAGCATGATCGCTATGCCATTTAGTGTGGCATGGTTGTTGGTGCCAGACAGGATAATTTAAGTGTTTCAGAGATTGTGGATCTCCTGGGGTTTTCACAGAAAATTTACAAAAAGTGTTTACACAAAACATTTCAAAAGACAGAAATTGTGTGATCAACCGTGGGTGGAAACGCCTCTTGATATGAGAGGGAAATGGCTAGATTAGTGATTGATTAATTCTATTCAATCACTATTTACAACTTTGGTGAGCGGAAAAGCATCTCATCATTCACACAGTTTTTCTGGTGTTTTTTCACTATTCTGTGTACACTCTAGAGACAACCATTTCTTAGTGGAACTGGGTTTTAACCAGTACAACGAAAACCTTATGAAAACCTTCTGTAAATAAATGAAAAATAAATCTTATCTTCATTAGACCAAAATAATATTTATATAAATGTATACATTTCTGTAAAGCTGCTTTGTGGCATTATCCCTTGTTACAAGCACAATGCAAATAAAACTGATTAAGCAAATCAGAGCTAAATTCTGTTTTGCATAAGTTTGGGAAGCAGTATAAAATTGTGGTATGTTGATCACATCACATATTTGTGGTTTTTCTCTTTAATATTGTCTTGCCTGTAAGAATCAAATATTAACTAGAACACATATGTAACAGCATTCAATTCTGAAATTCATCAGCAAACATTTCTATGCCCAGACCTACTAGCTTACCTTTTCCTGTCTATTCAGCAATGTTCTAAAATTAGCCAAACAGAAAGCGTTTATTTTTGCCTTCAGCAGGAACACACTGTGCAGTGACTCCCTTAGCATACGGCGTTAAGCAGCCTGCTCCAATATTGACAGCAAATGACATTAGAAGGTCTGACAGACAATCTATTATTCAAGCCCCGACATGTCCTGACAGATTGAAGGAGGAAGGAGAAATGTCTCAATCTTTCCTGCCAAAAAAGAAATGAGGAGCGCCACTCATTTGTAACAATAAGAGTGATTAGCAAAGTGGCACACATGCAGCATAGAAGCCTGTTTAACCCTTTCATGAGCTGGCCTATTACAATTGTTCTTCTCGAAGTGTAGAGTTCTGTAGAGTGAATATTGAATACATTCATATGAATCAGAAAGGTATTTAGTTACTAAAGTGAGAAATGAGTCTAAAAGTTTTAGGCAGAGGACTGATGAATGTATTTCAAGGGACCAAACCAAAAAATATATAAAAAATACTGTACAGAGATCATTGATGTATGGGGAAAATGACGTATAAAGCACTTAACGGTCTCGCACCGCAGTATCTGAGTGAACTTCTGTACCAGTATGATCCTCCACGCCTACTTAGATCAAAAGGTGCAGGCTATCTGTTGGTTCCTCAAATAATGAAGACTACAGCAGGGGGCAGATCTTTCTCTTATAAAGCCCCACAGTTATGGAACAGCCTTCCTATCAGTGTTCGGGACTCAGACACAGTCTCAGTGTTTAAGTCGAGGTTGAAAACATATCTATTTAGTCAAGCCTTTGATCAGTAGATTTATTCTTAGGTAAAGGCACAGATCTGGAGGGATCATGGATATAGAGTGTTTGGTGAACTGGGATATTTGTATGCTGTCGTCCCCACTTTCACACGTTCACTCAGGTTCGTTGGCGGTGGTGTGGTGGGCCGTCTCTTATCCCAGAGATCCCTCATGTCTGTGTTACCTTCTGGTTCTCCCTCTTAGTTATGCTGCCATAGCGAGTCTTGCCGGAGTCCAAACTGCACAGTGATATTAACTTTCATACAATAAGGACACATAATAATCCATATCCTTCTCTTCCTGTCACCCCTCTTCTCTCTCTCTCTCTCTCTCTCTCTCTCTCGGTCAAGTTAAACATGCTCCTGAGGTTCCAGTGACCACTGTTCCTGCCCCTCACCCCTCCGTGGATCTTCCCACTTCGTCCAGGCCTGCCTCTGGATAGTGTTCTCTTCGACTGGAGGCCACTCTGTGCAGCTTGGGACGGTTTCCCATCAACGCCTTGGGTGGTTCCATGAAATTCCGGAGTAAGAACGGGCGCTTTGAGGATGGATTGGACTGTAAGTAATGTCAACAGTCTGCTACATTGACTCAGGACTACTTTTCGCTTCTGATCATCATCATCACTGTACCCCGCAACATCGTATATCTGCTATAAATGGACATTCGGTGTAACCCAGATGAGGATGGGTTCCCTCTTGAGTCTGGTTCCTCTTAAGGTTTCTTCCTTATGCCATCTCGGGGAGTTTTTCCTTGCTGCAGTCGCCACCGGCTTGCTCATCAGGGACAAACTTACACTTATAAAGAACATCTTCACTTTTAATCACCACATTATCTGTGTAAAGCTGCTTTGAGACAATGTTCATTGTTAAAAGCGCTATACAAATAAAAATGAATTGAATTGAATTGAATTGAAAATGGCTGTAGTCTTATAAACCTGAACCGGTTCTTCTTCTGTAGTGTTGTATTAAAGTACATGCATTTATGTCTTTGACTGAAGGAAGGTAATCAGAGAAAAATATGTTTATTCCCAAATTGAAAACTCATGTATCTCAGTGATAATCTGACAGTATTAAGAGTACAGAATATAATTAGTTTTTAATTTCAGTAATATATCCTCTAAATGAATCGAACGGAATAAAGTTCCTGCAGTTCCCAAAGACAACAAATGACATATGCACTGAGTAATAACTGTATATTAATACCAGTTAAAAAATGGAAACAATTATGCAAACAATAAGCATCTTTGAATTACACACAATCGGAAGTAATGCTCTGATATATGTCCATTTTTCTTAAAGCTCTTTGTCTATGGTACATTATAACCACAAATCTGTTGCTCTGAAAAAGATGTCCCAGTTCTAAAGAACAAATTGTGCACAAGCCTTTAGAATACTGAGTGGGTTTTGAAAAGTTATTCAGTCAAATGCTGACGTAGTCCCTATACATGTACAAAAGAAGCACTATGTACACACTCATTCATATCTAGGAGTAATTTTAAGGATCTGATCCACCGATATGCTTTTCTTAGTAGGAATAAGTAGAAGGTAAACCAAAGAACCTAGAGGAAGCCCATGAGTAGAGAACGCAGTGAGAACATCACATCTGAAGCTCCAGACGCTACTATGAACTCAGGATCAAACCAGGGACCCTGGAGCAGTAGGAAGGCAACGTTTCCTGCTGCGCCAGCATGCTGTGTTTAGTCTGTAATATGTTAATCCATTTCGAAATGTCCAGGTGTTTCCAAAAAGAAATATTTTCAAGAACCGGTATGAAGTTCTAAGTATTCTCCACTCATGAAAGGGTTTTGCTTTTCCTAATTGAATACCATAAACTCTGAAATTCACTGTAAATAAGGCACTACAATGGCACAAAAAAGGCAATTTTGTTTTATTCTATATGCCTCTTTCATTTTGCTTGAAAGATACATTTCGAAGCATGCAGAAAAGCTACAGAACTCCCTGTTTTATCAAGACGGAGAAATGAAATTGTGATATTTTAGTCCCTGTAGCAGAATTATGGGTGTGACCCAGAGGGCACTTCCACAACACATTTTTTATTGGCTTCTCTTCATGTCTGGCTTTGTGACCAAGTTATTTAGCAATCTTCACAACATCACTCTGCATACGACACCATTGGTCTGGATGGGTTGGATTTGGCAAATAGGCTACCAATAACAAGAAGAAATGTAAAATAAATTAAAAAAGAAAATGCTTTGTTTATTTCTAAAAGAATGAATAAGGTTCCTGTACAATTAGGTGTAGGTGTCGGTATGAAGGGCTCAGCCAGTCACGTATCTAAACCCTGAAGCAGACTGCAGTAATATTTGATTTAAACGACTGGCACATTTAATGGACTTTATGAACCCTGGTTCAGGAAACATTTATTAACAGCAGGTAGAAAGCAATCACGTGAGAGTCCACCTAAAAAGCATCAACCACTTGGGTGTAATTTAATATTGTGTCATTTCTTTTCTTGCTAATACATGCAAAAAAAAAAAAAAGGCATTTGGGCTTGTGTATGTACAGCATTTGTGTTTCTTTGCAAGAACTAACAGCGGACCGGTTTTTAACACCGTTACCTTCATCTGTCAGATCTGATTTGCACCACAGAATTTAATAGCAATAACTTTATTAGGGAAATTTTCATGTTTCTATTTAGCTGTTTACTCGATTTCATTCAATATAAGCTTCAATCTTTGTGCATTTCCTTGGGGGAGGTTATGTGAAATGAATACATCAAATATAGCCACAAGCGGCGATCATCAGGGTCCAAGCATTACTTCACAAATAGCCTCCAATTTGGAACTGCTGTCAGTTTGGCAGATTAGTTGTTTGGGGTTTTTTTTGGACAATTTTAATGTCTATAGATAATACAACACAAAAAAAACCCATCACTAAGACTCCTATTAAGGATTGAAGCAAAGTTTTTGCTTTGTTTTCTCTAGAGGTTCATTTTCTAAAAGTCCAAAGGCTGAAAGAAACCCAGTGGAGAAAACCCTATATAATTTTGCATATATAGGACATGAAAATGAGTCGTGAAGATCTCTACACTACGGTTTTAAATGTAAAAAAATGTGGGTTATAGTTTCCCTTGCAAAAAAAAAAATTCAGAAGGGTCTTCGTCATCGTCTAACCGAAAACCAGATTAAAGCCTTACAACAGAAATACTGTAGCTTAAAAATACAAATTTCTCTTGGGGATTAATCAAGTACTTTTCGTTTTTGGTAAGTGTAGCCCCTAAAAACACTAGTTGCCAGAACAGCCAAACTGTTTTACTCATTTACACTAAGATTTCTTCTGATCATGTTGTCAGAATGGGTGATAATTAGTTACACCGAGTAGATATTTTCAGCGCTAACTCCTTACTAAGCACAGGAAACTAACTGTATGCTTATTCTGATCTGTTAGTAGTCCTAGATGACATGCCAGGCACGGACACCAGTTGGTGATGGGTGTCTTTGATTGTGACAAAGTTTGTGATGCCTGTGGCAAGAAATAACAAATGTTAATGTTAATACTGCTTTAGAATGCAGCATTACATGTTCGTTATCAGAGAGCCAGTCAGCTTTCCTTTGACAATTTTATGTCTCCATCTTACACATTTCAAATGAATGAATACTGCAAATGTTTTTACGGTCGAATGGTTTGTCAGTATAGCCTAAATGCCTAAATAGGCAAAACTGTATCATTAGAAAGCAGCACATTTCTGTGGCTTTAACCACAGTGTCTTCTAGAAGAAATGCTCTGCAGTATGGGCCAGAATGTTCCCTACTGCTTTATGTTATAAACAAGTCTCCTCATTAAGCCTGAGCTGGTCTATGGTATCTGGAAACACAAACAGATCCCATCTATCATGATGGCTATTAAATAGGATTAAGGTTCGGTGATAAAGTTAGCATGCGCTACTCCCTGCAAGGGCAATCAGCGATTACTCGAGGGCACGATTGGATCGCGCTACATTTCACACAGTGCCAAAAGCGTATCCATCACTTGCCACAGCGTTGTGTGCTGCGTCCTTCTGCTAAATTTAGCTTTTTTTTACCTTCACATTGGATTAGTAGAGAATGATCCCAAGAAGAAAACAGCACTTCTTGCTAGGAGCCCATCAAATCTATTGCTAAATTTTTTTTTTTAAATGTGGCGACATCAGAATCTAGCATAAACATTTTAATAGGATGATGCAACGTAGAGCATGGCAACTTCAAGTCCTCTCAGTGTATCAGGAAAGCACTAATAAGATTTTGCGACAGTCCATGCAGGACCACTGCTCATTCGCTGTCATTAACACGTCTTCCTAAAGCCTCAGGGGATCCGGCAACACGCCAGCCGTAATGAGCTTCAACGTGGACTGGATAGCTTGACAAGATGCTGTACCTTTAAAATAATTCTTCCTGATGCCTTTGGTGAACTTTGAAGACGTGAAAATCTCCATGTAATCACGAGCGTTTGATTGACACATCTACACATGAACCTCGGAACACTGAGAGTGTGCCTCTAAAGTTTAAGGAGAGGAAGTGGGTGGCTTAGTGGAGGGTTTTAGATTTAACTCCTTTTTCAGCCGTGGTTTTGGCAATTAAAAAAAAACAACGTTTTTGGGAGATCAGTGGGGAATCTGGCTGCATATCAGTGCCTCCTTTATTTGTATTTTTCTCTCTCTACTGTAACTGGAGTTTCATTCCAAACAGAGTGTCACTCTGCATGGAAACCCACCTAGATACCTGTTAGAGAGTTCTCCACATCTGATTTCATCACAATCATAAAAAAAAATCATTCACAGAGACCTTGTGAGGAACAGCATGTTTAAGCTTTTTGAAGCAGCTATGGATAAACCAGAGCTTCTCAAGATGCCATTTATTTTAATCATTATTCACTGTGACAAGTTACTATTTTTATGCAGGACCCCACGTGCTCAATGATCGGCCACGTTTCTGTACACAGTTATCTGCAATGCATAGGCACACCATGTAACGCGCTTACTCTGCAGAGATTATTTCTTACGAATGTCTCTGAATGCAAAAAAAAAAACTTTTAAAGCTGCTAATTGTTAGCGTTCATGGTCTCTCCATGTAGGTTTGGAAGATAATTAGGCTTATTCTTAAAAATTCTGCTTTCCTGGTCATATTCTGCCTGGTCTTGGACCATGATAATAAATGTGACCTTTGCTTTGGATGCATGGGACTATATTTATAAATGGCCCAAAGGTCAAGGAAAAGTGGTTTGTTAATGCATAAGTCATTTTCGCAGCATCACAGGGGAACGTGTATAATAGATGATTTCGGGATGATCATTTTCGTTTCACAATACAGACTTTCTGAGGTAAAAAGAGTCAAAAGTTAAATCGAAATCATATTAAAAATCTAGTTTCTCTAAATATTTCATTGCCTAAAGCTTCTCTGAGAGTTTTCTTAGGAAAAAAATTAAGCACATCATCCCTGGGCATGTCTGAGGTACCTAAATGCTACTTCCTGCTCATCACATTCACATGGCTTACTGTCTCAAGAAATGAGTGAAAGCAACAAACTAAGCCCCGATTCTAAGCGGGTATCAGTTCTAATTACTCTGCGCAGTCACACGCTGTGCGCGACCTCAAAGTGGTTTATGTGAGGGGGAGAATTTCACAGTTCTTGGTCTGACCTTTTGTGTAAGTGTTATGTATTTTGGGCTCTGATGGGAGATTAAATTCGGCTGTTTGAGAGTGTGAAAGGAATTGGAGGTGGTGCTAAAACCAGTCGAGAAAGCACAAGGGGCCCTGAACTCGAGTTACGCTTGTGTTCTGCACTTATTTGATCACTCCTGGAACGCCCTATGAGCGAATTAAGATTGATCGGGGTGCCTCGCTGTCAGTTTCGGTTTGTTTGAGATTCTTCAAGGAGTTTTCGTATCTTGAAAACTCTTCGTATCTGAGAAGATAGAGTAAGTTCACTCGTGCGCTGTGCCAAAACTGGGGTAGTTGCTGCACATTTTAGCGATGTGTTTGGAGAATTAATGAGAACATCTGCTTACAAGCCTGTCAGTGTTGGCAAGCGCAACGTTGCAACATGTCGTTTCTTCACTAAAATGTAAGCCTACAGCGCAAGAAGGCAGAGGCTATACATCATTAAACGGAGAATTGGCAGCATTCGGGCAGCCGCGCCTCACCTCTGTTTTTTCCACACCGCAGACGAGGTCTAACCCCCGAAATAACACTCAGTGTAATGATTATGTGGACCAAAGTGAGAGAGATCAGAATGCTCCCGCTGTAGATAAGCATCAGCCCTCGGCAGACAACTGACGCTATACTGGGAAGTCCAAAGCATGAAATGTTACATATGCATGCATTCTGCTTCGGGATATCTGCAAAAGAAAAAGTGTTGCGTGATGGACCAACGCTACCCCCTACTGGAATGTTCCTCTCTCTCTCTCTCTCTCTCTCTCTCTCTGAATCAAGAAATAAAAAATAAAAAAATGAATGAAGGAGTAGAAAAAAATTCTTTAATATTCACATGAGTACAGATATTATAGCATTCTAAAGAGAATGTTTAACAGAAAAAGTGGTTTGATCCATACAGCTCAGAGTTTCATCAGAAAATTGAGTCCCTTCACAATCAGAAGCAAGTTTCAGTAAAATGATAAACAGTGCATGAGTCAGGGTTTGTTGTCATGTCCATGTTTAGCACTAGGCCAAAGCACAGATATGTGGTATGGCCTCAGCTCCTCCTCTGGCACCAAACTGGGGGCATGGCTCATGAGGTCATGACCTTTGAAGGACTTAGGGAAGGCGATGACGTCCCTGATGCTGGAAGCGCCCACAATGATGGACACCAGTCGGTCCAAACCTAAAAGAGGTGAATAAATGCTAAACGCCCAGAACACTTTCACGGCTTATATTCGTATTTTCAGCATTGGTAGAAAGTTTGGTGTTTTGAGTCCTGGACAGGGGGAAAAAAAAAAAAAAAAAAAAAGGCTCAGATGGACACACAATTTTGTTTTGACTTTCGAGTCCTCACAAGAGTTGCGGTTCTGCCAAGTAATCTCTGTCAGACAATCAATTTTCGCTCTGAGCATGACCGCGGCTGATATGAGGAGATAACTTCAGAACAATCTTTTACTCACCGCCGCTCTGTTATGGCCTTATTTTTTTCTGATGGATGGACCTTGGTGGGTAGCAGGTGTCATGGTTTGAGCTTACCTAATGCGATCCCGCCATGCGGAGGGGCCCCGGAGTCCAATGCTTCCAAAAGGTGAGTCAGGAGAGATGGGTCTTCCTGAAAAAGTGCAGCAGCTCACAATGAAAGAAATATTAATATTATATTATACTACCTAATAGACACACAAAATATACTAGCACTTTATAACTGATTCCATATTATCTAAACATCACCACCATTTTACATCTGGTTATAGATAAATTAACACCACTTTAATAAGACTTGAACATGTGCTCAATCATCAGAGATCAGCAGGTCATGTGGTAATGGTGCAATGCATACAATCATGCAGATACAGGACAAAACTTCACGAATATACAGTAGGGAAAAGGGTGATCTCTGTGACTTAAGTGCATGCCATGTTACTGGTTTAGGTACTTGAGAAACTGCTGATATGGGGTATATTTACTCTTGAATTTCAAACAGAATGATAGGATTGGGTGAGCAGCAGTCTTGCGGGCACAAAAGCCTTGATGACAAGGCTGGAGAAAAATGGCCAGACTGGTATAGGTTGACAGGAAACCTTCAAAAACTGAAATAGCAACTCTTTATGAACACTGTAAGCTGAAAAGTGAGTTCAAAAGTGAGTTCAAATCCTAGCACTGGCAAGGTACCACTGTTGAGGTGCATGAGCAAGGCCCTTAGCTGCTTTGTATATAAATGAGATCATTCTGGATAAGACCTCTCTGGATAAGGACATCTGGCAAATGCCATGAATGTAAAACTAAGACCACATTAGGTTTTCACACAGGAATTACAGACACTGAACGGTTAATTGAGGGAAAATTAGGGGGGGGGACAAAAAAACAAAAAACACGTTATCACCGGTCACAGGAACGGCTAACTATATAATTGCATGAATGAACAGGAGTGCACATGTTTCTCTTAAGTATATTGTATTGAATCGTATGTATTTAAGGCAGCCCAAAAATGAATTTTGCTGTAGTACAATGATGAATATTATATCCAATTCGATTCAATAAATGTTACTTTGTAGAGCGCTTTTAACAATAGGCATTTTCCAAAAACAGCTTTATAGAGATAAAAATGTTATTAAGTTGGAATTTATAAGTTTAGTGCCTATAGGTTTTTTTCTTTCCTTACAAGTTTATCCCTAACGAGCAAACCAGGGACGATTATATAACAGTAGTAAAAAGTAGAAATGTAGTGGAAGTAATAACACTTTCATAGGAACAGAACAATCAGCCAGGACCTTGTGGGAGAAAAGCTATTGCGTATGCATATACAAAATCACTAAGCTGTAACATTCTCTCAGGCGCTAAACCCACTGCTCAAATATAGTATAGCGTTACCACAGCGACAGAGTTGCAAGTCAGTGGAAAGCTACAGGAGTTTGAAGAGAGAAAACCCTTCTCATCCCCGGTGTTCACAAACCCAAATATCGCGGCTTTGTTTAATTGTTCGTTAAACTGTAAACGCTTTACTTTGAGGACGTTCTCCAGGACATAGAGCTGTTGAGCGGCGTTGTGAATACGGATGGAGCCGCCACCGATCTCACAGCCGTTCAGCACCAAGTCATAGTGTTGGCCACGCACCTGGGGAACGGATTGTAAAAAAGGATCAATCGAGTTAAAAGAGAGGTGTGGATAAAAACACGAATAGTGAGAAGTGACTAAAATGGCACACAAAGGCACCATGCTAAAGTGCTGGTCTGAATCATATTACAATGTGATAATGTGGTCATTCAGAGCCTTGGAGTTCTCTCTGAAAAGGTGTCTGTTCGCAACATTACAACTTTACTATCGCAGTTTTCAAAAAATATCACTAAAATATCCACGTCAAATTACTTCTATCCAATTTGCGGTTCACAGGAAGAAAAAAGATACAGCACAAAATATTTTGAAGAAGTAGGTATTGTTAAACACAGCACAAAATTATATTATATTTCATATATAATATAAATATATTTATATTTCTTTTAATTGACTATAAGGTTTCTGTGGCAGGGCGTTGTACATGTAGAGGAAGTGTGAAAATACAGTGCACCTTGTGGGGCTGGGTGTAGAGCAGGTGGGCATCCTCAGGCATGGGTGCAGTAAAGGGGTGGTGTGCAGATTCCAGTCGCTCTGGTTCATCCTCTTTAGGTAAGAAAAGGGGAAAGTCCACCACCCACAAGAAGTTAAAGATTGAAGGGTCACGTACAGGCACACCACATCCCTCCAACAGCTCAGCACACTGCAATCTCAGTTTTCCCAGAAGAGGACGCTGCGAAGAAAAAAGTATATTGAGCAATCAGATATATAAAAGAAAACATTATTAGTTTTTGTATTCTAAAAACCTGCATCCATGGTTTTTAAAGTGGGGTCTAGTGATGCGTAAAGCATAGCCAAAGGGTCCAAGAGAGTGCAGTGGAAAAGTTTTTATTTATTTTTTTAATGAGCAGGTGGTGTTTTACCACTAGCAAATACTAACTATAAACATGTTGCTTCTTTTTATTAGTCCTTTACTTCAATAGAGTAACAACACTGCATTTTTTACACCAAGGGTGTAATTTAAGAAGAAGAAAAAAAAACTTTATACAGTACAAATGCAGTAAAGAAAAAAAAAGGGACAGCAGTATAAGAAAGTTGGAATTATTATGAGGAATAATGATTTGTGGTCAAGCAAGGCATTTCTTTTTGTTTTTCCTTGATAGATTTGTGGTTAAATTGGCACTCTGTGTGTCTCAATGTGTAATTTGTGTGGCTGCCTAGTGGGCATGCTCAATGACAAAAAAAAAAATGAAATAAAAAAATATCCACAGGTGTGATTTTTGTTTCTAAACAATTTTAGCTAGATTAGCAATTTTGCAGATTAACCCATACCGATAGTTTTTCTGGGTTGCATTATACAGTACGAGAGCGGCCTCTAGAGTCAAATTACTGACGGCACGTACTGTTTATTTCTCTTTTTTTAATTCTTTTTGGATATGACGTGTTTTATTTATTTGGAGCGTTACTTTTTGTTTCACTTTGAATATGTGTCTTTTATTTTCCTTGATATTTGTTAATATAATTAGTTAAAAGTATGATCCATCTACGCTATCGGTAAAATCGGTAAAAAGTCTGTAATAAATGGACATTCGGTGCAACCCAGATGAGGATGGGTTCCCTCTTGAGTCTGGTTCCTCTCAAGGATTCTTCCTTATGCCATCTCGGGGAGTTTTTCCTTGCCACATTCGCCACCGGCTCACTCATCAGGGACAAACTTACACTTATAAAGAACATCTTCATTTTTTATCACCACATTATCTGTGTAAAGCTGCTTTGAGACAATGTTCATTGTTAAAAGCGCTATGAAACAAAAAATGAATTGAATTGAACGCCTGTTTTTTGAAAAGAAGAATTTCATGTTTTATGGTTTGGGGAAATGTGCTTTATACCAGGCAGGATTTTGCACGTTTTTTTTTTTTGTTTTTTGTTTTTTTTACTTTCTCTTATTTCCTTTGTAAACAATATGCAGAATCTGCTCATTATTTAATGTAATTAAAAAATATATATATTTTTTTTTTCAATATTGACAAGCCAAATCCTGGTAATGTCAAAATAATGATTAATGATTTTAATCCAGTGCTACAGTTCCATCCCCAACTAGTCATTTCTCTCCAACTATCAGATGAAAGAACTAAATGAACACAAACACTGCTGATTGAGAAATCACTTTTTTTTTTTTTCGGGGGGGAATAATAAGTCATATTCTAAGGGTGAATCTAATTACCGTGTGGCATTTCTAGCTGAGCAGCTGCACTTGGATGCTTTAATGAAGCTAAATAAAAGGGTATCATTATGTCTGCATGATGAGCGTGTGTAGTCATGTGTGTAGCACCCACCACCCGCTCCTGGGCTCCGGCAGCAACGAAAAGCAGGTCTCCGGCTTTGGCGCTCATCTTCAGCAGCAGCTGCAGCCTTGTTGTGTCCGGTAACAAGCGACCGAGAGGAGATTTGATGGATCCCTCTGCTTTAACCAGCATGCAGTCCACATCCTAAACAGCAAGGCACATAAACGGGACAGGGCAGGATTTAGCACCAGCTCATCATCATGTCTCCAACATCTCAAAGATCTGCATTGCTTTGGTTTGGATGAATTTGTGTTATTTTTTTTTTTGGTGTACATATTTTTTTAATGATTTAATGACATTTTTTGAAGTCAACATGAACAGAACAGAAATGTGATCGCATTTAAACGGAGTAAAAATGCATCATCTCTAGTAGGAGCGTCAATATTAACCTAATAAAAATGACCCCGGGTCATTTCCGTGCATCTTTTTCGGTGCATTTTCCGGAGGATTTGAAATGAAGGCAAATTGTGTGTTCATTATGTGATTGCTGAAATCTGATTGGACAGAAAGTCCAATGTAAACAGACACTCGGTTGGGCAAGCAAGAGAAAAGCTATGCAATGAAGAGAACAGACTATTGGAAATAATTAAATGTTAAGTCTGTGATTCTGACAGAGTTTAGGCCAGCAGAGCAGGCCTTGATGTGTCCTTCAGTAGCCCGAGGTGCCTCGCTGACTGGTAGAGATAATTTTTTCTCTTCTGACTTTGGCCATCAAAGATTTGTGACATCTTGGGTCATTCATTTTGTTAGACAGTGTGAAGACAATTAATGTCAAACCATCAGATTAAAATGCAAATTATGATCAGTGGGCAAATTGATTTGTGTAATGTATAAAGTCCCTTTTCTGGGACAAAACACACAAAAGGAAGAGTTTTTCAAAGTCATTTCATTCAGAGATGCTGCTTTTCTCGTCTGCCTGATGACCTACAGACAGATCAGAGCATTATTGGCTTTTAAATAAAGCTGCTGTTATTCTAACTTTCTTATTTCTACTTTTTCCATAGATCATAAAAGTGCATTTAATCTGCCAAAACACTTTTTGCCCTTTTTGTGCTGATTTACTTTTAATTAACCAACTCTTTATACCATTACTATTTTATTTCTTTCATCTGAGGTCTCAGAGGGCATGTAGAGCAGCGTGTTTTAACCTCATCAGACCACTTTATGTTCTTCATACCCTCAGCAGTTCATAACTTCAGTTGGCAGAGTACGAGCTGTTACATAAACAACAGGAACGTTCACAATATTAAATGAGTGTCTCAGCGGTATACTGAGATTAGCCACTGAACCAAGGGTGAGCCTGGGGCATAAACAAGAATCAGAAAGTACCACTATGTATTGTAAGTAAGTAGTGTGCACTGGTTTGATGGGGCATTATGGGTCATATTAAAATCTCCACAGAATATCACTGTATTTCAAAATTCCAGTCTAGTTTATATTTCCTACAAACATCATTATGGGCACATAACAACATAGTGTACATCATTTGGACACTAATCTATCGCAGTGCATCGTGGGATTCCACTATGTAATGCGTCGGTTTATGATTGTTTACAAACGAATGAAATGGCTCGTGGACAAATCAGCATTCGTTTCACTTAATGTTTTTATTGTAATTCAAATGATTTACAGATTAATTGTGGATTTAAATCTTTGGATCGACTCCAGAGCTGTTGCATGACACATGAAGTGTTATGTAAATGAACACATGTCTTTGTAGCAGGTGTGATTGTAAATGAGGAAGGAGACTGCAGAGCGAATGTGGGGGGAATGGGCAAATGAATGTAGCACCTGTCTCTTTCTTTGCAGAATTGGTGAATTCGGATTCCCCATGGCGTTTTCTATCTGTCTGAGCTGAGCTGAGGGAACGCTCCAAAGTTTTTGTTGCCTTCTTTGTTTTGTATTTTTCGCCTTTTAATACTGTGCGGAGACACCGAGGGAAATAAATGCTCAACAGTCAACTCTCAGTCTTTTACTAATGGGTTGCTTTTTGTTTACTTCATGCGAGGCATTTGATAAATCCCTGTAACCCACAGAAAGGGAAAGTGACAGTACGTCATGTGACAGACTGCAGCGAGAAATAGCGATGACAGTTTGGGTGTAAGATGAAACAGACTTTGTAGTAGCTGTTTGTCAAATTACCGTGACTCAGCACTGAAGCCATGATGTCAGATCGCAAAAACAGAGCTACAAATTCTAAAGCTATTACGTCTTTGCCACATGAGTAATATAATATGTGTATAATTGTGTCCGTTACCGTGACACGATAACGCAATATAATCAGACATTTTTATTCTATTCAATTTATGGTCACATAATGGTAAAAAAAAAAAAAAAGCAGAGATTTATACTTTCAAAAGTCAGAGTTCATCTAGATAACGTCAGTGCGATGCTAGACGTGGGTAGTCTTTCATATCCTGTGTCGTTTTCCCTACCGTGTCCTACAGCGCTGATATTAACACCTCAAACCCACTGATAAAGCTGTGAAAAGACTTTACTTTACGCTGAAGTCCTTTGATATTTCACCATGAATAGACGGAGGGTTGCTATTGGACCACGGATAAGTAAAAAAGATGAGACGAATAACACAATGAAACACAAATTTCCATCTCAAAAACCTCGCAAATTCAAATGACCAAATCACCATACTATCACCATACTATTCAAAACTAATCAATTAAAAAAAGGAGAAACCAAAAAATAAAAATAAAATTACACATCCGATTGGCTTTAGTTTTAGTGTAATTCTTACACATCCATTCTGGTCAAGTACAGAAATGCTGTGAAGTACAGTGTGTAATGTGACAAAATCAAATTTCCAGTATTGGCTGTGCACTAGAAGTGATTGGTGGCAGCTGGAAGGTGAAGAAATGCTATTCTGAGTTCCTCGTCAAATATTTTTTTTTTTACTAGAGAACCGTTAGATTCTCAAAACTGATTGGTCGGAAAATTATACACCAACTTGTCCTCTAATTTGATCGGACAATTGGTGTTCCAAGAACGCTGATATTTAGAACAATTCTATTACATTAAATTGTTCCTTAGGTTGAAACTGTTACCACACCTACTACAGGATGCATTTTTCATTGGTAGAGCAAAATATTACACTCCTAATATTACTGAATGTCAATTTATGATACGAGCTCATTCATGCTTGCAAGTAACGTTCGAGGCGCACAATTGTATTGGATGTCTTTAGATGCGGTAGCATAATATTTTCTCTTCACTTGAACTAGGGGTTTCTTTATGACAAAGTATATGATGTACATGGGTTGGATTAGAAGAGCTTGAGTGGTCCACAATACAGCTCTGACCTCAACCTTACTAAACCCTAGGGATAAATTGGTTTATTGCCCTGCCCACCCCCCCAGGCCGCCTCACCTCACCTACATCAGTACCTGACTTGACTAACACCCTAGTAGCTGAATGAACACAAATCTCAACACCAATCTAGTGGACCAACTAGTGAGAACCCCTGAACGAACATTCCCCAATTAGTAAATCACTTTCAGGACCCATTTTGGGTTAGCGGCCATCTTGTCATTTTTCCCACGCCACCCGGTGTTTAAGGACAACAAGACATTAGCTCAGTGCCAGATTATCTCACCGGCTCTTGTCCCTGGGATTATTCTTGCAACCCTCCCTGCTCTGGTTCCTGTTCCTGACCCTGTCCCTGATCCCTGTTTCTGCTTTGAACTCTGGACTGTCTCCTGGTTTGTGTTTTTGTTCTGCCCTGCCTGCCTGAAATCGGTTTGGTCCCTGGAGTGTTTTGCGTTTTTGCTTTGGCCTATTTTGCTCTGGTTGCATTTGCTCTTGGATATTTTGACTGGGTTTTTTTTGGTTTTCAGTTTGGGTTTCTCCTGTATTGCTCTGTCTGCTGGCTCTTGGACTCTGGACTGTTTTTTTTTTTTTTCAGACTCGGTTTTGAACTCTATGAATTTGGATCTGTTTTTCGAACTGTCTTTTTCCCCCCTGCCTCTTTGCTCTTTATTAAAGACTGTTTTCACCATACCCCTGTTGCGTCCTGCATTTGAGTCCTTCCACTCACTGTTCCTGACAGAATATTCTGACCTTGCATCATGTTTCTTATTTGAAAAAATTGAGAAAGAAAACTATGGTGAATTGTAAATGGATAATAGGGATACATATGGTGTTACAGGAAAATAATACTGTCTGGGTTGGTGATAGTAAAACTGGCATTATTTTCCCTGGCACTTTTTTGTTCCTCGTTTTCCTACCAATTCGTTCTTTCTTTTTAAGTGCAATACTTAGCAAAGATAAAAGTAAAGCCTTGGATAATTAATTAAGTACACAGTACTGCGGGACACTTAAAAGAAATTGGGCTCAAACAGGTCAAATCGCTGCAGATTACAAATTACTAATACACATTTATTACTGCGAGTGCATGCAACAGAGCACCAGAGAAAGTGTGCATTCATCATTCTCTTTCTAAACTACATGTGAGCAGCCTCCAGAATCAGCCGAGACGTGCCCTTCGAGGGTGGTCTACCCTTGCCTTTAGGTAGGAACACTTTTCCTATGATAATCAGGCTCATGAATTACTTTCAGATAAATATTTCATAAGTGCTATCCTTATCTCAGCTGCTGTGTGCATTATAACTGCCGTTGATGTTTCTGTAATGATGAGGAAGACAAAGGTGAGAGAGAGAGAGCGAGAGAGAGAGCGAGAGAGAGAGAGAGAGAGAGAGAGAAGAGAGATAAGAGTAGTGAATGCATGGATGAAGGAAGGGAGCGATAGATACATATCAGACTTACCTGGTTGAACTGAGTCTTGGCTGTTTGTTTCAAGAACTCCATGTCCTTGCCCTTCAGGTGTTTCTAAAAAAAAATGAAAATAAAAAAAAAAAAAAAACAAATCTTAATTTCTCATTTATCATTTCACAAATTTCTGTTTAGACTGATGCCATGCTTATAAATCAAGCAAATAAACAGGAGCTTGGAAGTAATTATACACTAGCAAAAGATAATAAATTTCTGTCCTTGACTGTAAAAAATGTGTATTAAAAAAAGCAATTTTAGAACAATTTCTGTGCATGTAGGGTGACAGAACAACACATAGTGAACAGCATAAATTATAAAAAAGGTGCAGTGGCTGAAATATTTAGATTTTTTTTTTTTTACCTTAATCTTAAATAATACATGCATTTAGTTGCCAAATTTACATTACAGCACAGTAAAATTATTCACATATCCCAGCATATTAGAAAGCTGGTGTCAAGCATGATACGTGATCCTCTTTCCTCACATATAGTGATATGTTTTACGGTCATTTATTTATTTGCATTGATCGAACGGTTAACTAGCACGTTTCGGAGTTGCAAAATGTTTAGTCGTTTCAAACCCATTATTTCAGGACGTTCTGGACGAGATCCGTTTCTCTTTAAGATGTCCTGCTGTTGTTGTGATTGTTGTCATGAGCTGCATTTCCAATAGAAAACTATTGGAAACCTTAAACGAGTTGAGTAACTTGAGATTTTTAAATATCCAAACTCGAACCATCAACCGAACATAGTGAAGCGCTGAGCAAAAAACATGGGAATGGAATTTCTATATGGCTTCAGTTATGAGGCAGAGATCATACCATATTATAAAAGCACAGGATGGAAATTTCAGTCATACAAATCAGTAATACAAGCCATTTTTCATCTAAAAATGCTAGTGGCGAGTTTGACCTCACCTCATTTCGGCTCTTAACGAAGTCCTTTACACCTGCAACATACTTTGCTATGGTATGCCTACTGACCGTGTTCAGCTCCTGACAGAGAACCCACAGGTTGCTTTGACCGTGGTGTAACTGGCAGTGCAGAACGCTTCATTCGTTTGAGTTTGGGGGACATTTTCTTAGTCAAACTGTATGAGCTCAACTGTGAATTACACCATGTGTTCACAAAATAACGGCCTGAACCTTTGTAACCAGAACACCATGTATGTACACAGCTTTTTGACATACTTTCAACATGATTAAACATTACAGAGCTAGCCACTTCGAGTGAAGCCGTTTCCTTAGCGCAGAGGTGTGTTTAGGCTCCCAGTCCTGGAGCTCCAATTTGTGATTATGAAAGTTGCCTGAAGTGCTTTCTGATTCAGAGTAGAGGCTTTCTGGCAGGTAGATTGCCTGCCGCTTAGCTCCCTTTGCTTTTGCTCCAAAAACATAAATAAATAAAAATGAGACTGTATGAATGAGTGCCCGAACTGCAAGTGGCAGAGCAATTTGGAGAGTTTGAGTCTTTCTTTAGTTTGCACTTCACTACAAAATGCAGTTCGCGGTCGTACTTTCTTTCTATTGACCTTTGAAGAAGGTTTTTACTTCAGTTTATTTTTCTGTTATGACTTTCTGACTATCTGTTTCTGTACATCTTCATATATTATGAGGGGATATTTAGCCTAACAATTTAGTGTTTTCTATCATTGCCTTGTGTGCTTCAACAGCAAATGATTCACCTGCAAATAAATCACCCAACAGAAATGAATAAACATCATCTTCCCTTGCCTGAAGGTGGTGCTATAATGCAGACCTTCCATACGACCATCACAAACATTCTCTCTTACCACTATAGGTCGAACGATTCAACTAATGATGATTTGATTGAGTTGATTTGAGTTGATTGCCGAAATTAATTTTTTTAACAACGCATTATCTGTGTAAAGCTGCTTAGAGACGATGTTCATTGTTAAAAGCGCTATACAAATAAAAATGAATTGAATTGAATTAAACTATCGGCAAAAGTCCATACGGATAGTTTTTCCGGGTTAAGTCTGAAAAGGGTCACTGTCATTATACAGTACGAGAGTGGCCTCTAGAAGCGAATCACTGATGCCACGTGCTGTTTGTGCAATGTTTTATCATGCCAAGTGAGTCGGCCCAGTGAGAGGGGCCCAATCACGACACCACGCACACCATCACTGCTTTCTTTATTATAAAAAGATTCGCCTTAACGTTGAATATAAAAATAGAACTAGAAATGGACCATGTTATACTTGAATTGCTTGCGGGTCTTTTACAGGATTAAGTTTCCTCTTTTTCACAAGTTAGAATTTTGTTACTATTTTAAGTATGTATGTTTGAATGTAACTGTTTTTATTTATTTGCTGTTACTTTTTGTTTATGTTTGAATGCGTCATTTTTTCTCAATATTTGTGAATATAATTACCGTAATTTCCGGACTATAAAGCGCACCCATATATAAGCCGCACCCACTGAATTTTACAAATATTTTAATTTTTAACATAAATTAGCCGCACCTGTCTATAAGCCGCAGGTGTCTACACTAATGTACTTTACACAGGCTTTAACGAAAGACACGTTACACACGGTGTAACGGGTGAAATATGTTGCGCTTCCTTTAGGAGCAGAGCGGTATTTTGGGAATAGCATGCCACTGCATTCTTCCGGTATTACTGCGTGTGTTCAAGACGAGGATTATGTCCTTATTATTTTCTGATGCTCATTTCTAAGTTTCTTTGACTAACCCGTAACGCTGTTGCCAAGAAAAATAAAAAAGCACGAGTTTTGGAAACCTGTCTGTGCTTATATGATTTCTGTTGCAACTGGAGTTAGCGAGCTATCCCATGACCCTGACTCAACACGTTACAACGGCTTGTATCTAAACAGTAGCCTACCAAGAAAGTCATTGTTCACTGTCTTCCTCCTTCCTTTCACAACTATTTCTCTCGGGAGTTTATCTTTTCGCATCGTCGTGCGTTTAAAAATCACCCGATGGAAGTTTTTTCTCCCGAAGACGTGCAGACTCAGAACACAGGTGAAGCGCGTTTTTTCGTTTCCGTTCGGAAATTTCATTGGTCTAATGTTATGGGGTTCAGTTTTTTGGCTTGAAGTTTGTGAAACCGGGAAAAACCCAGGAAAAATTCATAAATTAGCCGCTTCGTTGTTTAAGCCGCGGGGTTCAAAACGTGGGAAAAAAGTAGCGGCTTATAGTCCGAAAAATACGGTAATATATCCACATATTGTTGCATTTGGCACATTTCATGATTCAGCACTGTAAGTCTTTTATTATTTTTGCAGTAAAGTTCAGTACTATTTTACATGGAGTGTTTAAATCTTTTCCATCCTGTATACTATCAACAATCAGTTGATAAATCAGTTATCGGCAAGTACAAACCAACCTAGCTATCGGTCGACCTCATGAGGAACCACGTTGCAACCCCCATGTTAAAAAAGTCTATGATCACTAATCAGAGTTTATGTAATAAATCTACAGTATCTAAAAGAATATCCAATAAATAATAAAAACTCAGTAATAAGAGTGCAATATTTAGGTCTTTCACATCCATCTTTCTGGAACCTGTATGATCCCATAGATACTAGGCTTGAGCGATCCTCAAGTGAAAGCGACTCCAAGCAAAAACAGAGCTTAAAAATGGATCCAGGGAGCAAAAAAGGAGTCAAGACTTCCTCAAGGACCAATTTTTATATATACCACCCTCACGCATTATCTCATGATTACAATTCCAGAAAAAAAACTCTGTACTGTATTCAAAGACTGGCTCGGAATAGAGTACGTTTTTCCATCCACTTTAAATCTTCCTGTAATGTTTCACTTGCTTGGTCCTATTTTATCCCAGTCTCAACAGGATAATTCTCTGCATAAAAAGACTAAACGGGTACATTCATTCATTTGAAGCTTTGCTTCGAGATCATTCATTACTGATGGCCCTCTGTACCAGACACCTTGAATTATTTTTCCACAGCTAACAAAGAAATAAATCTGTAAGGAATTCATTAGGCTTGACTATATGATGACTGTGTTTGAGAGAGTGAGACAGCGAGCTCGTATCTCTTACTTACAGCTCCGTCTGGAACACAGATGGCCTGGACGCAGCCGCCTGGATGGGCGATAACGTTCCTGATGAACTCAATCTGTGTGTGCTGGAACGTCTCGCTAACATCCACAAGCTATACATGCAAAAGAGGGTAGCCTTGTTAGGCATGAAACAGGCCAGGATTTCTGAATATACAGATTAAAGTTTTTGCATTGTATATGATAGAGCTGTTGTAAATTAAATAAATAAATCAATCAATAAATCAATCAAATCAGAGAATGCTGATGCACTATTACTATTGTCAAGGTTAAGATTGAAGACAACAAACTGACCTTCATTCCAAATCTAGTGTCAGGTTTGTCCACGCCATAATCTTTCATGGCTTCTTTGTACGTCAAGCACGGGAAAGGGGTGCTGATCGTTCCTTTGTCTTCTGGCCATGAGTACTGCAGCAAGCCCTCAATCAGAGCTATGATTCCAGCCGCATCAACAAAAGACATCTCAATGTCCAGCTGCATGTGCAGAAGACTTTTGGTGAGTTGACATTAATAGCAGAGTCGATCAAAGCCTTAGCCGTTCTGTTCTATTCTTCTGTTTACACTCTGATTAAGTTTCCCCTCAGGGCTTTTAGAAAGACAACTTATCCCATCTCAGCATTCACTGGCATTCAGAGCCAATCCTCACATGTACAACAGCCAATCTTGGGCTTTTGCAGGTAATTACCTGTGTGAATTCAGGCTGCCTGTCAGGTTTGGAGCCTTCGTCTCTATAGCAGCGTGCCAGCTGAAAGTACCTGAGATTACAGCACATACACATACACACACGCAGTCATTATATCAAAGATTTTATATTAAATCCAAGACTTTACACACACATTACGATGAAACACGTGGACACTTGGATTTCACACCTATAGGATTGTTAGAAGCATGTATAGACTGTATACTGTAGCATTACAAACTCCCTTCACTGAAATAGATTTTGCCATGCTACTGCTTCTGTGCTTAAAGAAAAAGTGTAAAAACCCCAGTCTTGACCTGAAGCCCACTTTGAGATAAATTGAAACACTGACTGTGCCCAAGACTTGACCTCACTAAAGCTTATGTGGCTGAATGGACAAATCCACAATCCTCCAATAAAGAAAAACCTTCCAATGTATTTGTGTTTGCCAAGAGAAAGTACTCGTGGTCTGCCTCCATGCCGGCCTTTCTGACTTTAAGAATGGAAACGTGCAAAAAGATGAAGAAATCCTATATGAAATGCAGTTTGACATCTCAAACCTCAGAAATCCATTTATAACTGAACATGTTATCAAAAAAAAGTAGCTTGTACTGTATATGACTGCCAAAAATCACATTTTAAAATGATATTTTTGAAGGTAAGAAAATTTGACAAGCAGCATTGTTTGAGTGACACAGCACTAAAATAGTGTTTAATAAATATTAGGAAGTAAAAATATCTACAACTGCAAACTATTTTTTTTTCTTTATTTGATATTTGACTGTTTAAAGCGTGTATAGACTGTATACTGTAGCATTACAAACTCCATTTAGCTCCTAAACTTTGGAATTGTCTTCCTGACACTGTTCGGGGCTATTTAGCGAGTCCTACACATAACACATATCACATATCATGAACAGCAGCAATAGTATTTCCTCTCCACTGCTTCTCTTTCTCTCCCCATCCCGAGGCATCCTGAGGTTGCGCCAGCTCCAGTCGTGTCCCACCTCATGAAGATTATGGACCTTCAAAGTAGTAGATGCCGACCCCGCAAACATCCCGAACCATCTAGAGACGTACCAGCGCCATTTGGATTCCTTAATGTAGAGTGTGGACATTGGACCTCTACAAATATTCAAAGGCTCTGGCATCTATGATGAGCTATTTTATGAGTTGCTCAGTAGCTCCTGGTTCCACAAAGTCAACTGACTGTATAAGACTATAGAAAGGACATTACTCATAATAACACACACTCTGGTGCTCATGTTAGTCATGTCATGTTTGAGTCTGGTTCCTCTCAAGGTTTCTTCCTTATTCATCCTCATTTCCTCATGTGGCAAGGAAAAATTCAGGACTGTTTTTCCTTGCCACAGTCGCGCCAGGCTTAATAAATAAATAATTACACACATAATAATACACTTTAATTCTAAAGTTCTGTAAAGCTGCTTCGAGACAATGGCCATTGTGAAAAGTGCTAAAGAAATAAACAAAATCAAAACTATATGTATTATACATTACTGTATTTCCTACATTATTCATAAAGTCTGTTTAAAAAATTTACACCGAATTGTATTATGTCTGGATTAAATTTTTCTTTTTTAAAGAGTGACCATATGTATATTTTTCTCAACCCCCCCAGTGTGACCTGTTACCAATTAGTACAGTCCTATATTTAATGAACTATGTATATATACACTATATGTATATACTAACATTAAAACAAAAACTAACCTGATGATAAATAAAGAGGAAGATCACATGCATTTAAATATAATCTAATAGATACGGATTTATTATAGCATTGCTTTTATCCATGTAATTCAGCTGCCAGCCAATAGTACTTTCTCTTTCTGCACTAAGAACTAAAAGAATCTTAGTAATGTATACTGACAGCAGCAGAAAGAGTGAGGCTATGGCACTGATGAAAAACTCGAGAAAAGCTCTTGAGAGTTGCATCAGAAGTGCACCATGATTTAATGTGAAGTGCACATGACTGAGATATTCAACTGGGGCTATGAAATGTGTTTAATAAAATAAACCATTATATAATTTGGGTGTCTGCCAAAATACATTGGTATGTATATATAGAGCTCAATATAGAGTTTCTATCCAACAAGATTTCAGCCGTCACATCACGTGTCGCCGGGGTCAAAGGTATCTATTTGCCACAGAATCAGCACCTGTGGGGTTTCTTTTTGGCATACACTCCATGTCTCTTTAAGCTGTAAGCCAATCAGACTGTGATTTGGCCACTCTGAGGCCCTTTAGAAGGCGTCCAATCGGGTCCTTCGATTGGATAGTAAGAGAGCGCACTAGTCAGAGCTCGCAAACCGCACCGGTAGCAAACTGCACATAAAAATGCACAAAATATATGAGGTTGATATTGATGCTTTTACTAGAGATTATGTATTCTAGCGGTCCCTAACCTTTTTTGCGCCATGGACCGGATTAATGTCAGACAATATTTTCACGGACCGGCCTTTAAGGTGTGGCGGATAAATACAACAAAATAAAATGATACGACCGAAATAAAAACTGGTATATTTTCTAAATATTATAATAAACGTGAATCCACTGTGTTGTTTTTTGTTCATTTTGCTCGCTTGGGGGTTTCAATTTAGCGGTAATGTATTATGTGTTAGTGGCTGGAGCAGCACCTTTAAGAAGGTATCGGATATAGGTAAGACATGTGATCATGACATGCATGAGTCATAGACAGATGTGGTGGAGAGAATCCGGTAATTTTCCAAAATAAAACTTCGTTAAGAATCAGATAATAAATAAAACGGAAATAATGAAGTTATGTATTCTTTCTGTGCGGCCCGGTACCAATTGACACACGGACCGGTGCCGGTCCGCAGCCCGGGGGTTGGGGACCACTGATGTATGCGGTGCAGCTGTGGCTACAGTGAAAGGAGACTTGTGTTCATTGGGTTACTTGCTTTATTAATGGCATTCATTGTCGCTGTATGAGATGAAGCAGAATTGTGTGCATTCTTACCTGTCCAGACCTGCCACCATCAGAAGCTGCTTGAACTGCTGAGGGCTCTGTGGGAGAGAGTAGAACATTCCGGGTTCTCCAGATGGCACCACAAACTCTTTGGCACCCTAAGAAGCATGAGCAAATGTAAGTACAGTAAAACAGTGAAATGCATATATAGTTTTAATGTCTCAAAAGAACAATTAAAATAAAAAAGAAAGAAAGCACATATAAGGATGACTTTTTTTTTTTTTTTTTGGCAGGAGAAAGTACTCCTGGTCTGTAGCAATGCTGTCATGTCTGACATCAAGAAGCAATACGTACAAAATAATGATTAAAAACCCTACATGAAGTCCAATTTAACATGTCAAACACAAGAAATCCAATTATCAATGAATATGACACAAAATGAAAATGTAGCTCGTATATGACTGGCAAAAATGTCACATTTTACAACGGTTATTTGAAGAAAATTCGACAAGCAGCAACGTCTGAGTGACTCGGATGTAAAAAAAAAAAAAAAAAAAATTCATTATTTGATTTATTAGTAAGTGAAAATACGAATCTACAACACAAGCATTTTTTCCTTTGTTTTATTTTATTTTGTAATATGCATTAAAGTAATACATTATACATAAAGTCTGTACATTTATATCGAATCGTATTGTGTCTGGATCATCTTGCTTTTCTGTTTTAGAGTGTGTTCTACAGATCAACATCCATTTTGCTCATTTATATTTAAATGTACATTCTATGAAAATATATTACGTTGTATATTTTGTCTGCCCCGATTCTGATACCATGTGTACCATGTTCAAGCTCACTTTTATTATGAGGTCATTGTTTCCTGCTCACTTATTCAGGTAGCTGTGCTTATTAATTGTTGTCACCTGTTTCTTGTTACCCTTCATTACACTGTGTATTTATGCCCTCTTGAGGCTCCAATGTGTGTGTAGAAGTAAAGCATTCAATCTGCCTTTTGGTTCTTTTGTGCGTGTATGGATTTTCTCCACAGGTCCTTGTTTTTGAGTCAATATAGTATACAATAATCCCCCGTTTTATCGCAGTGGTTACGTTCCAAAACCAAAATAATTGAACACGAAGCAAGCATAGTGTGATCAAAGGCACAAACTGCATATGGTCATCTGGCTGATTCTGTGCATATACTATCTAATGAAAGTGCTTCAGATCTTTGACCAAGCAGTCTGGGTTTAATCACATCTATTTAATTGAACTTAATGTAAATGCTGCAAGACTGTCTGGGGAAAAAACACTCACATAATGAGCAACCCCAAGCAGTCAATTCTACTCAAAACCAATATTTTATTCATTATTTATTATTGATGTGTTTGGGTTTTTATATACAGGGTTTATATCTGAGGCCTGTTTTTAAACTCTGCCTGCTTGGAAGCATTACGATCATGTCCATGTCCATGTCCATGTCCTTTGTAACCCTGCCTGTGTTTTGTCTGCTGTCATGGACTTCGACTTTGATTTTCAGAACACCACCAAGAAACACTTCTTGAGCTTGAACTTGTGTCCTGTACCTCACCCCTTTCACCCACACACTGCAATATATTTTTCATACATCTGTGTGTGAAGTTCAAATCTCCTGTGCTGGTTTACAGCATTAATATTAATAAAAAAAAAAAAAACTATATTATTGTTGAATTATTTGGTTTGTGTGGTCAAATGCTTTATTTTTCTATTAACTATCTAAAATTTGGATTTGGATTTAAAGTGGCATCAGTGTAAAATGTCCATGAGAACATTGTCTTTACTGAATAGTATAATAATAATAGTATAACTATCGTTAGGTCATGTCCCTAAATCCCTCAAGCTAGCAGTTATTAAGCCCCTCATTAAAAAACCTAAGCTGGATCCAAACACGCTATCAAATTACAGACCCATTTCAAATCTCCCATTTATGTCTAAGATTTTAGAAAAGATTGTCGCTGCCCAGTTATGTAACCACTTGCAAGAGAACAATATCTTTGAAGAGTTTCAGTCAGGTTTTAGGCCCCATCATAGCACAGAAACTGCCCTAGTTAAAATCACTAATGACCTGTTTTTAGCTTCAGACCAAGGCTTCATCTCTCTATTAGTTTTACTAGATCTTAGTGCTGCGTTCGACACTATAGATCATGATCTTCTCCTCGATCGCTTACAGAACTACATCGGCATTCAGGGACAGGCATTAAGCTGGTTTAAATCCTACCTGTCCAATCGTTACCATTTCGTAGATTTAAATGGAGAGCTATCCAGGCTAATGCTAGTAAATTATGGCGTGCCACAAGGGTCAGTTCTAGGACCCCTGCTTTTCACAATATACATGCTTCCGTTAGGAAATATTATTAGAAGGCATGGAATTAGCTTCCATTGTTATGCTGATGATACCCAGCTATATATTTCATCTAAACCAGGCGATACAGCTCAATTAACTCGCATAACTGAGTGTGTAAAAGAAATAAGAGATTGGATGACCCATAACTTTCTGCTATTAAATTCTGATAAGACGGAGATTATGCTCATCGGCCCAAAAACTAGTACACAGAAGCTCCAGCATCTCAGCTTGCATTTAGACGGATGTTCTGTAACTACTAGTTCAACGGTAAAAGACCTGGGAGTTATTTTAGACAGCAACTTATCTTTTAAAAATCACATCAATCAAGTTACAAAAACAGCCTTCTTTCACCTTAGAAATATTTCTAAGCTAAGAAATATGTTATCTATATCTGATGCAGAGAAGCTCGTCCATGCGTTCATGACCTCTAGAATAGACTACTGTAATGCATTACTAGGTGGATGTCCTGTATCATTAATAAACAAGCTTCAGTTAGTTCAGAATGCGGCAGCAAGAGTTCTTACTAGGACAAGAAAATATGATCATATAACCCCAATCTTATCGTCCCTACACTGGCTTCCTGTTAAGTTTCGAATAGACTACAAACTACTACTTCTTACTTATAAAACACTAAATGGTTTGGCTCCCATGTATCTCTCCAGTCTTTTAACACGCTACAATCCGTCACGCTCCCTGAGATCTCAAAACTCTGGGCTTCTAGTAGTTCCTAGAATAGCAAAGTCCACAAAAGGTGGTAGATCATTCTCACATTTAGCTCCTAAACTTTGGAATAGTCTTCCTGACAGTGTTCATGGCTCAGACACACTCACCCAGTTTAAGTGCAGATTAAAAACGTATCTTTTTAGCAAAGCCTACACATAACACACATCACATCATAACCTTGTGCTCCAGAACATCTGATCACATGCACATTATCAACTTGTGCTGTTAATATCATGAACAGCAGCTACGCTAATTCCTCTCCACTGCTTCTCTTTCTCTCCCCATCCCGAGGCTTTCTGCGGTTTGGCCAGCTCCAGTCACGTCCCACCTCGTGAAGATTATGGACCTATGGGTGATCATGGAGAAGTAGATGCCGAACTCGCAAACATCCCGAACCATCTACAGATGTACGAGTGCCAATTGGATCCCACTTCATGTGTGGCATTGGACCTCCTGGAGTGTTTAAAGGCTCTGGCATGGAGAAGCTGATGCTGGATCTATGATGATCACAAATGTTGAGCTCAGTAGCTCCTACTTTTTATACCAAAGACTGTAGAAAGAACATTTACTTATAATCTTATACTCCAGTACTCATGTTAGTTCTCACTCTCCAGTGTTCTGTATTGTTGAAAGATTTATGATCAAACTCTTGATGTCACCCAGATGAGGATGGGTTCCCCTTTTGAGTCTGGTTCCTCTCAAGGTTTCTTCCTCATAACATCTAAGGGACTTTTTCCTTGCCACTGTCGCCACGGCTTGCTCATCAGGGACAAACGCACACCATTCACCTTCACTGTTGTTTTCTGTAAAGCTGCTTTGAGACAATGTCTGTTGTGAAAAGCGCTATACAAATAAACTTGACTTGACTTGACTTGAATATGTAGTATTGTTACTGTCCTACTAGATATATTTTCCAAGTCTTAGTTCTTCAGCTTGAATTATTTTATTCCAAACTATTTATATGTATCTATATTGGGGTGACTCCCGAATAGTCGAAGATTCGATCGGAGGACACTGATTCGAGGTGTTATGGGGTGCTCAATGTCTGATTTCTCATAGAACTGAAATTTTTCTCCCAATAAGTTAGTACAGTAATCTCCCGCTTTACCGCGGTTTGAATCCCGCGCCCCCGGTTGGTTTATCGCGGAATTGCATTTGCCACATAACTCATTTGTTTGGCTGATTTTCCCGGTCTCTCGCAGATAGCACGATAGACCAAAAAATGTATAGGGAACTGTTTATGGAGTTTTATATTGAAATAATGACATTTATAATAAAAAATATAATATTTAATTATAAAATGAAGTAAAATGTTAATACAGTACAGTACTGTATACATAAAATGGCATATTTGGCGTGGCGTCCGTTTACCACGGTTTTTCGTTTATCGCGGGCCGTTTTGGAACGTAACCGCCACATTACGATAAGGCTGTAAGTCATAACTTGAAAAGAAAGAAGCGTGTAATCAATATTTTTAATGTAATAATAAATAAAAATAAATAAATCCAACCCCCCTGTGACATTCCACGTTCCGTGACCGACACTGAGCATCTTTAGGGCAGGGATTTAAATATTAAACAATGTCTGGGAAATTCTGTAAAGGTAGATTTGTAAAGGTTTTTAGGTAGATCTTTAGTAAAGAGACATAACTTACCCCAGGGGTCCTTTTAAACAGTGTTGGGGTCTCTATGTCCACAAATCCTACAGAAAGGCAACGTGATTTATAAATGATCTCAATGAAAACAGTTTGAGAGAATGTAATTTCAGTTTCAGTCCCACCATGTACATTGCAAAGGTACTCTCTCATTTTCATCACAAGTCGCGATCGCAGTCTCAGATTGTGCTGCATTTGCGACGAGCGAAGATCGAGGTAGCGATACTGCATCCGCAGGGCTTCCGATTTCTGCCACAACACAAAAATTTCAGTAGATTACATGTTTAAAGGATTCGTTTATGAGAAATACAAATCCATTTTATATAGTTCTTCCTTTTTCTTTCGGCTTCTCCCATTAGGGGTCTCCACAGCGGATCATCTGTCTCCATACCCCCCCCTGTCCTGTACATCTGCCTCTTTCACCCTAACTACCTGCATGTCTTCCTTCACCACATCCATTAACCTCCTACTTGGTCTTCCTTTTTTCCTCCTTCCTGGTGGCTTCATCCTCAGCATTCTCCTACTGATATACCCCATGTCCCTCCTCTGCACATGTCCAAACCATCTCAATCTCACCTCCCTCACCTTGTCTCCAAAATGTCCTACATGTGCTGTCCCTCTAAAATCCATTTTAGATAGTTGATAGAAACAAAAACAATGTGACCGTGCAGACCAAAGTTGCTAACTTCAACATTAATATAGTTATGTTTTTAAATATGAATACATGTGTATTGTATCAAAGCCATAGTACGACTTTAAGGCGATCTGTCTTCCGTAATTTGTGTAGAAATACCTTGTGGAACTCTCAAACGTTTTTCTCTTTAAAAAAAAACACGGAATGACAGAAATGAATGCACCGCAGTGAATGCCCACGATAACCTAATGGGAAAACTCAAAACGCTAACTCCCCGTGACCACAAAACAATATAATGGAACGCGCTCCGAAATGATGCATGAAATGAGCTCGCTTGCGGTAAACAACTTGCCTTGACAAAGTCTTTAATCTCAAAAGGCAGTTTGCGGCAGGTGTTTAACAAGTCCAGGCTCTCGGCGCACACTTCAATTTCTCCGGTGGACATGTTCTGAAAGGCAAAACACCACAAACGTTTCTCAAACGAGGTTTGTATGCAAATCTGTTGCGAAAAATATTTCCCTGTTCTCTAAGTGTGTAATTATGCGATTGTTCTTGACAGATACTGCAACATTGTGGATGAATATTCAAACCATTTTACATCAAAATAGCAATATTTCAATCTACAGTAAAAAGATTCTGACAGAAAATGGAGAGCAACTCGCACAACGCTCGAGCATTTTATCCCGCCGGCTCCGATGCGTTAACGCCACATCAAGCACATTTTTCTCCTCCGTTTTTTGGTGAGCTCATTAGCTGCGTAGTGCTGCATAAATCTAGACTACATTATTCTCATGGCCTTATAGTGGAAATGGCTAAACTGAAGGATGTCAAGATGCCACCGGGGTCAAATAACTACTAAACAGGGTCGATTTGTTGTTTAAAAATCACTATGGGGCCGTGGCAGCTCGGTACTTCGCTTCGAATTGCACGATGGAGTGAGTTAAGCGGAGGAGTATCAGTGCCATGCGGCTGAACCTGCAGTTTCTATCATGAGAAAAGAAACTTGAGAAGCCATACAATAGAAAATGTTACTCAGACACGGTTGATTATTTTTTCCTATACCGTCGCTTGACTGAATGCTATAATCCGATTGGTCAGAAAGTGTAGCTGCGGCTGTAACATAAATGATCGGTCAATTTCAATGCCCTCGTTCAACTTCAATTCAACTTTATTTGTAGAGCGCTTTTAACGATGGACATTGTCCCGAAGCTGCTTTACAGAAATAACGTTGGAATGTAATCGTTTAATTCCTATAAGTTGTTCCTTATAATTGTATCGCTAATGAGCGATCCAGTGGTGACTACAGCAAGGAAAAACTCCCTGAGATGGTCTGAGGAAGGAACCTTAAGAGGAACCAGACTCATCAAATGTCCATTCATTAGTTTCATCATTGTTGAGGTGTACTGTTAAGTGATCTAATATTGTTTCTATAGTAACAGCTTTTAATAACACCAGCCCCTATTGGGTGAGCTGTTACTATAGAAGTAAATAATAATGATAAATTAAATCCTGTTCTTCAACAATGCAATTCTCGTAATCGTTGATTTGGGAGGGGATTTTTTTCATTAGAAGATGTTAACGCGAACATCTACAGAAGGAGCTTCAGGTTTAGGTTCAATCAGTCTGTGCTATGCTTTGCGTTTTCTTGATTAAATGACAGGCTGAGCGTCGTGTTTGTGTGCGTGTGTGCGTGTGTGTGTGTGTGTGTGTGTGTGTGTGTGTGTGTGTGTGTGTGTGTG
>JAAIIK010000072.1:2904553-2915680 GCA_014706435.1 Silurus glanis | reverse complement strand
GATGTTAGAGTGAGACATTTCACTTAGGGGTTTATTGGTTAATTACAATGGTATGATATACAAATGTCTCTTACAAGCAAGAGTCTGCTTACACTGACTATCAGCATGGCTGTGATCCAGTCATGTGATATGGTCTGATCATTTGATTGGGTTGTATCTTAAATATCCCATTTGTTGTAATTCATTAAAAGAAAAAGTACAGTTTGTTATCTAGATCTTCTGTAGAAACCGTTTTAGTTTTGAATGTAACAAACGATCACTAGAATCGGAAGTTTGCAATGCAAACACAGACGAAATGGCTGAAACAAAACACTGAAACTTCCCAGTGTATTTATACTGAATAAAAGTACTTTTGGAGCTCCATTTGTCCGATCAGATTGGTGATCGAGAAATTACTGTTGTATAAACAAGATATAATCTATGACCTGCTGTGCATTACAGGATCTGAATGCATTAAAACAGCGCAACACACACCTACTCTTAGATCACCTTACTTATACCTTGGTCTTTGGCCTGAATTGAGAAGTTACACCTGTCTAATGGTTGTAGTGCAGAAGTGACTGAAAGGATCCAAACAATGGTTGATTTTTGTTAGTTATTTTATACATATATCTTTAATTCTCTAAAGCGGATTTATAATGCTCTAACCAATACACACTGATGAAGAAGATTACATTGATCTTAATGGATTTTAATAAGCAGTTATTAAATTGAGAGAAAGAGAGAGAGAGAGAGAGAGAGAGAGAGAGAGAGAGAGAGAGAGAGGGGGATGGAGAGGTGAGTCTTTGCTGCTTCTCTACTACTAAAAGCAAATCTGTCTTATATTGTTTTTTTCTTCTTTTTTTTTTTTTTTTTAACATTATCCTCTCCAGATCATCAAATTCATCCACTGTCTTACTTTGAATGTGACTGTATGTTGCTATAGTGACGGCGCATTCATATAGAACGGTGATCAAACTGACCGGAACTACTTATGCGTTCCGCCCAATCAGAATTGAGTATTCAGACTGACCATGGCATGAGGAAGTAAATGTGACTAATCAGCAGCAGTCATTATTATAAGAGATTTCTGATTCTGTCGATTAAAATTTTTGAGGGTAATGAAACGCTTCAATTCCAGAACAGTTAAAATAAAGGCTATCATTAATTGTTATAATGTTCAACAGAATATTTATGATCCTCATTTCGGTCATTGCCATACAGCTCTGCCGACACTTACCGTGTTTATCTGGCCCTCTGGACGAAGCCGGACTCTTCCTTTCACCTTGATGACCGACTCGACCATTAACCCACAGAACACATCCTTCAGTTCCCGCTGAGACTAACGACAAACAGAATAACGTTTTGAGCCTGAGAACCTCGACCCATGAAATAAAGATGATTTTTATTTTTGCTACCTCCTCCTGTGGGATAAGAACTTGAACCAAGCCGCTGAAGTCCCTCAGAATCACAAACAGATCCTGTCTGGAATTCCAGAAAAATAAATACATCAGGTATATCAGTAAACCTTATATGAACAGAAATATAAACTAGAAGAACTCTCACCTTATATACTGAACCCAGCCACATAATGTAACCTCCTGTCCCACGTGGCTGGATCTCAGCTCTCCACAGGTGTGACTTCGGATGGACAAACTGCTCTGACCTGGAGGAAACACAACACAGCTTATAGAGAGAACTTATAGACAAACAGACATATAAATAGACAGACAGACAGACAGACAGACACATAACCAAACAAACAGACAGACAGACAGATACATACATACATACATACATACATACATAACCAGACAGACAGACAGACAGATACAAACATACATACAGACAGACAGACAGACAGACAGACAGATACAAACATACATACATACATACACAGACAGACAGACAGACAGATACATACATACATAACCAGACAGACCGACAGACAGACAGACAGATAGATAGACAGATACAAACATACATACACAGACAGACAGACAGACAGATACATAACCAGACAGACAGACAGACAGACAGACAGACAGACATACATACATAACCAGACAGACAGACAGACAGACAGCTAGATAGATAGATAGATAGATAGATAGATAGATAGATACATACATAACCAGACAGACAGACAGCTAGATAGATAGATAGATAGATAGATAGATAGATAGATAGATAGATACATACATACATACATACATACATACATAAAGATGTAAATATGTGTATAACAGACACACACAGGGAAAATATTAAGCTGGAGTGCAGACATGAGCTCCAATCCCAACCCGCGCGCTACTACTTACCTAGTGTACTGTCCAGTCAAGTCCAGTTCATCTCTATAGCACTTTTCACAACACACACTGTCTCACAGCAGCATTACAGAATGTTAAGAGTGAAGGTGAATGATGAAGAAACCTTGAGAGGAACCAGATGGGGAACCTCATCCTCATGTGGGTGACATCAAGAGTGTGATACAGAAGTGTGTAGTCTAAAGATCATAACGCGTCCTACAGAGTGCACACAAAGTGAAAGTAAGAAGTAAGATGGATGTTAGGTGAAGGTTACCTGTAGTGGGAGTGCTGGAGAAAGGGCTGGAGGACGCAGGCACGTGTGGAAGGATGATGGATTGGAGAGAATAGACGTGTCGTGCGGGTGCCGGTGTGACCGTGAACCGCGAGCAGCGCAGAACACGACGCGCTGCCCGGAGCAGGAGCACAGATCTCATCATGTATTCCGTTTCACTATCTAGCTCATGTAAAACCAGCCATTCATATTGGTGACCCTTTTTTTAGTAATTGTCGCGTAGAAAGTGCGTCGCCTGCAACACGAATGGCTGAAGGAAACCCTAAAATACACCACTATTGTACACTAAACACGAGGGTTTGAACCTTGCGTCCGATACATACTTCCATACTAATGAGTACACTGAGTCTCTGCTCCACCGCTCCCAGCGCACTACTGATGGTCGAGTCATTTTAAACGATTCTTTAACATGACTCAGGAGAACGAGTCGTCTGAAAAAGTGATTCATTTTCTTTTTCTCCTGGACGCAGTTCATCTCATGAGTCCTGGTTCATTCTTTTATCACTTAATACAAATTAATTCGGACAAAATAATTGGATTTTTCGAATCTTGACATTATTATTATAATAATTATGAGAGTTACGTTACAAAAGAACTAATGATACAGACCAGAAGATATAGGAGGTGAGATACTCATTATGTTTATCATAATTTGTCTTTATTGTCATATTTTTTATTATTGGAACCATAGTCAAAGTTCGTGTATGTAGACGTGTTGGGGGATCTGCTTATTAAAAATTGTACATTTTATTTTATTTCTGGAACAAAATCAGAATCCTCAATGAGATGTAATGCATTACACAACTAAACAATAAAT
Organism: Silurus glanis; assembly: GCA_014706435.1. NCBI lineage: Eukaryota > Metazoa > Chordata > Actinopteri > Siluriformes > Siluridae > Silurus > Silurus glanis. Next base: position 2,912,283 of record JAAIIK010000072.1, on the reverse strand, counting down.
AACAATAAATATTTAATCTGTTAAATAAAAAAATACCTTATGCTAATGTCATATATGTAAATATTCATTAAATATATATATATATATATACATACACTTCTGCACACACGTAAATAATTATTTAAATAAATATGTATTTACTTTCTTATGCATCGTTATTACATTTCTATCCTTTGTCTATTTACTGTTTAATATTGTTTAATATCAAACATTTGCTGTAGTTTGCCTGTAGATTCACTTAAGAATTGAAGTGTACAAACTGACATCTGTACACATGTGGCAAATAAAACTTGAAACTTGAAATGAACCAAATGAATCAGTTTCATTTTCATGAACGAGATTCAAAGAACCGAGTCACTAAAATGATTCGAGCTTTCCGTTACTACTTAGTACTCTAGCATACACCGACCTTTACGAGTCCTGTGGATCAGACTCAACGAATCGTTCTCTCATCTAATCGATCTGTTATAATTTAATTTTGGACAAACCGGAGCACTATTACTATCTTACTACCATATAGTATTAATTATATTCCGAATATTTTCATCAGGTAATCCTAGGATTATTTAATCTCCCATTATGAAATGAGCTTGATCCGGAAAGTTTAGGAGGCGTGAGCGATTAGTTGGCCTGGCGCGTTGCATGATAGGAAAGCGGGATGTTCAAATCTGGTTCCGCTGTAACTGGCGCCTGGTAAACATGGAGGAGCGAGTCAGGTACACGTATTTGGTGTTATTTCGGTGAATTTAGGGTTTAGAATTAATATTTAAAGTGTCGCTGGACTGAGGAGTTGTTTGGAATGAAATGTGAGGAGATTCCTCGTGGTGTTGTTGATGCTCAGGGCGGAGACTTGATTTGTTTTCGCTTTCTCGTTGCATCGTTCTGTATATAAAGGGGTGTAGACTTCTGAGAATTCATAATATTTTATCAATATTCTCAATATATATAAAGGAGTAAAGCAGTAAGGAGAATACAGATCGTTCAGTTTTACCCACTATATACAGTGGTGTGAAAAAGTGTTGATTTCTTATTGTTTTGCATGTTTGTCACACTTTAATGTTTCAGATCATCAAACTAATGTAAATATTAGTAAAAGATAACACAAGATGCAGTTTTTAAAGGAAGGTTTTTATTATTGAGGGGAAACTAAATCCAAAACTACATGGTCCTGTGTGAAAAAGTGTTAAAACTGTGGTTTATCACACATGAGTTAAATTTTCTACCCAGGCCTGATTACTGCCAGAACTGTTCACAATCAAGAAATTTCTTAAATAGGACCTGCCTGACAAAGTGAAGTAGACCAAAAGATCCTCAAAAGCTAGACATCATGCCGAGAGCCAAAAAAATTCAGAAACAAATGAGAAGTAAAGTAATTGAGATCTATCAGTCTGGAAAAGGTTATAAAGCCATTTCTAAAGCTTTGGGACTCCAGTGAACCACAGTGTGAGCCATTATTCACGAATGGCAAAAACATGGAACAGTGGAGAACATTCCCAGGAGTGGCCGGCCGACCAAAATTACCCCAAGAGCACAGCGACGACTCATCCAAGAGGTCACAAAAGACCCCAGAACAACATCCAAAGAACTGCAGGCCTCACTTCCCTCAGTTAAGGGCAGTGTTCATGACTCCACCATAAGAAAGAGACTGGGCAAAAATGGTCTGCATGGCAGAGTTCCAAGACGCAAACCGCTGCTGAGCAACAAGAACATAAAGGCTCGTCTCAGTTTTGCCAGAAAACATCTTGATGATCCCCAAGACTTTTGGGAAAATACTCTGTGGACTGACGAGACAAAAGTTAAACTGGAAGGTGTGTGTCCCATTACGTCTGGTGTAAAAGTAACATCGCATTTCAGAAAAAGAACATCATACCAACAGTAAAATATGGTGGTGGTAGTGTGAAGGTCTGGGGCTGTTTTGCTGCTTCAGGACCTGGAAGACTTGCTGTGATAAATGGAACCATGAATTCTGCTGTTTTCCAAAAAATCCTGTTCGTGACCTCAAGCTGAAGCGAACTTGAGTTCTGCAGCAGGACATTGGTCCAAAACACACCAGCAAGACCACCCCTGAATGACTAAAGAAAAACTAAATGAGTGGCCTAGTCAAAGTCCTGACCTGAATCCTATTGATATGCTGTGTCATTACCTTAAAAAGGTGGAAAACCCTCCAATGTGGCTGAATTATATAAATTCTGCATAGATGAGTGGACCAAAATTCCTCCACAGCGCTGTAACAGACTCATCGCAAGTTATCACAAACGCTTGATTGCCGTTGTTGCTGCTAAGGGTGGCCCAAGCAGTTATTCGTTTTAGGGGGCAAACACTTTTTCACACAGGGCCATGTAGTTTTGGATTTTGTTTTCCCTCAATAATAAAAACCTTCATTTAAAAACTGCATGTTGCGTTCACTTGTGTTATCTTTTACTAATATTTAAATTAGTTTGATGATCTGAAACATTAAAGTGTGACACATGCAAAACAATAAGACATCAGGAAGGGGGGAAACACTTTTTCACACCACTGTATATGCAAATCGATCGGGTGATTTAATAAAGAGGTTATGAATTGGGAATATTTGTTGCTTATCATTTTAAGTTTATCACTAATGAGCGAGTCAGTGGTGACGGAGTCTAGAAAAAGCTCCCTGAGATGACCTGTGGAAGAAGCCTGACCCGTCCAAGTTTCACCCAACTTCCATTCATTACCGTTCCATCATTGTCGAGGTGTACTGTTCAGTGACGGGGGCTTAAACGCAAATCTTTTTGTCTGCCATTGTAGCAGACTGTTAACATTTACTACAGTCCAAATCCATCCTCATAGTCCGTGATCACTGTGATCATATACTGACTTGTTATTTCTCCGGTTCCTGCAGTGCCGCGAACACCCCGGCTAACGTGCCCATGACACGGAGGAAGAGCTATGGACGCAGCTGTATGGAGAACCCGTCTCTGTTCTGGCAAACGCCGGGCCATTTGACAACACTCGGCCACAGGATCCCAACCAGCAGAGGAGCTGCAAGATCCTGCAATGTTATAGTGAGCGTTTGAAAAATAACAATCTTCATATAAGTATATAAGTTTATCGCTAATGAGCGAGCCAGTGGAGCCTGTGGCAAATAAAAGCTCCCTGACATTCTCTGAGGGAGAAACCTTGAAAGGAACCAGACTCATCTGGGTGCCACCGAGTGTCCATTCATTACAGTTCCATCATTGCTGCGGTGTAAAATTTCAGGGACTGGTGCAAATGCAGGACTTTTCATTGAGTCTTAAGTCGTTGAATATTAATTACAATCCAAATCCATTGGATCTCTTTGTGGATCAATGCTCTGGTATACAGTGGACCAGGCAACACAACCCTTATTAATGTTATAGATCTTTTGCACACGTTTCCTGTTCCTTCATTTTAGGCTTTTTCCTTTTTTTTTTTTTTTTTATTTATTTATTTTGACTTTAGCTAATGCTAATGTGAGCAAATGGGAAAGTTGCTGGTGCTACTGGAATCGATCAGTCACCCCAATAATGTGGTTAATAAACCTACAAATTGTACACCGTTAAACCCACAAACACTGCAGCTGTTTGCTTGTACAGTGGAGTCTCTGCCCTGTTATATAATTTTTTTATCATTGATGTAAAGAATCCTGACCATAAAGTCTATTAAACAGAAAGAAGTCATTATAACGTATTTCTGCGCGGTTTCCTGCAGAGTAAAGTGGACCCAGAGCAAATAGCCCTTCTGATGAAGCACGAGTGGAAGCTGGCGTACGTCACGCCGCTGTACAGATTCCAACACGCACGGCTGAAATCGTACTCCAAACACCTCACGGCTTTCATCGTAGCCGAGAGGCAGCAGGGGGTCGCCATCGAGGTGGGAACGGAGGCAGGGATTAAGGTCACCTTCTCCACCCTCCAAGGCATCGCAGAAAACGAGGACGACGCGGAAACGGTTTTTATTCAGGTAGATTGACGACGGGGATGTTGATGTCGGTCATCACCATAACGGAGTTTTTGCATTTGATTGGTCCAATTTTTCAAATCTCAAGTTCATATTAATGTGCTAGTGTAATACTAAACAGATTCAACCAGGCTGCTCATTGTTCTGCATGAGACAACATTTTTGGAAGGCGTCTCCACTGTTAGAGGTGAAGATGTTTTCAGAATTTTTACGGCGTTTAGCAGACACCCTCCTCCAGAAAGACGTACAAAAGTGCTTTGAGTCCCCATCACTGAATTAAACACTGGTGAGGAGCTGGAGAGGGAACACAAGCAATTATAAAATATGGCATCGTTATAATTATCATCAATTAATAAAAAAAAAAAAAAATCGTAAATTGCTGTTGTGCGAGTAGAAAAGAACATCGTGTGTCGTTTTGTGAAAATGACTTTACCAACAATTTCCTGTAACATCAATTTTACATTCTTTGCCTACTCTACGGCTGATAGTTTGTGGACGGTTGATCTTTACACCCACATGTGGTTTGTTGAACCTCCCTTTCCAGATGAAGTCTGTCTGCCTTTACTGTAATAATAACGTCCTCTATTCTAGGAATTTGTCCTCCTTGAGACACATGAGCATTAGTGAGGTCGGACTCTGATGTAGGGTGAGGAGGCCTGGGATGCAGTCAGTATTCAGTTTATCCCAAAGGTGTTAATTTTGAGGTCACTTCCTGTCCACTCCAACCACAGCATACCATGTACCATACCCCATGTACTTCGACTTTGTCATGTTTGAACATGTTCAGGCCTCTTGTAGGCTTTCATGTTTGTGGAAGAACCACATTTGAACCCGTGTCCAGAGTCTCAATTAGTGAATAAATCTACACTGGGTCACTAGATTACAACGTAAGAGAAATCAGCCTACGACACTGTTGAGGGTTTTTTTTTTTTTTGTTTTCACACCATATTGGTGTGCAAGTCATTTGTCCATAAACTTTTGGTCATACAGTGTGTGTGTATACAGGTTAGGGAAAATTCTGATTAGCCAGAATGTAAGAGTATTTAAATCCTCCTGATCTCGAATTATTTTCCAGATACACTCTAAACCCATGTTCGGCGCAGACGTTTTGAAACCGGTGTGGCGCGGCTGGTTGACCTGCGTGAACGGAGATCACGAGTACATGAAGTCGCTGCCCCCGGATTTTGTCAGCCTCCCCCTGTTCTGCAGCAGCGGCTCCGAGCCCCTCACGGCTCTGGTCAAGTCCTGGTTCGAACGCACTTTTGACTGTAACTTCGGCCCTCTGTTTCTCAACTCCACCACTCTGAACTGGCTGGCTGCCCTGTGGACCGGCTGCCACCCCGACAGCAATATCAGGTTCCTGAAGCTGAGCTGGACCATGCCCACGCAGCCCTCGCTGGACATCATGTACACCGTGAACCCGCAGGACGCCTGGGAGCTGTGGAACAGCATTCACAGCGAGGACGGTGCAGACGATAGGATCCACATCGACGAGGTGCAGCAGTTTATGAATGGACTCGAGACTCACCTTTTCAGACATTTTAAGATCTACCTGTCGGCTGGGACGCTCATGAAGGTCTCCACTTCCCTCGGTTCAGCTCATCACGAAGGCAAGATCAAGGTAGGCACCATGGATTTCTCTCTTTTTTACCACAGTGCTAATGAATTCTTCTAAAATCTGCACATGAGCTGGTTCTGTCTATCTTTGTGTAATGAAGAGAAGATTTAAATAGTTCTGCTTTCCGAAATCATAATGCTAGATTATATTCATACACAACTGCATTCAAACACGTCCTCATAACGAACAGCTCAGACTGACCCTCTGAACCCCTCCTTCTCTAATGATAAAAGTGCAGCTTGTAATATTACAAAGAAGCCACAAAGCCCACTGTCCTGGACCGCGACACTGGAGACTCCTTCCATGAACGTTAAATAACTGTCTCTCTGCACAAAGCTTCACCACATCAATTATTCTAATGTTTTTTTTTTTTTGATTTTTTTTTTTTTATAATGAGACTTGCTTCGAATGAACTCAGCAGTGAAAGCTACTTTTATACTGGGTGGCACAGGGACATTTTGGTGCTGGGAGTTGGCGCATTGCAATCGTGTTTAAAACTCCTCTTATCCTTTGGAGATCCTGGTCCGTGTTGGCATGAGTACCTTACATGACTGCTGCAGATTTGTCTGCAGAACATCCATATTGGAAAACTACACGCTCTATTAGCGACTCGGCCGTAGGGCTGTGACAAGATCCTGGCAATACGATACGCATCACGATACAGGGGTTGCGATACTGTAAGCAAGCCGATATATTGGGATATTTCTTAGCTGTCATTAAGAACACACCACCATATGCAAACCTTGGCAAAAAAAATAAAATGTATTAGTGGTGTGCCCTTATGCTAGTACTTCCTGTCACTGTTTAAGTTCAGAGATAAGAAGACTGCTATCTATCTAGTGGCTGCGATATAAACTTAAAACTGATACAACTGGCATGAATTATTTTTTTTTTTTTTTTAAACTATATCACCGAACAAAATATGCCAATACGCCCCGGTACTCGGCAGACCAACGAAATACGCTGAATATTTATATGGTCAGTTGGAAGTAGCATGTAGAAATGAATTGTGGTCGTGAGGAGACCTGGGGTGCAGTCAGTGTTCACATTTATCCCAAAGGTGTTCAGTAGGGATAAGATTAGAGCTCTATAGCAGGCCACTCAAGATCTTCCTCTCCAAACCATGTAAAGCATATCTTCAAGGAGCTCACTTTGTGCACAGGGGCATCGCCATGCTGTAACAGGTTCGGGTTTCTAAGTTCAAATTTTATTACCGCGCATCTGAAGACGTCCTGTACAATTGAGAGCCTCCAGCTTTGTGGTAACAGTTTGGAAAAGAACCACTTATTGCAGGAAAGGTCAGGTGTCCCAATACTTTTGGCAATATAATGTAACTGAATAAATAAAAATGTGGCTCTCAACTAACCCTTTTCATATTAAATAACTGTGTGAAATGGCTTTAAGAGGTGTTTAACCATTTCCAACCCTGAATCCTATCATACGGATTTGAACTCTTTAAGTTGCATCCTGAATCACTACGATTCTCAAAAAGGACCTTATGTAGTAATCAAAACTAGAGGTTGTCCGATATTCAATTTTACTTGCCGATAACCGATTAATCGATCGATAGCTTTTAAAATGGATACTTTGGATTTATGTGAACTGGTAACATTTTAAAGTAAGACTCTATTTGTAACATTAACAGAAGTTAAGAAATGCTTTAGAAGCATCGTATATTGTTTAATTGCAACATTTACTACTACATTTTAAAATAAATTATATCTTTAGTGATTTGCCTCTAGATGCCGCTCTCTCGTACTGTATAATGACGGCAGACCTCGGCCGCTCCGGCGCAGACGCAACCCAGAAAAACTATCGGTGTGGCTTTTTGCCGATAGTTCTTGCAATCAACTATCTGTGCCGATTGATCGGAACAACTGATGAATCACTTGACCTCTAATTAAAACATTTCTTGAATTTATATTTAGAACAGAAACAAAATTTGGACCATTAAAAGATACGCACGGTCAGCAAACGTGCTCGGACTACAGGTTAGGGCTATCAGATGGCAGGTGGGTGTTCCTCACACCATTACAGCACCACCACCAGCCAGAAACAAGGTAGGTTGGGTTCATGGTGCTGATGCTAAATTCTGACCCTACCATCTGCATGTCTCAGCAGAAATCACGATTCATCAGACTTTTTTATATACAAGTTTTTTGGG
>JAAIIK010000072.1:2852318-2863789 GCA_014706435.1 Silurus glanis | reverse complement strand
TGTGTGTGTGTGTGTGTGTGTGTGTGTGTGTGTGTGTGTGTGTGTGTTTTTGTAAACTTTACCCCCCCGCCCCACAACTCCAGTTAACCCTCCCTCTGCCCCCCCTCCTGGGAAAACAGCGACAACAAATTAGCCTTCTTTTATGTCACGGACCAAGGACGACACTTGGACAGGCCCGAGATTGTCCTCGCGGGTTCCCATGAACCTCTCTAACCTTCCCCTTTCAGCACCGAAGGAAGCGGCCATTGTGCCAGCACCTGTTTCTGTGGAAATTGGTAAAATGATGGCTTTGTTAGGCATTGCCCAGGCAACCAGGAGAAAGGGGTGGGGGGGGTGAAGGGAGGAGGTTTAGATGGAGGGGACAGAGGAGGGGTTTGGGGCCATGTGCCAGACCTTAAGAGTTTGTGCCAAGTGTGGAGAGATAGAGAGGTGTACCTTGCTGCTCTAGCATGGAATTCTGGGAGTGCAACCTGATTTTTTCAGGGGTCCAGTCAATTATCGGACGTGCGTATGCCAGCCAAGCCTGAGTCATGCATTCACATCAGTCAGAAAAAGATATATGAAAAAGGGAAATGAGGTATAAAACATTTTTTTTATATATTTTTTTATGCCTGTCAGCATATTCAGATTTATCAAGCAATTCTGCCAGACAATAACATATACATGATACAATATTCTACTGTGAAATTTATCCCCTCAGCTGTTCTGTTCAGGATTTGCTGTGAAGTTCTGAGTCTCCCAGCAGATGGCAATCATTTATCAGCAGTGGCAGAGCTGTGCTGGCTAACATGAGGAGTCATCTGTCTTAGAGCTTCCCTCTACAAAGAGCACATAGCATTGACAAGTGTCCTTTGTGGCAGTTTTTTGTAGTTTTCTGTTTCAGACCTAATTTTCAGTGATGAAATGAGCGATGAATTACCATTAAACCAATTACATCACTTCTACAGTGCATCCGGAAATGATTCACATCGCTTCATTTTTTCCACGTTTTGTTATGTTACAACCTTATTCCAAAATAGATTAAATTAATTATTTTTCTTTAAAATTTTACAAACAATACCCCATAATGACAATGTGAAAGAAGTTTGTTTGAAATCTGTGCAAATTTATATAAAAAAAATTTAAAAACGAAAAAAATCACATGCACATAAGTATTCACAGCGTTTGTCATGACACTCACAATTGAGCTCAGGTGCATGCTGTTGCCACTGATCATCCTTGAGATGCTTCAACAACTTGATTGGAGTCCACCTGTAGTCAATTCAGTTGATTGAACATGATTTGGAAAGGCACGCATGTGTCTCTATGAGGTCCCACAGATAACAGTGCATGTCAGAGCACAAACCAAGCCATGAAGTCCAAGGAATTGTCTGCAGAAAGTTTTCAATGTACCCTTCCCCAGATCAGTGCCTCGATACAATCCTGTCTCTAGGAAAAGGTACAGAAAAATGTCTGCAGCATTGAAGGTCTCAATGAGCACAGTGGCCTTCATCATCCGTAAATGGAAGAAGTTTGGAACCACTAGGACTCTTCCTAGAGCGGGCTGCACGGCCAAACTAAGCCATCGGGGGGAAAAGGGCCTTAGTCAGGGAGGTTACCAAGAACCTAATGGTCACTCTGAAAGAGCTCCAGCGTTTCTCTGTGGACAGAGGAGAACCTTCCAGAAGAACAACCATCACTGCAGCACTCCACCAATCAGGCCTGTGTGGGAGAGTGGCCAGACAAAGAGAGACATGAGAGACAAAGATTGAACACTTTGGCCTAAAAGCCAATCATGTCTGAAGGAAACCAGGCACTGCTCATCACCTGTCCAATACCATTCCTACAGTGAAGCATGGTGGTGGCAGCATCATGCTGTGGGGATGTTTTTCAGCGGCAGGAACTGGGAGACTAGTCAGGATTGGGGGAAAAATGAATGCAGCAATGTACAGAAAGATCCTTAATAAAAACCTACTCCAGATCGCTCTGGACCTCAGACTGGGGAGACGGCTCATCTTCCAACAGGACAACATCCCTAAACACAGTGGAGATAAGAAAAGAGTGGCTATGGGACAACTCTGTGAATGTCCTTGAGTGACCCAGCCAGACTTCAACCCGATTGAACATCTCTGGAGAGATCTGAAAATGGCTGTGCACCGACGCTCCCCATCCAACCTGATGGAGCTTCTGCAAAGAAAAATGGAAAAAACTGCCTGAAATTAGGCGTACCAAGCTTGATCATACTCAAAAAGACTTGAGGCTGTAATTGGTACCAAAAGTGCTTCAACAAGGTATTTAGCAAAGGCTGTGAATACTTATGTATATGTGATTTTTATTCGTTTTTTATTTGTTAAACATTTGTAAAGATTTCAATCACACTTCCTTCACGTTGTCATTATTGACTATAATAATGAATGTAATCCATTTCGGAATAAGGCTGTAACATAACAAAATGTGTAAAAAGTGACGCGCAGTGAATACTTTCCGGATACACTGTAAATGATTGATGTTGTTATTCCGTTTATAAATACAGGCACATTCTACTCTTGATGCCTTAAAGAAAGCTATTATATGTTCAACAACCTCACATTGTAGAACAATAGCACATTTTATGTCTATATAAGGTAACTTTAATCAGCCACAGGCATAAAAACATACAGACATACAGTGGTGGAAAGTCCCTACCACCTCTCCTGCTATATGTAGGTCCTTCATTGCAAGCTGACCATAAAGACAGCGCCATCGCTCGTATCATTTCAACCAGCAATGTCCGTAAAATCATAGTGCAGACTGCATAGAAACATAAACCATCGCCGGTCGCTGGAAGTGCGGGCAGCTTTGGTAGCCTACAGTATATTTAAGTTGTATGAAAAAACACCAACAAAAACATAGCTGGTAGAAAAATAATAGAAAAATAAAATAAACTTAACCAAGCATGGAAAAAGATCTTGGTTCCATCCCAAAGGCTATAAGAAAGGTTCTGTGAGTGTGATTACAAATATGTCAGCCATTTCAACTTCTTCTTCTTCTTCTTTCGGCTGCTCCCATTAGGGGTCGCCACAGCGGATCATCCGTCTCCATACCACCCTGTCCTCTACATCTGCCTCTTTCACACCAACTACCTGCATGTCTTCCCTCACCACATCCAAGAACCTCCTCCTTGGCCTTCCTCTTTTCCTCCTTCCTGGTGGCTCCATCCTCAGCATTCTCCTACCAATATAACGCATGTCCCTCCTCTGCACATGTCCAAACCATCTCAATCTAGTCTCCCTCACCTTGTCTCCAAAACGTCCAACATGCGCCGTCCCTCTAATAAACTCATTTCTAATCTTGTCCATCCTTGTCACTCCCAACGAAAACCTCAACATCTTCAGCTCTGCTACCTCCAGCTCCGCCTCCTGCCTTTTACTCAATGCCACTGTCTCTAATCCATACAACATCGCAGGTCTCACCACAGTCCTATAAACTTTCCCTTTCGTTCTTGCAGATACTCTTCTATCACAAATCACTCCTATCACTCTTCTTCACCCACCCCACCCTGCCTGCACTCTTTTCTTCACTTCCCTAACACACTCTCCATTACTTTGCACTGTTGACCCCAGGTACCTGAACTCATCCACCTTCTCCACCTCTTCTCCCTGCAACCGCACCACTCCACTGCCCTCCCTCTCATTTACGCACATGTACTCTGTCTTACTCCTACTGACTTTCATTCCCCTTCTTTCCAGCGTGTACCTCCACCTCTCCAGGCTCTTCTCAACCTGCTCACTACTCTCACCACAAATCACAATATCATCCGCAAAGATCATAGTCCGGGAGACTCCTGTCTGACCTCGTCCGTCAACCTGTCCATCACCACTGCAAACAGGAAAGGGCTCAGAGCCGATCCTTGATGCAATCCAACCTTCACCTTGAACCAGTCCGTCGTTCCTACTGCACACTTCACTGCTGTCACACTGTCCTCATACATGTCCTGCACCACCCTCACATACTTCTCTGACACACCTGACTTCCTCATACAATACCACAACTCCTCTCTTGGCACTCTGTCGTACGCTTTCTCTAAATCCACAAATACACAATGCAATTCCTTCTGTCCTTCTCTATACTTCTCCATCAACATTCTTAAAGCAAATAAGGCATCTGTGGTGCTCTTCCTCGGCATGAAACCATACTGTTGCTCACAGATGGTCACCTCTTCTCTCAGCCTGGCTTCCACTACCCTTTCCCATAACTTCATGGTGTGACTGATCAACTTAATTCCCCTGTAGTTACTGCAGGTCTGTACATGTCCCTTATGCTTGAAGATCGGTACCAGTACACTCCTTCTCCATTCCTCAGGCATCCTCTCACCTTCCAGAATCTAGTTAAACAATCTCGTTAAAAACTCCACTGCCATCTCTCCTAAACACCTCCATGCTTCTACCGGTATGTCATCTGGTCCAACAGATTTTCCACTCTTCATCCTCTTAATCGCTGCTCTCACTTCCTAATTACTAATCCTATCCACTTCCTGCTTCTCCATCTCCACACCATCCAACCTTCTCTCTCTCTCTCTCATTTTCCTCGTTCATCAGCTGCTCAAAATACTCCCTCCATCTTCTCAACACACTCTCCTCACTAGTCAACACATTTCCATCTCCATCCTTTATTGCTCTAACTAAACACATCCTTCCCAGCTCGGTCTCTCTGCCTGGCCAATCGGTACAAATCCTTTTCTCCTTCCTTAGTGTTCAACCTCTCATACAGCTCCTCGTATGCCTTTTCCTTGGCTTTCGCCACATCCCTCTTTACCTGCTGCCGCATCTCCTTGTACTCCTGCCTACTTTTCTCATCACCCTGTCGATCCCACTTCTGTTTTGTTAACCTCTTTCCCCTTATGCTCTCCTGCACTTCCTCATTCCACCACCACGTCTCTTTGTCTTCCTTTCTATTTCCAGATGTCACACCAATTACTTTCCTAGCTGCCTCCCTCATCACTCCTGCAGTAGTTTCCCAATCATCCAACACCTCTTCACCACCACCGAGCCTCTGTCTGACCTCACTCTCCTCCTCTTCTTCTTCGCCTCCAAAATCATCCTACAGACCACCATCCGATGCTGTCTAGCTACACTGTCCCCTGCCAACACTTTACAGTCTCCAATCTTCTTCAGGTTGCATCTCCTACATAGAACATAATCCACCTGTGTGCACCTTCCTCCACTCTTATACGTCACCCTATGATCCTCCTTCTTCTTAAAATAAGTGTTCACCACTGCCATTTCCATCCTTTTAGCAAAATCTACCACCATCTGCCCTTCCACATTTCTCTCCTTTAGGCCATACCTACCCATAACCTCCTCATCACCTCTGTTCCCTTCACCTACATGCCCATTAAAGTCTGCCCCAATCACCAATCGTTCATTTCTAGGTACACCATCTACCACTTCATCTAATTCACTCCAGAATTTTTCCTTCTCCTCTATCTCACAGCCGACTTGTGGAGCATAGGCACTGATGACATTTATCATCATCCCTTCAACTTCCAGCTTCACGTTCATCACCCTATCAGAAACTCTCTTCACCTCCACTACACTCTTACTGTACTCTTCCTTCAGAATCACCCCTACACCATTTCTCTTTCCATCCACACCATGATAGAACAGTTTAAACCCACCTCCAATGTTCCTGGCCTTACTCCCTTTCCACTTGGTTTCCTGAACACACAACATATCTACCTTTCTCCTCTCCATCATATCAGCTATCTCTCTCCCTTTACCAGTCATAGTACCCACATTTAAAGTAGCAACCCGAACCTCCACTCTCCTACACTTCTCCTTTCCCTGCCGTCTCTGTAGACGTCTTTCTCCTCTCCTTCTCCTCCTTCAGCCAACAGTAGCCCAATTTCCACCGGTACCCTGTTGGCTAACGATACCTGTGGCGGTCGTTGTTAACCCGGGCCTCGACCGATCCAGTATGAAATTCTTAATCGTGACCCGCATATTCGATTTGGCACGTTTTACTCTGGATGCCCTTCCTAACACATCCCTCCCCATTTACCCGGGCCTGGGACCGGCACTAAGAGTGCACTGGCTTGTGCCTCCCTAATGATGTCAGCCATTTCCACTAACACCCCAAATACTAGACAACATGCAGTAAATACTATGCTAAAACTGTTTCCTCATTGGGCCAATTATAGTGCTGATGTAAAAAGCTTAGTGGTGAGGTAATTATGAACTTAGTATTAAATGTAGTAAGTCTATTTATGTATTTATGTATTTATGCTTATTAGGGGTCTCAATTCCTTTATATTAGAGAAATGAATTACAGTAATTCCCTGTTTAATGAGGTGGTTACGTTCCAAAACCGCCTGTGTTAAGCGAAAAACCTTGATAAATAGACGCGACCCCAAAAATACTTTTTTTTATTTATTTATTTTTTAAATTGTTTAAGCCGTAAATCATCCTCTAAACACACACAGAAATTTTTGCAAGAATTTTGTGTAAATTGGTAGAAATACAGTACACTGTATCACATTTATAGTGAGTACATGTACTGTACAGTGTACAGTTCTGTAGTAGCCTATGCGAATTTCCTTGCTTGTTTATTGGTTGAAGTGTCCTATGATGTCAAAAAAGAGGCAGATTTAAAGATATACGTCACCACATTCTTTACTTTCTGTACTGTACAGTATTAACATTTTACTTCATTTTATATTTAATAATTATATTTTTATTAATAAATTTCATTATTTCAACATAAAACTCCAAAAAACAATTCCCTATAAGTTTTTTTTCCGCGAGAAACCGGGAAAATCAGCTAAACAAATTAGTTGTGTGGCAAAAGCAATTCCGCGATAAACCGGGGGAGAGAGATTCGAACCGCGGTAAAGCGGGGGATTACTGTATATTATTATATTCGAACTATACTAAATTTACATTTCCTGCATTTTGCATTTGCATTATTTAATAATGTATAATATAAAATGAAATAATAATTTCCAAACAGAATTCAAATTTTATACAGTTAGTGAAGATTTATTCACATATTAGTCAGAAGACTTGTAGCTAACTATTACAATTGTGCAAAACTATAATGACATATTGTAAAGACATTATCTAAAAACTTATATTTGTTAAAGTTTCCTTGATAATTGCTACCTCTTACAAGCTTATGTTACCATGTCACGTTCGTGTCAGAAAGATAGAAATGAATTTGCAGTTATAAAAAATGGCTTAGCTCATGGTAAACATTAGCATATCCCTGGCTAAACCCCACCACATACCCTTGCAACACTGATGTGGTTACAATCAGCTCCAGGTTATCTTAATCTTAAATATGGATATAAATATAGACTTAAATACATACTGATAGCATGTTCATATTGTCAGATATATTGAAAGCTTCTTAGGTTGAGCTCGAGAAACCGGTGTTGGAATTGGTGAATGAAATTGGTATTGGAATTACCACTGAGGTAAACATCACCTTTTTTTCACCTTTCATCACCTTTTATTTTTCAACCAGAATATGGAAATCAGTTCAGGACAATAGTATCTCATTGGTAAATGCTGAAAATTTGCGAATCCTTAAAGTCGCATTTGAGAAACAGCACTATTACCAAACTCTACACAGAAATATATAATAGACATTTCCTTTTGCAGTAAATAGTGTGAGCAGGCGTTGTTTGGGAGCAGGCCTTGACTTGAATATGTGCAGTGTGGTATTTTTGGGTTAATGAAAGAAACAACACACTGGGCATCGCAGACAGCAGTTACAGGGTGGTCTTTCAGTGTGGCATGGGTATGGGAGTAGGGCCAGGGAGTTAGTTAGCGTGTGTGTGTGTGTGTGTGTGTGTGTGAGAGTGTGTGAGAGAGAGAGAGACAGAGAGAGAGAGAGAGAGAGAGAGAGAGAGAGAGAGAGAGAGAGAGAGAGAGACAGACACTGGCACTTTCACAGACATTGTTTAGTGTACAAAGCTCAGACATGGCATAAAGATACTCCACCTTGAAAAGTATGTCAGCCTGGCATACATACTGTATTTCGATATACTGTATATATATATATATATATATATATATATATATATATATATATATACTGTTATATACTGTATCTGTATATAAATACTGCATATGCTAAATATACAGCCACGATCATTTTCTTCAGTGTGCCATACTGTAACTGTAGGGAGGTCCTAGCTCAGTGGTTAAGGCATTGATCTTTGGAGCAAAAGGTCACAGGTTCAAATCCCACCACCACCATGCTGGCACTGCTGGGCCCTTGATCAAGTCAGTCACTCAGGATAAGGGCTTCTGCCAAATGCCATAAATGTAAATTACAGGTCTGGAATTTTAAAACATTATAAGAGACAGAAGCTGACATAAGACCCAGGAACAGTCCAAGATTTACATTTAATTACATTATTCAATTATAGAAAATGCATACACTTTAACTTCCAACATATTATATAATTATTCTTTTCAAGATATATGGTAACAGTTTATGAAGAAGGGGTTGAAAAAAAACAACGACAAAAAACAACTTTGTTTCATTCCATACTGGGCATTATTTTGGCACACATACTTTACTTAAACATATTTTTTTATTTATTTATTTTTTGATTTAGACCTCATTTAGGCCTTTAAATGGCTCAATAGTCGTTTCTTCTATTCTCATCTACTCAGTGGTTGTACTGTACTTGACTGTAAATAGGATAAAAGAAAAAAATCAATCCAATACAATTTTATTTATATAGAACTTTTAACAATGTAAATTCTTAATAGTTTCATCGATGTATGCCTAAGCCTAAGCAAACTATTTATATTAATTTCAGTTTAAATTCATCTACATGGTTCTTGATGTTTAACCCCCACATAAACCTCATTGGTCTTTAGGCTCTTCATGTGGATCCATCTTCAGCAGCAGTGACTGGAATTGAAGAGAACTCCAGAATCATACCATCCAGCTGCAATCTTCTAATCCCAAACCATGTAGTAGTACTATAGCTAGTCATATGCGGCTGACGTTTAATGCAAAGGGCTGTAGTATGTGAATGAACTTGGGCATGAGCACTCCTAACCGTACTCGTATTTCAATATGTTGGCGTAAGCAAACTTATAGGAAAGAAAAAATATCCTTTCACCTCCCTAGAAAGAATGGTTTCAATTACATTTGGAAAACCTTGTTGCACTTTTTTGCTTAGATTACCTATATTTAATTTAGAAGCCGAAAGAAGAAGAAGAAGAAGAAGAAGAAGAAGAAGAAGACCTAGCTATATTTAACTGTTTATCAGTGGCATGTTATGTTTTATTGTTTTATTGGTACAATTAAGGACCGATAGACAGCCAATGAACACTCACTGGACACGGATAGAGACCATTGAGACATCATTAAATTATATCCAGAGACCAGAATGTTTCTACAGTAGATTCTTTGTTTTGATGATAATGATTTAATCAAGCACACAATACATAATGGAAATCGGTGAATGGTTCCGGTTTGAGTCTGGTTCTTCTCAAGATTTCTTCCTCATACAATGTCAGGGGGTTTTTCTTGGCCACAGTCACCACTGGCTCATTATTAGGGATAAACTTATAAGGAACAAAAATGATATGGACTGATTAATAAATGTAAAGGTTATATTTGTATTCAACTTAAGTCCGTAAAGCTACTTTGGGACAATGTCCACTGTTAAATAAACATTGAATAGAACTGAAATCATTTGCTAATGGTTTTGATGCAATGGTATTTATAGCATCAGAATTAGAATAATCTTTATTGCTAAGTATTATGGGTTGTATGTACAAGTAATTTATCGCTGGCGCTATAAAAATATATAAAACTATACAAAAATATACAAAAATATATAACTATAAAAATACATTAACTATTGCAGGGTATGTAAAATGACAATGTAGATAATAATGCAAATAGTAATGTAAGTGAGGCAGTGCCATGATCTGTTTAAGGTTCAACGTTGCAATATGTTGATTGTGTTAATGTAACACATGAAATTAACAGTGTGGGTTTTATATTAGTGCAATGTAATGGTTTATAATGGAAACCATTTGGATTTTTGTGATGGTTTTTATACATTTTCTTTTTTTAACAGAAGATGTTCAATTAAACTTTTTGCCTGACACCCATACTTTATAAAAAGCCATGCCCCCCTCTCTCTCTCTCTCTCGCTCTCTCTCGCTCTCTCTCTCTCTCTCTCTCTCTCTCTCTCTCTCTCTCTCTCTTTCTCTTTCTCTCTTTTAGATTTAATACATAGAGCCTGGTCAGTGATGGGAAGTAATGAAGTACAAATACTTTGTTTTTTTGTACTTAAGTAGATTTTTCTGGTATCAGTAATTTACTTCACTATTTATTTTTCTGACAACTTTTTAATATAAGAGAAGATAAGATACACCTTTATTCGTCCCACAGTGGGGAAATTTCTCTGTTACAGCAGCAAAGAAAAAATAAATGCAAATATATAAAAGAATAGGCACATACTATAGCATACATTATATACACAACACAATGTATAAGTACAAATAAGGAAAAAAAGAGACCTTTTACTTTTACTCGTTACATTTTTACACAAATATCTGTACTTTCTACTTCTTACATTTTCAAACCAGACTCGTTTCTTTAGTTTTAATCTATTTGGTGACATGTCAATATTTTTTCTTCTCACTGCGCCGTTTTCAGCCCATCGACATATTTCCTGTCATTGCACAGCTTTTTTAATCTACCATTTCAATCTATACGTTCCTGGCTTTCACACACCACAGACCACCACAGGCTAGTTTACAAAGCAAACAACGAGCAGGACAGAAGGCAACAGGAAGTATGTGGCTGTGAATGAAAACATGTAAACATGACTGAGAACAGAGACATTCCTGATCATCATCATCTTTTCTCTGCTTGTGTTCTATATCGTGGATGTTCAGCCTGGATACATTCATTAGGTAACAACATTTGAAAATCGTTTCATATTAATATATTAATTAGGGCTGTCAAAATGAGCACATTAATAACAAGTTAACACAAATTCATTTTAACTGCACTCATTTTAGTAACGAGCGATAAATGTATTACTAATGTATTATTAATTAATTAATGGACTAACTGGATTACTAATCGGAAGGGCAAGCCCTAGTATTGCCAAGCTGCCACTTTTGTGCCCTTCAGCAAGGCCCTTAACACACTGTGCTCCAGGGGAACTGTATCATTGCTGACCTATCACTGGGATATACGAAGAAAGAGTTTCACTGTGCAGTAATGTACATGGGACACGTAAAAAGCCACTGTTCCTTTAGATGTTGCAAAATTTTTGTGAACTAGGTTCGATGTTTAGCTCAGGTAGGGCTTTGAAAACATATACGCAGATCATGTTGACTGTATAATAGCAAGTGTAATTCAGTCACAAGGAACTGGTGTGCACATGTGATTTAAATATATTCAAAGAGCTTTTATTATTATTATTATTATTATTATTATTATTATTATTATTATTATTATTATTA
>JAAIIK010000072.1:2837310-2847869 GCA_014706435.1 Silurus glanis | reverse complement strand
ATAGATAGATAGATAGATAGATAGATAGATAGATAGATAGATAGATAGATAGAGAGATAGAGAGATAGAGAGATAGATAGATAGATAGATAGATACACGCTTTTGTATTTGCAATATAATTTCAGCAAAAGACAGATATTGTACCTACTGGTATAAGTTGGTACCATGAGGACATCATTCATAATTTAATTATGTGCACAAACACAATGCACTGAAAACATTTATTTTTAATGATTTTTAATGGTATTTGTAGTGGAAAATATTTGAATTTCTGTTAAAAATGTACAATTTTTTAAAGCTTGTATACAGAAATATAGGATATAGTGTTATTGTTACTTTTATCACCAATAACCAGAGGCTCAAATCTTCTGTTCAACATTAGCTTTTGGAATAGACCTCTACCTTAGAACAGGCCACATTTCTCTCTCTCTTTCTCTCTCTCTTGCATTTAATAAAGTCCTCTTAATACATCCAATCGTCTCCACACACTTTCTTCATTTTACAGTCTCAGAGGAAATATTCACTTTCCTGTATGGCTACCTGGCCAACTGACCATGCGGAATAAATCTCTATTACTGATATATCTCCAGCTGAGATTGGAGCATCGATATGTGCATCGAGAGCACAAATCAAACTACACTGAAGCCTTGGATACTATGTTTTCATTTTTTTCCTAATACCCAGCTGACCGTTTGAGATATTTTCGAAGACACATTGAGAGGGGAAAAAAAAAAAACATGGTGTTGAGCTTTTCAGCAGATGGATCCGTATTGTAAGAAAACAGTTGGAAACGGAACCTCATTTTGTAATATTGTCTTCAAACAGGCAAGACTGCCAGCTTTGCTAAGGCCCCGGACATTTTTCCTTAACCGGTGTACATATAAATATATTATCAGGATTTATGGTGTTGTGGTTTAATGTCGCTTTTGGGACATGTCAACTTCAGACTACACACAGCTGCGTGTACAGACACAGGCGAGCCACAGCGCAGGCAGGTAAACGGAGCATGCACAAAGACACACACCTTTACAAGACATCGCCCCTTACTAGGTGCTGACAGGACCACACATCTGGTCTCGTACAAAACGGCTGGAATGCTATAAACATTTATTTCAGCGGCGACCTACACGGTTCCATTTCAAACAGTCCTGGGGGAAACATGCTCGTCTACCTGAGCACAATAATAAACAGAGAAAGGCTGGATTCACACATGGAAAAACATACAAATATTTCTGGGGGGCCTTCATTACGGCGTGTCGACGAATAGGTCGAGATGCACATGTTTTCAGATTTCCGGTTATAAATTCGCGGAATTGGATTAGGAATTATCACCGACTAAATGCGTTATGTACAAATACAAGCGGCAAATTAAAACGTTATTTGAAACAATTGCATTGTTTATTGCAAATTGGTGTCAGAATTTATTTTTTTTTTCGCATTTTTCTGCATAGTCTCTGAACGTTAGAATTCCTAAAAATATAAATCTACGATAAATAATTAAGCGAGTAAATAAATGAATAAATAAATAAATAAATAAATAAATAAATAAATGTCACATGGTATTCATTTGAAAATCTTATATAGTCAGGAGTGTACAGAGAAAACTGTATTTTGCTTTTTATTAAAATAATAATTTACAGGATCTGTTTATTTATTCTTTTATTTTTTATGGGGTACGAATGCTCATATTCATACTCTTACATTACATTTCCGCAATAAAACACAAAAATCTTTGCATTAAATTTTTTTTGTACATAAATACACCATTTCTTTTTATATATTTAGATTTTTTTTTTTTTACCCAACTCGTAATTCACTCGTTTTTTAATGCATTCTGACTTTTTCATTCACTATATTCATGTTAAAATCCCAGTTTTACTCTCTACAGTGTGCCTGTTAATCTCACATGATCTGCATACATTCGGGTTTTTTTGTGTGTGTGTTTAAGTTGACATTTCCTCCAAATTGAGTTCTGCGGATACATTTATTTAATTTTCTTATGCGGATAAAACTCTTTATGTTATCATTAATTGTTGAAAAATTGTTCATTATTTGCCTTCACATAATTAACGATCATCATTCTTTTTTCTTTTTTAAATACATACATTTTATGGCGGACAAATCTGAAGTTCAAGTTTCATGTAGAACATCATCTTGTATGACCGAATGTAAAACATTTCAATACATTACAGTTTCTATTGTGATGTATCATAATGTTATGTTTGTCTATTACACCTCTTGACATTCAGCCATTGCAGTGTAATAAGGAAATCTGAAATGAGTTTACTGTTCTGGTTATGATGTCCTGGTCTAGACAGGAAATATGCTCTGATGTGTCCAAATGTTAGGCATCTTTCAAAAACAGATTTAAAACTTTTTTGTTGTTGTTGATTTTGATTAAACCCATATGCTGTGCACTTCAACCTCCATCATTCATCTCTTCACATAATGCTTTTTTTAATATGTCTATTTTGTGATGTGTCTATATAAAGCGAGGCAGTCAGTTGTTTTTAAAATCATAAAAATGACTAAATATTTGACTTAGGTCTTTTTAGAAAATCATCATACGTGCTATATGCAATTAAGAAATATGCAAAAATTATGGATTCTATGGATTCTAAACTACTCTATTCAGTATTCCTAGATGTAAAAACATTTAAAAGCTGATCAAGGATAACAAAAATGCCCCAAGCATTGACATGAAACATACTAGCAGAAAGCAATAACTAACAAGAACAAGAAAAAAAAATCGATGCCCTGAATGAGTTTTCAGAACCTTGTAATTAAATAAGAAATGAAGCATTGGGAGATAATTGTTAGGTTGAAAGTGTAAAATGAAGCACTGAGTCAAGACATGAGTCAGTCTGGGCCTTGCCTTCATTAGCCTACTAAACGCAAGTGTGGGATTTTTATCTATGTGTGTGCGTTTGTGTATGTGTGTGTGTGTGTGCTGGAAGTGTGTGTCTGTGTGTGGTGAGTGGTCCCACCCATGTTTGTTCTGCCAGCAGTCTGCTCTTGCTGCGAAGTCAGACCTCACACAGCGCTCAGCTCCTCAGAGCCTCCACACTCACTCTGAGATCAGCATCCGCCGAACACTGCCTTTGTGTGTTAACCCTCATGTTCTGCTCACTAGTTAGCAATAGATCTCCCATTTGCACAAGCTTGCACCTTGTGTGTCACATTCGAGTAGATCACGGCCTCAAGATCTTCTTGGAGGTGGATTTCTAAAATATGTAGAAAAATGTGGTAAATTCCCATTTTGTATAGTATTTTAAGAAATAAAAATGGCATATTTCTGATTTAGTGGCCTGGGATTAGCTTGTGTTGTTCATGTTGTGTTAATTCAATGGTTATGAATTGAAAGGCAAACAATTGTGGTCAAAAATCTATTACTTATATACAAAGTCTTCTTTCAACAGATCCTGTGGGAAAAGTTGAAGTACGGATTTAAAATCTTCACTCAAATCAAACAATAAATGTGTCAATTCCTATTTTAAAAAAGTATGGAATCAGTGAATGTTAGCATGCTAATATGTCGTTTGATAGAAATTAGCTCAATGCTTGTAGCTAGCTGTCACAATACAAAGTCATTTGATAAACTCTAAAAAAAAAAAAAAAAAAAACAGCAGATTAGATTCTTAGAGAGATTATTAGATTTGTTAGATTGGTTTACATTTGAGGTCTTGCTAGAAAACAAATGGAGATTATTCTTTGGAAATGCAAAGTAAACGTCAAAAGGTGAGAGAAAATCAAAGTAGACCACACATTTAACTACAGCAACAAAGTAATGATGGTTGTCATTATAGCTGTCTCTTCTTGTGGTTTTAATGAAAGAAAGCACGAAATGCCCTTTGGTCTATTTACGGAGATGTAATACCAACACTTTGTCCTTCAATACGATCGCTTCAATGCTGTAATTATGGCAAAATAGTGCATTATTACGGACGTCCTCGGTGCTTTATGCCTCCTTTCATCTTTGAGGACTTTGGGCAAGAAGAGAAATTAATGAAACACCACATCATGTTTCTTTTTGCTCTTTTTTTTTTTTTTGTCTTTTTGCCAATCAGAAGTGCTGTACAAACACAATCGAAGGCTATTTCTACTGTTAGGAATCCAGACGGTGGCTGATGTTTCCTCTTGAATCACTCTCCAAGTATTTTACACGCATTCAATTTGAAAGCCAGACTGACTCTACTCTGGTTGTTCTGATATACAATAAGATTGGAATCCACACACACACTCACACACACACACACACACACACACACACACACACACACACACACCAAACACTGATTCTGAAGCCATACAAGTAAACCATGAGTGAGATTTGGCACCGACTCTGTGAGCTATTCCTTTCGTTGTCGACCAGGGATAAATCAAATCTTTATAAATCTGTTTAAGGATTTTTATATTTCCCCTTTTGGCCCGAAGCCTGGATTTCGGTCACTGTACTAGGTAGACCTGGGCCAGCTGGACAGCACTAGCAGGACCTCAGGGACAGACACACGGCATAAGTCCTATCATTACAAATAAAGTCTTTAAACGTTGAGAGAAAAAATATATATTATTTTAAATGAAAATCCCTTAACCATAAACAAGTTCTTGTAGGCCTACAGTAGAGCTAGCACACATCCGCATCCAGAAAAATCCCAGAAAATTAATGAGTGTGGTTGTGATGGGTGCCCAAGGACAGACTCCCCACTGAGAGAGACAGGGTGAGAGTGAGACAGACAGAAAGACAACACAGGGTTTTTTTTGTATCAGTGAGGGGTCTGTGTGTGGTTAGAAGACCTCACAGTCAGATGGGTTTGGGGCAAACAGTCTGTGCAGACACACACAAAGATCACAAGCACCAACAAGTGTGTGTATGTGTGTGTGTGTGTGTGTGTGTGTGTGTGTGTGGGGCATGCATGTAACCCTTTTTTCTGCTCTCCTGTGGCGTCTCCTCCAGAATTCTCCAAAACACACTTTTGTCTCGGCAGTAAAACGTACAACCTTCCACACCTGTACACCGCGCTGTGTGTACGGATGTTCTTACCGAATTAAACAGAGTCCAGTATTTATGCTTAAATGCGAATGTGTGCCGGGAATTAGCACACAGCAAGCACCCCGAGAAGCTGGAATGAGTGCAACTTTCGTGTTTAGGCGTTATAATAATAATAAAAAAGAAAAAAAAGAAGAAAAAAAACCGCAACATAACTCCCATTTTCCACTCCCACGGCCATGTTTGGACAGATTTGTACTCAAACACCAAATACTACCTCCAGGCCTTTCTCCCTTCTCTTTCTCTCACACACTCCTTTTCTTTTTCTCGGTTTTGCTTGCTTTACCATCACGACTGTTTCATTATCCAATTTCTGGCCCAAGTTGCCCACATGAATCTCTGCCACCCTGCAAGTTATAGCAATCATTAACCAAAGGAGAGACGAGGCAAGCTAGGCCGAGCGTGTGAAGCAGCCAGAGGCTTGGGTTTCAGTACGTACAAGAAGCTCTGGGCGTCCACATCTCCAGCCTGAGGGCCAGAAGGTCTGCTTGTCCACCTTTACAAGGCCACGAGCGGGTTTTATGAAGTGTCACCGTGCAAAGCTCTTGTTTAAAAGCTACAGGGGGGTAAATGGGAATTCTCAGAGCAGTTATCACAAATTAGAAAGCTCAAGGGGGCACATATGCTTTCTGCCCCCAATATCAATGCTGATGAAGCGTGTAAAGCACTATTTCTACTTGTCTCTCAAGTCATTCTGGAGTTTAATAACATCTTAGTGAAAAATTGCACAGCAGAAAAATGATGGTTGTTAGAAAATGTTGGGGAAAAATACCTTTTTTTTTTTTTAGGTTTGTAAGATACGCAAGCAGCATTCATTTCAGAAATGATGAGAGGGTTACTCGCATTTAGGCCTCACAAGTTTTCTGCCAGGCATCTGTTCTGATGTG
This sequence comes from Silurus glanis, assembly GCA_014706435.1. Classification (NCBI taxonomy): domain Eukaryota; kingdom Metazoa; phylum Chordata; class Actinopteri; order Siluriformes; family Siluridae; genus Silurus; species Silurus glanis. Next base: position 2,841,935 of record JAAIIK010000072.1, on the reverse strand, counting down.
TGTTGCAAATCAAATGCGAGAAAAACTGGCATGCGTTATGACAGAAACGAGTACAGCAATCTGTCTTTGTTTTGCATCCTAAATGGAGCAGAGGAAGGCAGAAAAACGAATAATATTATGCACGTTATGCACTATTTAAGTATTTGTGTGATCTAGCTTGATGGAGCAACAAAATACCGCAACATAGGAATGACGGCACCTGAAACCGGAGAACTTTACATCATAATGATTGGCAATAAGTTACATTTCACTTACTTCTAATAAAAAAAAAATCACTCTCAATTTAGATCTTCATGCAGTGAACTTTAGGAGTCCAGGAACCACTTTGATTACTTTGCTAAATAGATACAGTACTGGTGAATGATACAGAACATCGCAATTTATGTACATGACCATTCATCGACCTCATCTGGATATCATAGAATTGCAGTATGATGATGTTTTGACTATAAACCCAATACTCTAGCTTAAGAGTTTTTGTTATGATGTAGTTCCAGACAATACAGTGGTTCAAGACATATGCATTTACAGATATTACAAAATAACCTCATATACAGAAAATGCACTTTATGTTACCTTTCCGTCATTTCATTCATCTTCAGTACCTCTCCTTGGTTATTTTTTTAGTGATTCACGATTCCAGTTTATTGAAAATCAGTAAGTGGCATTAATTCACACCTAGGGGCAATTCACCATAGTCATATTTGACTACCAGACTGTTTCCTCCATAAAGTAACATAAATGATTTCATGCCTGCTCAGTAGGCTTGTAGCAGAACAGTTTGCTTCTTCATCTTCATTGGAGTCAAAACAAATTTTCTCAGAACTAATTACTAGTAACAAAGTCCCATCCACCTTAACTATAGAAGTTGGGGCTGTTTATCAATGTGGTTAGGTGGTTTAGATGGTATATTTGTCACGGATAGACCAGGCGTCAGAAACTGGGAGTAAAATATATTTTTTTTTTATTGTTTAAACATACACACACGAGAGTTTGAGATGTGACTGGAGCAAATGGTACACTTAACTGAGTGCTCCTTAGAAGAGTAGCCAGGAAAATGGAAGCATGGAAGCACAGGGAACCAGAGAGGTAGGGAGTCCAGGTGATCTATGGTCGTAACTGGTAGATCGGAATGAGTGAAGGGGAATAGGGACCTTATAAATGGGACAGGTAAATGGAGGACAGGTGTAGGTGATTAGTAGGAGGAGGACATGTGTAGGTGATTTGTAGGAGGGAGAGGCTGAGTGAGAGTGTGAGCATTGGAGGGGGGCGTGACTGGTGGCTCCCTCACAATATTATTTTTTATATATATTTATTTCTGTTAATTAGATTATAATATCATATTCCAAGCATATGTACTGTATATATATATATATATATATATATATATATATATATATATATATATAAAACACACACACATATGCAGTGTATAAACACAGAACTGAACCTAATAAGAGCCTGATTAGTGTTAGTGTATAAGTTGTAGTGTTACAGTGTAGATGTATTCATTGATAGAGACTCAAAGCACTTTTGTACGTCGCTCTGGAAATGCTAAATGTCACAAATGTAAATGTAAATGTAAGTATGCGCACAAGAAATCAATCTCATACACACAGACACACAGACACACAGACACACACACACACACACACACACACGCACACACTACTCTTGAGGAAGATGTAAAATCAAATACTCATGTAAAGTGTGGTTTCCTGGGATGCAGTCAGCGTTTCATTTCATCCCAAAGATGTTCAATAGGGTTGAGGTCAAAACTATAAAGCCGGCTAATCAAGATCTTCCACCCCAACCCATGTAAGCCATATCTTCATGTTGCTGGCTTTGTAATAGAGAACCACATATGGCTGGAAAAGTCATATTTACATAAACCATACATCGTGAATACATTATAGGTTTGTGCATGTTGAAAACTGTTAATTAAAATATAAGTAGAAACTGGTAACAGTGACACCATGTAGTGTGAATTAGTGAGCAATTAGATCATTCCTCTTAAAAAAAACGTTTTACATTCCACATTGCAGCTGGCAGATCATAAACCCTGTTGTATAAGACACACTATGAGACACACACTACTCTCTTTCTCTCTCTCTCTCTCTCTCTCTCTCTCTCTCTCTCTCTCTCTCTCTCTCTCTCTCTCTCTTAGATTTTCACATACGCACAGTTTTTTCTGCTCTTATGGCCAAGTGAATGTCGATGGGCTATAAAAACAAATTTCTAATTGCTTGATTCATAAAACTAGGTCATAAATACTTTCCCATCCACACAGAAGACAGTTATATAGCACAGTTAGCCCTGAAGCGCTTCTCCGTCATAACATGATGACACTGAGCAACTTTTCCACTACCTGCTTTTGCTATTTAGGACGTTACAAATGGAGCAGTTGTGTGGTCGTGACTTATGCCTCTTTATTGCTTGCTAATGGCACTGCGAATGTGTTTTCTTGCACATTCTCTGTCAATGAGATGTCACTGGGGGAGACCTGTGTTAATAGAAACCATGTGCTAAAAACTTCCTTTTCCTTTCTCCTCCATGTTGGGTGGAAACGTATCATAATTTTTTCCTTTGTCATTGTTCAAATATTTTAACTCTTGTGTAAACAATTTTACAATCGCTAATCTTGCACTCATTTCACTATGTTCTCCCATTTTCACATACTTTATAATAAATCTTGCATCCAACCTGTGAAATAAAGAACACCTTAGTTTTAAATCATAACGGTAGAGAGATACAACTGAACATATCGAACGTATTTTTCACAACATATACAGTATAGCTACATTTTACATAAAAATTTTGTCATTTAAATATTTCATGATGTTATTTTAAATATATATTTTTTGCATTAATGCATTAATCCATTAGCATCTTGTGTTTGAAACACTCTTTTCCATGACTTTATGAAAAATTTTCATTTTATATTTTTATGTCCCACACCATTCACTTAACCCTGTTACCTGAGCATGTTTATCCCTATACTCAGCAGGAAGTTTCACTATTCAAATTTCTTGTTTTGTGGAAAGAAAAACATATAAACATCTATCTATCTATCTATCTATCTATCTATCTATCTATCTATCTATCTATTTTTCTATCTGTCTGTCTGTCTGTCTGTCTGTCTGTCTGTCTGTCTGTCTGTCTGTCCGTCCGTCTGTCCGTCTATCCATCCATCCATCCCCAGAAAAACTAGAATTGCTTGGGAAAAACAAAAATGCACAGGAACCCCAGGGTCATTTTATGAGGTTAATACTGCTGCTGTGGCTACAGTGAAAGGAGACTTGTTGAATTGTGTTTATGGAGTTTCTTGCTTTATTAATGGCATTCATTCTCACTGCATGAGATACCTGTCTGTGATGCAGCACTCTGTTATACAGTGTTTCTGTATAGTATTGATGGTTTTATATAGCCGTGGCATTATAATGGTATTAAGTGGTGGGTTGGTTCAGGTAGGACACTACTTTTTCTTATATTTCATGTTGCAATTGTTTTTGTTTTATGTTTTAATTGGAGAAATAGTCATGAACAGTCTTAAAAGTATGAAAAAGACAATCAGTGAGTCTGTGTATAATGGATTTCATCCACTGTAGCATGTTAAAAAGTTTGATGTGCTAGGGAAATTCAAATTAGACAGTATTTCTGGCATTGAGAATGTAGCTGATGTCTGTGGAGCAGAATAAGTGCCAGATATCATTTTCCATTTTCAGATAAAGTAAAAAAAAAAGAGTGTTTTGAGACATAGGAGGGCGTGTAGTCCTGCAGAGTTCAGTGTGTTTATCCATGTCACAGTCTATCAGCGGCTGACCATGAATAAGGAAGGGGAGGGGGACGGGGTGGCTGTTTTTGTTTCCGTGGCCCCCACTTTTTCTGTCTCTTTTTCTATTTCCCTCATACACACACACACACACACACACACACACACACACACACACACACACACACACACACACACACACACACACAAACAAACCACACCAAGCATGTTGTGCTTACGGCGGTCAGAGGCCTCCCTGTGGGTGGTCTGGCCCCGGCGCATGTTTATGATCTAAACCGACCTAATCCGGGTGGCTTGTTTAAGGGAATTGAGAATGATTTATAAGAGCTGCTTGGGCCAAAGGCGCAGGAAATCAGGAGGAAATCGAGCCCTGTGGTAGCTGTGCGACTTCTGCGGCTTGATCCGTCCGTCTCACTTTTCCGCTCACCTTCACGAACGCTGAACTGGCTCCCTTTCAAACCCAAGGTTTGAGCGAATTTGTTACGGCTGCACTACGCATTTGCATAGTTATAATCATATTTTAGACTAGATTGGAGCAGTGGGAGATTTTGGGATGTTGAGAAAAAAAGATGACCTGTAAATTGCAGGTTCAGATTTGGGTTCTAGAGGATGGAGTAGAAATGTAAACACTGTTAATGAACCACTGTCTGGCCCCTGAGCAAGTTTCCCTTGTCCAGAGATTTCTTTGTATAAAAAGCACCTGCTATTACATACATTGTAAAATGTAAATATAAGATCATCTTTCACACACATTCTGTTCTTCCAAATACATTTAAAGACACAGATGTGTGTGTGTGTGTGTGTGTGTGTGTGTGTGTGTGTGTGTGTGTGT
>JAAIIK010000072.1:2784658-2826830 GCA_014706435.1 Silurus glanis | reverse complement strand
TATTATTATTATTATTATACAGTGGTGTGAAAAGGTAAAATTCAATTTATATATATTCTTTTAACAATTCATCACTTTTAGAAAAAAGTTTGTATATATTATACATATATATATAATCGATTAAATATTTAATCACGATTAATTGCATTATTGTCACGAGACTTATGATTAATCTCAAAATAATCACATTTTGTTTCTGTTCTAATTGTATGTTATATTAATACTTTTTAAGTTTTGAATACTCTTATCAACATGGGTATGGATGCTTTATGGAAATGTATGTTTATTATTAGTGAAGCCAGACTCAACATGGAGCATTAAAACTAAATATTCTTGTAAATGTTTTAATTACGGTGTTTTAAATTGCGTAAATCATCAGGACACTAAACCTGAATTTTTCCCATGTTTCCACACGGACGGTTTTAATCGCCGGATGTGTGCATCATGGTGGGATTTTGGTGATTGATTTGAGACTTGGCGCATCAGTAAAACAAATGTTTGGTGATTAAAAATGACTTTTGGGTCGAGTTGAAGGTTTTAATTTTGCCTCTTTTCTATTTATTTTGTTGTATTTTTAATAAAATTGGTCAAACAGAAATGCACACTACATTCATCTGCTACCGCAAAGTTTGAGGATGTATTCAAATAAAATTTCCCTTCACTTGAACTATGGGACCCAAACCTGTTCCAGCAAGGCAAAGCAAGCTTCATGCTTTACATGGGTTGGAGTGACCAGCCATAAAGCTCTGACCTCAAGCCTATTGAACACCTTTTGGATGAATTAGAACGCTGACTGCACCCAAGGCCTCCGCACATTTCCTACATCAGTGCCTGACTTTACTAACACTCTTGTGGCTGAATGAGCACAAATATTCCCAAACACACTCCAAATTCTAGTGGAACTTCTTCCCAGAAGAGGAACTTGATGAGGTTCTCTTGCTATGTATAGTCAGTACAGATTGTCCCAGAGTTACTATGGCGATAGCAAAATAAAAAAATTGTCAAAATCAAAAAAATTTCGTACAGTACTTCGGACATGCCACTGGGATGAGCGTATCACTCGCCCTGTGAGATCCACCTCTCTTGCTAGCAGCAATTTTAGTGAAAAAAAGCATGTCTTCCAAGCGCCCAAGTATGTCTCCTGCTTGTAGTGAAAAAAAGAAGAGGAAAGCCTAAAAAATTATAAATCAGCATAAAGCAGGAAAGACTGTCAGAGTCATAGCACCATTGAGACATTTAGATTTTGTCTAAAGTTTTGTCATTTTGTCTAAAGTCCGAAGTATCTCCACTATATGGACAAAAAGTATTGGGACACCTGTGCATAAAGCCAGCTGCATGAAGATCTCCTCACTAGACATCAGTACCTGACTTTACTAACACCCTTTAAGCTGAATGAGCACCAATCTCCACAACCACCCGAGAAAAATTTAGTGGACCATCTTCCTAGAAGAGTGGAGGTTATTATAAAAGCAAATCGAGACTGAATGTGGAATGGGATGTTCAGGAAGTACATTAGAATCCCATGGCCATGTGAACACAAACTTTTAACAGTATGCAGTAATCTCCCGCTTTACCGCCAATCGAATCTCGCTTTATTACGGAATTGCATTTGCCACATAACTAACTTGTTTGGCTGATATCGCGATAGACCAAAAAACTTAGAGGGAACTTTTTTTTTTTTATAGAGCTTTGTGTTGAAATAATGAAATTTATGAATAAAAATGTAATTATTACTTATAAAATAAAGTGAAATGTTAGTACAGTACTGTCTACATAAAATAGCATTTTAGTATTTACTGTGTAATGTTTGTGTACCACAAAGTAGAAGAAATGTTTTGGTAACTATCCAAATAATAAAATATTTGGTTCTTATTTAAAATAAATGGCCCAAAAGAATACATTTGGACTTTCATACAAGTTTGACCAGCGCCATAAACCTGAATGAGAAATATTTTGATTTGACTTTAAACCAGTGATTACTGGTTTGAAATGTTTAAATTGTTCCAACAAAAGTGATAAATGTTATTTATATTTATATATATATATATATATATATATATGACTGGTGATGAGTATTCTAAGACAAATATAATACTCAGAGAAATAACAGACATTAAGCATAGGCTTTATGGGTCCTGGGGAACAATGCCTTCGCCAATCATCATTGCAGTTTGTTAAATGGAGGCAGTGCTGACAGAATAGACAAGTACGGTATATAAAAAATGTTTAGAGAACACCCACCATGCAAAGTCAAATATTTGGTCTGTAATTTGGAATGTCATTGCCTTAGGATGTATAGTGTGGTGCTTGATATATAGTATTAGACAGTTTAAGCAGCCCACACACTGCTATCATTTTTACCTCGTTGACTGACACCCAGAAGTGAGGGGCAAGTTTCTACCCGTATATGTTCAGAGAGACTGTACGGTGCCATCCATGTGCTGTGCCAAAGTCAAAACCCTAACAGTTTTAATAGCTATTTTAATTACCAACAGCCGCATTCGGAGTTGAGGGATTGATACTGTAAATTGTACACACCACCATTCAGACCTCTGGAGTAATTAAGGATTTGCATGTGTGGCACAGAGCTTTCTATAGGAATGTGTCTGTGATAAATGACATTATAAACACCATAGAGTTCATAAAGTGTCTTATTTACTCGTCTTTGAGAATAGTCAGCTTATCTAGCAAAACGTGGACAAATCAGCTGAAACAAAGCTTTATATGAATTATATTGTTATGTTCGTTATTATAATCCGTTATTTATATACTATATTTATATATAAATAAATATAAAAACTGGCAAATCATGAGAAACCATGTAGGCATGTGTAGTAGTAGAAATATTCATTTAGCAATTTATTGGAAATGTACTAGACTCACTTATTTGAAAGTTCTCAGATTCACATGTATTTACATCATGTATGCCATGTAGTGTTTCATTTAATAATGTTGGGTTTTTTTTTTTTTTTTTTTTTTTGTTTTTTTTTGGGTGTTTGGACTCCTGTTTTACTGTTGCTCAAGAAAAATCTGGCACCATCAGAGGTTTTAATGACCTGATTGGGCCACCTGTCAAAACCAGCTCAAGGATGTGCGTAAACCAACTCTGAATATGAGTAACTTTCCTGACATTTAAACTTGGGGGATATGTTTGCCAGCTTTGAAAACAGATTTAAGAGCTAAGCACTACATTTTTAGATAAATTCTAATGCCTAGGTAGCATAGTATGGACAAAAAGTTTCGGAAACCTGTCCAAAATATGTATGTGCTTCTTTAATATCTTCTTTTCCATATATCTTATCTATTCCACATGTAGTCCCCGTTTGTCATTACAATAAACTCCATTCTTTGGACATTTGTGCTTATTCAACTACAAAAACTGAGAAATCTCAAGAGCACCAGACAATATTTGGACTTAAAGTTTGCAGACAAATGACCATACGATTCATATGTGCTTTCTGAACATCCCATTCCACATTCAGTCCCATTTGCTGTTTGAATAACCGCCACTCTTTTGGGAAGATGTTCCACTAGATTCACGAGAGTTGCGTAGATTTGTGTTCATTCAGCCACAAGGGCGTTAGTAAAGTCAGGTACTGATGTAGAGTGAGGAGGTCTGAGGTGCAGTCAGTGTTCCAGTTCATTCCAAAGGCGTTCAGTAGGTATGAGATCAGAGCTCGATAGCAGGCCACTCAAGATCTTCCACTCTAACCCATGTAAACTATGCCTACTTAATGGAGGACACAATGGCATTGTCATGCTGGAACAGGTTTGGGTCTCCTAGTTGAAGCAAAGTGAATGGAAAATGAATGATACCACGTACAGAAACATCATATACAATTGATTGCCTCCAATTTTGTGGTTATAGGTTGGGGAAGAACCACATATGGCTGGAAAAGTCAGGTGTCCAGTCTTTTTGTTCATATAGTGTCCCTCCACTATATGACGTTTGCACGTTAGTGCAGATGTCAGGGAAATATTTTACCCCCAGGGCAAACAGATTTACATTCCACAAATGTAAATTTGGAGGCTTTGCCATTTATTTTGAATACATTCACATCCTTACTGTGTTTTTCTTTTATTACAAAGTTAATTCCCCAAAATTGCAGCAAATGTTGATGATCAGAAGAGGTTGAATATTAGGTTTTTTTTTTTTAAACTTTTTTAAAACTCTCCTGCTAAATAATACATTGAGTCTTTTTTACAATGCGCCATTAGTAGGGGTTCACGGTTCGGTACGTAACTCGACTTTCAAGTTTATGCAAAACATAAAATTGCTTGTCATTTTTTTATTAACACAGGTTATTATTATTAACATTTGTGATAAATTCTTTTTTTTACAATTTCAAATAAAATGCCTGCTTGGTTAAATAATATATTTAATATTTTATAAAAAATAGAATAAATCAAATGAATGTAATACACTTTTATATTATATTGATTAAATTAATTGTATTGGCAGAAATTGACTTAATTTAATAAAATTTAATAAATGGCAAAAATGTAATTAAATAGTTCACATTTGTTAGACCCCAAGTGGGTAATACAGATGTGTATATTTAATATTAAATTTTCTAAAGATATAATCTACTTAACTGAGCTACTTATTTCAGCATACTTTAACAAATACATTCATTCCTTCCATCCTTCATTCATTCACTCCCTCGATATGCAGAATTGTCAGGATTTTCTCCTTTTACGAGAAATTCTTGAAGCTGGACATAAAATGCTAAAGAATCAATAGCGCTAGTGTTTGCCGCTAACCAGAAAGTGGCTAGCGGCTAACACGAGTGCTATGGGCTCAAGAGTCTTCTTTTTTTTTTTTTTACTTTCCATTTCGCTGCACGTTTTATCCTGCATATATCTATGTTTGTGACAAATGAATCTTAAATCCACAGTGCTTGTAGCACTACCTGGTTAGCAGCTAACGCTAGCGCTGTTGGTTCATTGTTGTGTATGTTTTCAAGTAAAAAGAAAAATGCGCTCAATGTGCGAGGCGGAGAATAAACAAACTCGCGGTCCGCTACTTTATACGTTCCTGAGGAATTTCGGATTTGAACTATGTTCCGCACGTAAAAAGGAATGCATTCGGTACACCGAACCGAAAGCCCTGTACCGAAAAAATCTCTACACAAACGTGTATCGTTACACCCCTAGTCATTTAATAACGCTGACAAATTTGATAAGGGGATGAATACTTATTCAAGGAACTGTGTAAAGTTCTATATAAATATTAATATGGTGTAAACAACATGAGCAATTTTCATAAAAAAATACCTCATTAATGATAAGGTTGTCTCAAAATACACATCAACAAGTCTGCCAGAATCTTATTTTATATCAATTTAAAATCATATCCATGCATTTGGCAGATACAGGACACTGTCCAGGCACACAGCAGACCAGACAGTAGATCAGAACATTGCTTCAGAGAGCAACAGCAGCTGACCCTTTATTCAGAACCCTGACCGCGGAGATAACGCTGCCTTCGTAAAAGATCACACAAAATTCTGTTGAGCTGTTGTAAATAGAGATACTTCAGCATGTCTTCTGACCCTTCTGGTGATCTGTGGGTTTCTCATGTCAGAATAATGTAACCTCTGCTTTTTTGGAGTCGAACCAGAGAACCTGTCATGTGAAAGCTTCCACAAGCTGGCAGGTTTAAATAGCTATTGGCTAAATCCGGTTTCAAAATTTCCGGACCATTTCAAACTGAAAAAGGAACGAAAGCATCGGATCCTAACGGTTTACTCTGGCGATAAACTGTTATGTTGATTCGGTCGCATAAAGCGTCAAGAATTTCCTGATTTAATGTCATATTGGAGACAGCTCGCACTAGGGGGAGTTATGAAGAAAGCAATACTGGCGCGGAGAGGAGCACCTGGTTATTCTCTTCCTGACTTCGACTCTCTTGATACCATCATGCGATGATCCAGGCCCACTGCGTGACCCAGTTCTACATGAACTAACCCTGAACGCTGTGCTGTTTCATTCCCCCCCCCCAAAAAAAATCAGAATGTCTTCCTAAGTTATAGAGAACTCACTAATGCTTAAATTTGCAGTATATAGAGATAGCAGTGTAGAGGGAGGGAGGTGGGGGGGGGGTTTCGGGGTAAAAGAAAATCCTGTTTTTAAAGCCAAGCAGGGATAAAGAGGCATACAGGCTTGCGGACCGGGTTTTATGGTATTAATGATAATTAAATGTTTATTCTTTACACCTAGCTGATATTGACTAATCCCGCTCGTGGCGTTCTGCCTGGCCGGCAGCACAGAGCGTAGCTTTATTTGTAGCACAGTATGCACTGTTAACAGCCAACAGCCCGGCCAAGCAAAGTCCTGCAATAGCTTCTACACACTACTACCTACAGTACGTAAGCAGCTTTGCGAGAAAAATGTTTGTGCACTTGACCAGGATTCTAGGGACGGCTTTTCCAGTTGGCATGAGCACGGGGGCTTTTGGCGAGTAATTAACAATGGATGTATTTAAAATGTGTTGGAGCATTTATCTGATTAGCGCCAACTCTGGACTTGCACTCTACATTGCAGAAATGATCGACGTTTAATATTACACAACTTTGTAAGATTCGTCTCGCGTCTATTGCTTTCGGGATTCATTTCTGTGAAGTATGCTCGGAAGTTCCTGGACTAAAGCTGTATCAAAACTAGAAGGTTAGGGGTTAGGGTGAGTTTCGACTCTGGTTTAATTCAGGACCAGTGAAAGAAGGTATAGAAAAGTGGGGACTTGTAGCATTTTTTAACTACAAAATTATTAATAATGATGAAGACCAGCTCTCTTTTTTTTTTTTTTGCACCAGTCCATAACTAAACAAAGTAATGTGCAATATCATATACCGTAATTTCCGAACTATTAAACGCACCCATATATAAGACGCACCCACTGAATTTGACAAAGATTTTTATTTTAAACATAAATAAGCCGCACCTGTCTATAAGTCTACATTGAAACTAATGAACTTTACACAGGCTTTAACGAAAGACAGTGTCTGTTACACGGTGTAACGGGTGAAATATGTTGTGGCTCCTTTAAGAGCAGAGCGGCATTTTGGGAATAGCATGCTGCCGCATTTTTCCAGTATTACTGCATGTGTGCAAGACCGAGGATTATGTCCTTATTATTTTCTGATGCTCATTTCTAAGTTTCTTTGACTAACCCGTAACGCTGTTGCCAAGAAAAATAAAAAAGCACGAGTTTTGGAAACCTGTCTGTGCTTATATGATTTCTGTTGCAACTGGAGTTAGCGAGCTATCCCATGACCCAGACTCAACGCATTACAATGGCTTGTATCTAAACAGTAGCCTACCAAGAAAGTCATTGTTCACTGTCTTCCTCCTTCCTTTCACAACTATTTCTCTCGAGAGTTTATCTTTTGGCGTCGTCGTGCGTTTAAAAATCACCCGATGGAAGTTTTTTCTCCCGATGCCGTGCAGCTCAGAACACAGGTGAGGTGCGTTTTTTTCGTTTCCGTTCGGAAATTTCATTGGTCTAATGTTATGGGGTTCAGTTTTTTGGCTTGAAGTTTGTGAAACCGGGAAAAACCCAGGAAAAATCCATAAATTAGCCGCTTCGTTGTTTAAGCCGCGGGGTTCAAAACGTGGGAAAAAAGTAGCGGCTTATAGTCCGAAAAATACGGTAAATAGTATGCATATTATATGATTTACTTATTCATTATTTCATATATTATACCATATATACCATAATTCAGACTTCATTACTCGAAGCAGAGGAAAAAACCTGCGATACAAGTGCGGGAAATCGGGTTATGCGGAAATGGTAAATTTTACATAAAACGTAATCTGCAGTCTACGAAAGTCAATAAAATGGGAATAAAAAAAGCTGGTCAAAGGTTTTAAGGTTTTGAATTAGAAATGAAGATTTGTGTCAGAAGAATTTTAGTTTTCCTTTTTGTCTATTCTCATATTTGACATTGCGGGCCAAATCGCAGGTCACCACAGGCCAACTTTAGTTTAGGTGTCTCTGATTTATAGTCGTTGGTGGCTGCCTAAACAACTCGTGATGAAAAACAAAGGAAAACGAAATGACTGAAGACAGGATTCGTGATTTTACCATTTTGGCACAAACTGAATATGTACGCTATTAAACAGTATTACCGTATTTTCCGGACTATAAGCCGCTACTTTTTTCCCACTCTTTGAACCCAGCGGCTTAAACAATGACGCGGCAAATGTATGGATTTTTCCTGGGTTTTTCCCGGTTTCACAAGCTTCAAGTCAAAAAACTGAACCCCATAACATTAGACAAATTAAATTGCTGAACGGGTTCAGGTGAACCAATGAAACTCTTTATATTAAATCAGACGCGCTCCCACTGATTCGGGCCGCACCACATCATAAATATGGATGAGGTTCCTCTGACGTTTGACCTGCCGTTCACTCGGACTGTCTACAGGAAATGCGAATCATTCGTCACGCTGAAAACAACCGGGCATGAAAAAACCGCACCTCACCTGTGTTCTGAGCTGCACGGCATCGGGAGAAAAGCTTCACCGATGGTGATTTTTAAACGCACGACGATGCCAAAAGATAAACTCCCGAGAGAAATTGTTGTGAAAGGAAGGAGGAAGACACTGAACAATGACTTTCTTGGTAGGCTACTGTTTAGATACAAGCCGTGTAACAGACGCTGTGTTTCGTTAAAGCCTGTGTAAAGTTCATTAGTTTCAGTGTAGACACCTGCGGCTTATAGACAGGTGCGGCGTATTTATGTTCAAAATAAAAATCTTTGTACAATTCAGTGGGTGCGGCTTATATATGGGTGCGTTTAATAGTCCGGAAATTACGGTACATTTCAAATTCTATAACCTCATATCTCTGACTGGGAGCGTAAATCAATCTTGAATGTATTCCCTCCGAATCATGGTTACATTTATTCAGTGATCAGATTTGCCCCTCATTTTTTTTCCCTTGGTTCATATGAATTGTCCCCAGGTTCCCAGGTGAATTCCTGCATGAATATTCCCATCTCCTATTAGAGAACGCTGCGATATACGTGCTTTGAATGGTCCGGTGTGTAACCGCTGGTGTTCTGTCTGTCTCAGAGGTGATCGTGATCACCACAAAAGAAGTGCAGAAGGCACTGAGCGCAGAGCAGCGAGTGAAGCTGGACGTGAAGATGAAGCTGGACGTGGTGTGCATCCAGGAGGAAGCGGATATGGGGACTGCCGACGCCCTGCGACACATTCAGCAAAAGATCAAGGCAAGAACTTTGCACGCATTAACCTTCAGAACTAAAAAATTCAAAACGCATTGTTTTCCCTAGACATCGTTTCAACGTGTATGTGTAAGGAATGAAACACTTGTGGAGGAAAAGTAGTCAAAAACAGTGTCGTGTGAAGCTGCAAGCACGCTGAAAAAATTCCTCTTATACAGCAACAGTCTGCCAATGCGAACTATTTATTACTTATTAAACAACAAAACATACTTTTGATCTGTTTATAGTTACGGTTAATGCTGTGGAACATCTGTTCCATAGAAACCGGGACATACCTTCTATCCCGAAGAGCTTCCTGGGACAGAAAACATAAAGGAATTTTACAGCTTTTAACTGTTACAGTGTGAACTTGTCTGCAATAAAGGTTAGATAAACATGTCCTCACAGAGAACTTCACCATATCAACAAGTGCATAGGGATTCATTTTTATCACTGCATGTGGCGTATCTGCTGTACAGGGCTCTGTTTAATGTAACGTGTACATATTAAAGTATTAGAGCAAGTGCATTTATGTAAACCTGGGATTTAGGTTACAGTCTGCATTACTGTCAGACCTGCATTTCTAGAACGTTAGTCAACGCCTTTTTGACCATTCAGAATTAAGAACTCTTGGTCAAGATTAAGTTCTTAATTATCACACCTAATACACATAGTAGAGGGAAAACCCCTAAAAAGAGGTCTGAGATGTCTGCTTTTAGGTGAGGATCTCCATACTTCTTTTTTTTTTTTTTGTTTTTTTTTTGTGTGTGTAAGTAGAGCAGTGTGCACTGTAGCTGCTTTCAGGTTATCCTGCAACACTTTTCAAGTGGCTTGCTTCTGCCTTACCTTCCTTATCATTCGTTCGAGGGTAGTTAGAGGCACTTTGTGTGGTACTTTTCTCCAGGGATTTGCTTCTGTTCACTTTTTGGCTCATGGAACGTTCCATCTGCGTGATATCGAACTCTCACAGGGCTGATTATGGTCTTTGCTTTTTGCTGTAAATCTGTTGGTTCTGTGAACATTAGGAATCTTCTTTACCTTGATTGTGATTGCTACTTGTTGCATACATTTTAAAAAAAATATTTATTACAGTGATATGATGTCTATACATGCATACATCAATAGATACATACATATTTTATATATCTATACCGTATCTCACAGAAGTGAGTAGACCTCCTCACGTTTCGGCAACTATTTTAGTATCTTCTCAAGGGACAATACTATAGAAATGAAACTTGGATATATTTGAGTCAACGTGCAGAAATAAAACTAACCCAACATACAGCCATTATTGTCTAAATAACTGCAACAAAAGTGAGTATAACAGCTGTACGTTGTGTAACGATGCAAAGCCACATCTACTATTCATCATGTTCATGTTTTTGTCTGCTTGAAAGGACCATACACGAGCAGTTACATTTTGTGCTTTGAGTACAATTCTCTCATACTGACCACTGGATGTTTAACATGGCACCTCATGGCAACAAACTCTCAGAGGATTTAAGAATTAGTATTGTTGCTCTCCACAAAGACGTCCGAGGCTATAAGAAGATCTGTAACACACTGAATCTGAGTTACAGTACAGTGGTCGGGGTCATACAGAGGTTTTCCCATACGGGTTCCACTCGGAACAGGCCTCGCAAAGGTCCATTAGAGAAGTTGAGTCCTCGTGCTGTGTGTCAGGTGCAGAAGCTGCTTTAAAAAACAGACACACGAGTGCTGCAGCATTGCTTTAGAGGATACAGAAGCAGAAGATCCGCTTGTCAGTGCTCAGACCGTAGACCACACACTCCAACAAGTCGGTTTGCATGGCCGTCATCCCAGAAGCAAACCTCCTGCAAATAGTATGCTTAAGTCCACCTGTCCAAGAGCATGACTTACTGGAACCATGTCCTGTGGTCTGATGAGACTGAACTTGTGTGGCCAAGTATGTTTTCAAACCTGAAGCCTGTTGAGTACCTGTGGCGGGCAGAAGCGCAATGTGTCTAACAACCAGAAACTAGATAACAATGGTCCTCGCACAAAATATTGACACTTTAAGGGTGTACTCACTTCTGTTGCCAGTTATTTTGAAAATAATGGCTGTATGTTGAGTTATTTCTTGAGGACAGTAAATCTGTACTGCTGTTCAAGAGACATATTGACTAAAATATATATAGTATACACACACATACACATACGCACACTTTACAATTGTTAAAATATCTAAATAGTCTCGTGTACGCCCTTCGTTTAGAAAGTATGTCAAGCCCACACTGATCTCTCACTAGTATCTGTGTACACGCCTCAAGCACACACTTGGCAGAAAACTCGGTCGAAAAGCCAAATTACGGCTTTTTATATAATATACGGCTAATTTTTTTTATATATATATATATATATATATATATATATATATATATATATATATATATATATATATAATATTTGATCACTTTTTGCAAAAATAGTGTGAATCCACTCTGATATGCTTTGTTGTGTTTGATTTTGAATAAATCAATAAGGCATGTAATTGCAGCACTGGTGTTTTTAAACGTGCTCTCTTTCTTTTTGTTTCTTTCTTTGTTATTATTAGAATTGCTTTATTGCTCGTACAAGAAACGGGTTTCAGTAATGCGACGGTGTCGAGTTTTAGTAAGTGTGTTGAAGGTTTAGCCAGATGGAGATCGCCATCGTGACGCTCAGGCTTTGGAAGTGGAAAAAAAAAGAATGTGTACATACTGTATAGTGATAAATGCAGTCTCGGTAGGTGTGAACGTTACCGAGAATACGTGTAGACGTGTCGACTGGAAGCGGTTGACGGGTGTGTGTGGCCTCACCTGGCCACCACGTGACCGGCATGTGACTCCGCGATCCGTGACTTCACATGCTGCCCCATTTCACCTGCTGAAAACCTTCAGGAAGGCATGATTCCAGGACCCTCCAGTCCGCCTCGGGAATCCCAGACCTACGCGTGTGACCGTTACCACGTGAGCAGACGGGGCAGGTGGTGTTTACTCGTGTGGGTTACAGTCATGTGTTATGAGTTATTAGAGAGTTCGAAAGTGTCATCACATCTGGGCCAGCCAGAATTTTTGTATTTTTGTATTTTTTTATTTCTCTGCTCTTGTCATTCCAGGATCAGGATAACATATCATTTATGTATGTGTGTGTCCTTAGGTCCATTTCATTCCTCGTCGTGCATGGCTTCCATGAAAATGTGGGAGTTTGGTGGGAGGGATGGTAAAAACATGTGCTCCTCACAGGAGATTAACTCTGCCATAATAAACCCTGATGCACTGGAAAAGGGAACGTTCCAGAAAAGGGCCTGCTCTAGCACGCTAGGCCGCGCAGATGCGTTTATCGCTAATCCCGGGGAGAAAACCGAGAGATTAAATGCATTGAGTGGTAGAGGCGTCCACTGCACGAACAGTCCGTCGAGTGTTGAGAGACGGCAGCTGGCAGCAGGGGCTTCAAATCCCCGTTTATTTTGCGGACAATACGCTCAGCATTCTCGTCCTCCCTTAGCAAACAACACTCGTACAATGGGGGAATCTTTGACAGTGTTGTCGTTAAAGCGCTCTTTCATTAGCCAGTGTTTGGGTTCATAGTGATGCCTTGAGTCAATGTTTAGGCAGAAACGGAATAATCTTGTCTATTGCAGATTTCTGCCAGGTCTTGTCAGGAATCGGGCCAGAGGTTTGTGTCATACACACGACGCGTGCAGATAAAAGCACGCTAGACGACTGTAGGTAAAAAAAAAAAAAAAACGCTCTAATGTAGCTGACTGATATTTAATGCCTGTGTACATCCTTCACCTCGCATCAACGTGCTCTGCATCGCACGTTCGTCCATTAATTTTCTGCTTTTTCACGCCCGTGTTCATCCGTTTCAGTGTTTCGTGCAACCGCTACGTTAGGCGGCATCAGATGGCTCGTATTACTCACTTCCATACTGATATTGTTGATATTGTGTTGAGAATTGCATCAGGAAACCGACATCTTTTCTAGAGTGTATCAACTACACGACCTCAGATCAAAATAAGACCCTAAGTGAGTGCGTTGACTCATATAGATACAAGAAAATGCATGTTTTAAGGGGTGTATTAAAGGGGATCCAATGCTATTTCATGCATTCTGAGTTATTAACAGTTAAATAGGGTTTTTTTTTTTTTTCCTCAAACATAAAATTGCTTTTTTTTTTTTTTTTTTTTTTTCTTTACATTTGTGAACATTAACAGTTTACTTTTTTTTACATTTTAAATAATGTCTGCATAGTTTAAAAAAATTACAAATGTATATAAAAAATTTTATTTAATAAATTAAATTAATTCAGTACACTTTTTTTTATAATACTTGGCACAAATTAAATTGATTAAAATTTAATACATGGAAAAATTTCATTAAAATGTTTACATTTGTTAGACTCAATTTAGGTGATACAAAATTATTTATTTATTTATTTTTGCATTGAATATTTAATTTTTTTAAAGATATGTCCTACTTACCTGTTCTACCTTATTTAGTCTAATGTTTCCATTAAAGAAACACACGAGCTATTTATTTTATTCAATGTATTTAATTACAAATTATTTAATTCCTTCCATCCCTCATTCATTCATTCATTCATTCATTCATTCACTTCCTTGATATGTGGAATTGTCAGAACTTTCTCCTTTTAAGATCAAATTTTTGTAACTGTAGATAAAACGCAAAAAGGAATCCATATCGTTAAGACTGTCGTAAAAAAGGTCGGCGATGACGAGAAGTGGCAGTGATTTGGCGCATGCACAAAACAAACACTTAGTTACTACTCTTCTAGTATAGTAACTAAACGAAACAAAAACTTGCGGTTTGCATGTTCTTGAGGTAACTCCGAAAGGTTCTGTACGAATATGTGTACGTTACACACTTACTGTTAGAGTTGGATTCTCATCATGGCCAAAGTAAATAAAAAATAAAATAGAAGATTTTGAGTTCGGAATTCCTTATATGGGCATTTCTCCCGGGAAGATTGTGTCAGACATGACAACCAGTGCGAGAGCAAGAGCACGTCCATCACCACGCTTCATTCGCTTCCTGCAGTCGTCGGCAGACCTGCACAGGTCTTGGTCGAGAAGAATGTCTCCAAAGAAGTGTGTTTTTGTATGTTTGAGAAGGAGAACCTTGTTCAGTACCATATAAACACGTCCTGCTTGTGGTAATTGTTTCTACCGTTGTTCTTGACGTTAAATTTCAGACTTTGGGTACGATTCCGGATCAAATACGTACGACTGGATCTGATTGCAAGCTATAGTTAATTTAAGACTGTAAAGTTTTTTTGGTTCCTAATTTATTTGTAGCGAAGTCGCAGCTCGCAGACGATCGCGGCGATCGTTTTTAGCTCCGCCCACACCGCGCCTACAGGAGGAATATTTATTGCAAAATTGCACTTTTACATTTTATAACGATCCCCAACTCCAATAATCCCAAACCAGAACAAAGGGACATTTGAAGAAGGTTGAAGAAAAAAAGGAAGAGAAAAAAACAAACAAACAAAAGGGGAATACATAAATGAAACAAATAATAATACAAAAACGACTTCTCCAGGATACGTACATTATTAAAGAAGGTTATAAATTGTTGCCATTTTTTTAAAAACCTTCCCTTCTGCCTCTGATACGATACTTGATTTTTTTTTTTTCTCAAGTTTTAAAAAGAAGATTAAATCTTTAAGCCGTACTGAAAGAGAAGGAGGTTGTAGGGGAGGTCCGAGATCATCTCCGCCGAGCAAGCAAAGATGCAAATGCGACAACACTACCTTGATTATGGGGTAGAAGTTGACGCTGAGATGAAACGCCAAAAATGACAATTAAAGGGCAGATATCTAATTAGATTTAAAAAAACTTCAAAGACAATTTTAAAGAAGGAGTTTCTTTCTGCAGTTTGGAACAGAGCGCAAACATATGACTGAGGTTACAGGGTGAAAGTTTTTCATATGTCGGGAACGTTGGCATATATCTTCCATAATTTAGTCTTAGAAAGATGCGTCCTGTCCAGCACATGACGTGGAAGTGCGTATTTTATCTAACACCCTTTCCCTGTAACCATCCTCAAACTTCAGGTCTAATTCCTCTTCCCAAGCTCTGGTGATTTTTACTTTTTAAGAATTGGGATAAAAAGCTGAATCTTTCTTTTGGATCTGATTAAAAGACTCTTCAGAAATATAAAGGACGCAATACTATATTGTGTATATACTATATTATAGAGTAACTCTATAGTTACTCGAGATTAACATAAGATCGACCAAAACAGGGTGTGTGTGTGTGTGTGTGTGTGTGTGTGTGTGCGTGTGTGTGATTTGTGTCTGTTGAAGCAATGAATGCTTTTTGCATATTTTTTTTTTATTTGTTTAACTGTGACATTTGACAGTTCGGTTTTGTGTATTTTTTGTTTGTTTGTTTGTTTTGAAAGTGTAAAACAAATTATAAAACAATTATATAAAATACATTATTATTATGTTATTATTTTATTTTAAGTTTCTTTTTTTTTCCGACTATTTGGGATCATGGTGCTCTTGAACAACCTGGATATAAAATAACCGATCAACCATCAGTGCATAATCCATTCGCGGCTTCATCCAACATTCTGGCGTCACTCCAAGAAGGTCATATGAATCACTGTTTTTTTTTTTTTTTTTTTTTTTTTTAAAAGCAGCAAGAGAGTGACTGTAAATGGGAATCCGACACACGTCCTCTTCTTACAGCATTATACTACCCACAAAATTCACAGATCCATGGCAGAACAAGTTTGTCTGCGAAACATGAATATGTTGCTTTAGTCTGTATTATGTTCTTTATTATATGCAAAAAAAGGAGTTGACACTTTTTTCTAAAGAAAAGACCACCAATGAAATTCACTTTTACATCCAGGTTAGGATCATCAATTCGGAAATATTGTGCACTTTAGGGCATTCGTCATATTTGGTACTGTAAGATACAGATTATGCAAATAAAAACATCTCTGATTAATGAATGAGTCATTTTCTCATTAGAATCAGAATGAAGATTGCTCAGAAACAATAAAGAGCCATTTTCTCTCTTTTTTTTTACTTTCAATATTAAGTAAAAAAAACAAAACAATAATTAATGAAACCATCGTAAATCACAATTGTTTAAAAAAAAAAAAAAAAAAACGCACACACAACGTACAACAAACGCAAGAAGTTAATTTTAGATTTCTTGAATTTTAATTTATTTTTTTACTTTTGAACCCAAAAAAAAAAAGGTAAAATAAAAAATTATCAAAACCTTGATGTATACTCACTAATATGTCAGGCTTTTAACAAGGGATATGGCAGAGAAATAAAAAATCTGTAATAGGAATACGTAAAAAAAAAAAAATGTTTTCCTGTTCCAGGGATATGAGCAGCGTGTTTCTTATACGATGCTGTATTTATTTACCGAAACCCTTTTTTTAATTATTTAATTATTTATTTATTTATTTATTTTTTTATAAAGAAGGCACCAGAAGACAGAATATTCACTGTCTCAAACAAGCTATTTTTCCCCAGCATTGATTTTTGTTTTACTGTTCCTTCACTTGTTTCTCCACCCTCTTCCTCTTTCCTCTCCTTCTGGGTGGTCTCACCTGGCAGCGCCCCCCCCCCAGGGGGGGGGAAGGTTAGTCAGGCAGAACTACAGCAGTGTGTGGGTGGCCTGACCTCCTACCCCCTCTTTCCTCTCCTCTCCCCATCCCCCTCTCTTCATTCCCTCGCTCTCCGAGTCGCGTTCCGAGTCTCACAGCGGTGTTCCGAGTTTGAATGCTTCTAGTCTGTGATTCCTGCTGCCTTGCGTCCCCGTGACCAGGATGCAGCGTGTGGGACGCAGGCGCCCACAGGCATTCGGCCAGTTGTCGTGTCGTGGAGAAAAGAAAAATCCATGCCGTGTTAAGTGGTAGGTTCTGCTGTGACATTGATTGAGTGGACTCACATTTGTTGCATATTTGGGGGCTTTTTCTTTTTTTTTTGTCTACGTGTGTACGCTCCCATGGGCAGATGTGATCGTATGGCATTTTTCATGTGCGCATTTTTCCCCTCCTGTCTTTCAGCACGTTGAAATTGTCGAATAAATAGAGCTTATTAGGCACCATCAATGTAAATGATGTATATTCGCAAGCAGAGGTATAAACTACACTGTGCCTCTGTAAACGGTGCCTGGGAATAGTTTGCTATAAAATGTATAAACACACACACAGCTGACAGGAGCACATTTTGTTCCAAAATGCAATTTCGGGGAAGAAAAATGAGCGATATGACCACTTATGTAAGGAGTAACTTCTGTTTTATGAAAATGGTGATTCATTTCATATATATTTGAATTCATAATTTTATCTGGTTATAGTTACATTTAATGTTGATCACTTCTATGGCTCTGGTTATCACTTATAGGTTTTGTAAACAGTCATTCCCTCACCAGGTTTCCTTTTATCCTCATTCAAGTGGCTTGGAGCTGTTCTAGTCTCCGAAAAAGTGACTAACGGTTTTTTGATCCTGTTCTAACGTATGGAGGTTCTGCATTATGTTGCCAGATCATTTATACACATACAACATGCGTTTTTCACCACATTATGATACTTTATACTAAGGTGGGTGGTAGCTTAGGCTACGTCTCCACTGATCCGGAAAATACATTTGGAAACGGCGTTTTCGTCTAAAATCTCTTCAATCATCTCCCAAAATTTTCTCATCCACGCCGAAACGTCTCTGAACCGCACATGCGCAAATCGTTCATTTGCTTTCCAGCTTTTTAAAACGTCGCGGCAACGGAAAAAAAAAAAAAAACTGAGAGAAAAATATGCGTTTTCGAACATTAGTATTAGTGTGGACATGGCCTTAGTGGTTAATGCATGGGACTGCTTTGGATCTGAAGGTCATAAGTTCAAATCCAAGCCACATCGAGTTGCCCCTCCTGGGCGTCTGCACTATAGCCGTGTATGAATGAGATTTTTTTTTAAAAAGGAAGTCGCTCTGGATTTGTCAAATCCCATGAATGTTGTCATGGTCATATTTTATTTTGATTTCTTTATTTTAATATTCGACGATTCAGGATGATTCTCAGTAGTTTATTAGTCAGCAATTATGAATAAAGTGTTATGCTCTGCTTCTTTAGCGGTTATGCTGATGTTCATGTTCTGTGGAAGACAAACACGGAGCACATTGTATCACTATGAGAACTTCTGCATATGGAAAAAAAAAATCCCTGCTGCCTAGTGCTGTAGCTGTTTAGTTGAAGGCCCGAATAGTCAATCTTCTGTCCATCTTTATCTGTTGAGCATGTGTCCTCGGGTCGGCCGTGTGCCCGGAGGGAGAGGGAAAGAGAGAGAGCGAGAGAGAGAGAGAGAGGGAAAGAGAAAGAGAGAGAGAGAGAGCCGGAGCTGAAGCGTCACGGCAAAGCCTCCCCAATGAGGCATGCAGCTCTCACAGAGCCAGGCGCTCTCTTACAGGCCCTTTTTTTTTTTTTTTTTTTTTTTTTTTTTTTTTTGCCCCTCGTGCTCCCCCGGTTTATTTATCCACAGGCTCGAGATGGGCAGACCAGATGGGAACCAGACAACTTAAACAGAAACAATGGCAAAGGCGAGCACGATTTATCGCCGGGTTCCTCTCCGCGCCTGCGCTCGCTCACACATATACAAAAATGCACGCGCAGATGAAGGCTCGGCCAGAGCGAAGTGTTTATGGAGGCGGCTCGACCCCCCGCTCCTTCCCTGCAGCTCCCACGTCATCCGCGCCATACCGTTATAAACCCGACTCTTGTTGTGACTGTCGTCAAGAGAAATACAGGGGGATTTTCATACGAGTCTTTTTACGAAGCGTCAGAACTGGCGTGAAAGCCGCTGAGCTGCTCTGCAGGCTCGAGGAGCTTTACGTCGCTCCTTACGGATACTGTACGAAGTGTATGATTATTAGTGGTTAAGGAATTGGACTTTGGATCAGAAGGACATGAGTCATGAGAAGGTCACACCCAAGCTGCCACCCCTGGGCCCCTGAACAAGACCCTTACCCCAGCTCAGTTGTATGAATGAGATCAATGCTGTAAATGGAAGTCTCGAAGTCTTTAACTGCATGCTGTGTTCTGTAGTATATACATAGTAGTGTCTGAAAACTTGAATGACAAAATGCTAAAAAAAAAAAAAAAAATCGGGATGAAAGATGTCGCTCTTTTTTATTTTTTTTCCCCCACATTAGCTTCACTAAAATAAGGCCCGCATTGAGGAAACCGTTCGAAAACACAAATCTTGTCCGTGTATATAATAGAAGTCACTGGTATTGATTAACCAGGTAAAAACAATAATAAAAAATACAAATTATAATTTAAAATAACATTTTCAGAATGTGTAAATTTGGATGGTTTATAGCCAACCAAGCTAATATACTATGCGCGTTCACGTAGAACCGGGACTTTTGAGTTTCTACACAGCGGTTAAGCTAATTCCCGGAAAGATTCCCGGCGTAGAAGGATTAGTCAGTACGCCTGATCCATCAGGAAACGTTTATCCCATTCAGATGTGTTATTGCGGCCGAGTGTCTAATCGCCATACTCTGTGTAGTACCGCCACGCTAGCGTCCATTTTTACACCTGCGAAATGTAAAGTCCCGGTTTGACTTGAACGCCACCGTGTTCAAACATTATTACTGATCTTATTCATTCTATATATTTTCTCTGCTCTAGTATTTTAATGGGGTGAAGTTTTTACCTTTTACTGACATTTGATTGGTTTGATCATTGGACACTCGGCCGGACCGAACATTTTAATAAATAGTAATATAATAAAATAATAAAAGTGCTCCCTTTTAATCTTTCACTCGAGTAAAAGGACAAAAGTATTTGCCTTCAAATGCACTTAAGTATCCACAGTACCAGGATTTATTATGGCTATAATGCCATTTTTGACACAAGACTCTTTGCTTAATCAACACAGTTGATGTGAGAAGACTCTAATGTTGCTCTCAGCCAGTGTTGTGCTAGTTACTAAGAAATAGTAACTAGTTAGTTACTCGTTACTTCATTCAAAAAGTAACTCAATTACTTTGTTGATTACTTACACCAAAAAGTAATGTGTTACTGTTAAAAGTAACTTTTTAGTTTTTTAAAGAACGTTCTTTAATGTTCCCATTAATGCCCTTTTATGCGTTATGGTCTATACAAACACAAAACTGACTTAAACACAAAGTAATTTTTAAACACTATTTTATTTAAGTCAGACCAGCACAAACTGAATATATCACAAGGATTTCTGAAATAAATAACAAAACAAGCTGAATAATATATTCACAATCAAAAACTAAAGTGGCTTCTGCATCATAAAAGCTGTTGTGTTGAGCTCTTAAAAAGGTTCCTTTCACAGCTTAAGTATGAAAACTATCAACAATGTAGAACAGAACACCGGGTTAGCTTCGTCGAGGTGTGGAGTTCCTGGAGGAGCTTCGACAGATTGGAGTTGCTGTTTATCGCAGTAGATACGACCTTCGAACCAGAAAGACACAGCTTACATTTGACTAAAAAGTTTTTGTCTTTATGCTCAACTAAAGAGAAATAATGAGCGTATTTCCACTTTGAGAAACTCGTCTTGCTCTCGCCTCGACTCGCCGTTACTGCCGCACAGACCTGAATAAACGGAGACACGCCCACAGTGCCTCTTTGCACTACATTGTGTTCTTATATTCACTCCCGGGTATAGTTTTTACAGTTCACAGTACTGTATAACCAAGTATACAGTAGGTTTACTGGTCAGCGCTATCTTGGTTTTGTGTCTTGTCTTGTGTTGTCTGTCTGTACTGTTTTTGTCTGCACTGTTTGCACCAGGTTGCACTCGATGCACTTTATGTAGCTTGTGTTGTGTTGTAGCTTTATGTTATTGTTTAGTGTAGCACCAGGTTTCACACAGCAGACATTAGTGCCTTCCCTTGAAGATATAATTCTTCATGATACTATTATGGATTTATTAACCCTGGACGACCAAAATAGCCTTTTGCTTGACCTATAAATAGTAGTTGTACCGTGTACATTTCCATGCGTTATACACCAAGGCTGCAAAACTCTACAACAACAAAGAAATACAGTCCTGTAAACACACACAATCATTTAATGCAGATGTTTGCTTTCAGACGGACATCCTGGTGGTGAGCTGTGACCTGATTACGGACGTGGCGCTGCACGAGGTGGTGGATCTTTTCCGAGCCCACAATGCCACGCTCTCTATGCTCATGAGCAAAGTGCATGAATTCACTGAGACCGTCCCTGGGCAGAAAGGAAAGAAGAAAGCAGGTACTGTTACTCGTGCCATGGGATTGTGGGAATTTTTTTTTCCATTTTGGGAATTTCTATGTTAATAGTTATTGTATATTAATTGGATAATAATTTTTTCTACAAATACAAAATAATTTTTCGGTTAGTAAATGTTTATAGGTGTGTTACGCTACACGTATTCGTGCCGATCCGTTCCAGTACAGGGCATTTAGTACGGTGCGCATGTGTACACCAAAACACTATTATAATTCCCTCACAAACGTATTTAATGGCGGATCACAATTTTTTTTTTTCGGCCTCACACTTTAAGATCAGTGTCACTTTTTTTTTTTTTTTTTTTTTTTTTTAATATTTATTTTATTTATTTGTGTGTCAAACAAGCACACACATTGCACACAAACTATTGTAAAAAGAAATTAAAAATGTAAAATAAAAATACTAAAATAAAAACTTTCTATATAATAAATGTTATTTAATCAATTTAATTTGTGCTAATTTAGTCGATTACACAATTTCATCAATATAATGATTATAATGACTTATTTTTATATATTTTCTTTTTATAAAAGATTAAATTATTATGCTATTATATTATTATATTATATTATATTATTATATTATTGGGCAGGCTATTCCCAAAATGCCGCTCTGCTCTTAAAGGACCCACAACATATTTCACCCGTTACACCGTGTAACAGTCTTTCATTAAAGCCTGTGTAAAGTTCATTAGTTTCAGTGTAGACACCTGCGGCTTATAGACAGGTGCGGCTTATTTACGTTCAAAATAAAAATCTTTGTCAAATTCAGTGGGTGCGGCTTATATATGGGTGCGCTTAATAGTCCGGAAATTACGGTAAACAGTATTATAAGCCATTAAGAAGCAGATTCCCTTTTTCCTGTAGCCTGTCAGCGAACATTGCATGATCATGCAGTGTTTAACACAAAACTGTTTCATTCTTTCGCTGAATGGATTCTCCAAGCTTCTCTCACGCCAATGACTTTATCAATCTCCTGCTCATTGTGTTGCGGTGGATTATTTTTTATTTTTTCCTTTCTCCTGCTGAAAAGTATGTGTATACAAAAGAGCAGCGAGCCAGTCAGATCACAATCTTCAGCGTTGCAGCCAGTAAAGATCTAGATCCAGCTAAAATTGAAGTTCAAATGGATAAATGAATGGAAAAGTGTACAAAAAATAGAAGATTAGTAGGTTGCTAATCTTGAACATGGCTTCAATCAGCATATGTCTAATTGGATCTAAAACCTTTTGCATGGTGAAACTGGAATTAATGTATATCATGATCCATGAAGTTACTGAGCAACTAAAGAATGACGAGGATGGATTTGGATTGTAATTTTATATAAACAGTGTACTACATTGACTGCAATTTGCTTGAACAGTTGTGCATTTAAGCATCCATCACTGAACACCTCAACAATGGTGGAACTGTGATGAATGGACATTCGATGCCACCCAGATAAAGATGGGTTCCCTTTATAGTCTGGTTCCTCTCAAGGTTTATTCCTTATACCATTAATGGAGTTTTTCCTTAACACTGTTGCGACTGACTCGCTCATTAGGGTTAAACTTGTAGGCAACACAGAAGTTCAAATTTTATAATCTCTTTATCTGTGTAAAGATGCTCTGGCCCATTGTTAAAAGCGCTATACAAATAAAATCGAATTGAACTGAACGTGGTATTCTGGTAAGTAAAGCAACCAAGTAACTTGTGTAAAGGTTACTCAGGGAAAAGGACATTAACACAGATATTCGCTTATGAGTCGTTTGTTGAGCCATTCCAAATGCTCAATTGCAGACCAATAAATGAATAGCTAACTAAATCATTCAACACACAAATGTAGCTTGTTTAGGGGAGGAAAAAAAAAAAGACAAACGGCATTGCCATGACAACAGCTTTGTGCACACACATATATATTTTTGCTCCCTATGAAAGTTTTGGTTATAATTATTCATATACATTTACGAAATTGAGAGATCGTAAGTTTAGTGCAGCAGGCAAAGTAGCAACATATGCTCCACACTCCTCTTACGAACCGGCACTTTTCCACTCGACCGCTACCACAGACTGTACATATACCGAGAATCAGAATCAGCTAGAGCTTGTTTTTTTGTTTCTTTTTTTCATTTACAAGGAATGATTTGGGATAAAAAAAAAAAGCTTCCAGTTGCACATTTTTTAAAAGATCAAGAAAATAAAAAGGAATCAAATAAATGAAGATAAAAAGAAAAAAAAAGTAGTATTGCACTTTTTTTTTATTAAAATACAGTATTGCACAGAAAAATACAAAAATAATAAATGTTTTTGCACATATTTTTTTAACCACAATTCGGAGACTATTTAAATAATCATGAGGTGTATATATACTGTGTAGTTTTTACAGTAAGGTTTTGGAAATTGTGTACTGTAATTTATTACTTTATATTATATATAAATTATAAAAAAATGACAGCGTACTATCCCCATACTCATCACCGTTCTTTAAGACTCCTAGGCAAGGCCATGTCTCGACTTAGTCATTGCAACGCATTTCCATCATAAGTCTGCCTGTACATGCAATGTTTCGATCTACACCACTGTGAACGGCTACGCAGTCATTATAAATGTAAAGTAAAAACGTCTCTGTACAATATCAGCAGCGTGTACATAGTGTAGATGCTGAAGGATTGCCATTGTGCCCATGTGATTAAATACTCTCAGTGCTGGCACTGTGTTTTGGGGGGACAAACCCCATACGACTGCATAGTGTATAGTGACCGAGTGTGTTGTTTTGTTGCATTAGGAGAGCAGCGGGACTTTGTGGGAGTGGACGGCACGGGGAAGCGGCTTCTCTTCATGGCTAACGAAGCCGACCTGGAGGGAGGGCTCATCATCAGGAAGACCATCATGCGCAAGTAGGAACCAGAGCTGTTTATCACACATGATCGTTTCTATAGTAACACCTCATTCCCTGTGTCATCTATGCGACATTACAGACACTTAATAATAAACTGATTACAGATAAAGCTTTGACAAAAGAGAAAAATGAATTTTAACTGCACTAATTTTATTAACGCAGCGTTAATAAACGCATATCTTTATTAAAAATAGACATAAATACATATAGCAGAGGCGAAATTAAAACCTTTAGCGCAACACACGTTTATTTACAACGTCCCTTCTTTACTCAGATATAAACAAATTCATAAACTAGAATAAAAAATTTTTTAAAGCGTTAAACGTGTTTTAATGACGCGCCAAGTCTCAAATCAGCACCAAAATCCACCATGATGCACACAATGAACCCTCTGGGGTCACTGGATTTTAGGAAAATATAATACAGAATATTAGAATATATAGACAATCCATTGTCATATGAACAAACACAGAAATGAAACAGTTTTATAAAAAAAATAAAAATAACAGACTCTGCTCTGAATTATCGGTTTTTTTTTTAGACATTGTCCACATCTTTTGTCCTGATTAATAATGAGTGTATTGTCAGTGGTGGAGGAAGTACACAAGCCATGTACTTGAGCTACAGTAGAAATATACTTGATTAAATATGCCTCCAGTAAAAGTAAACGTGCCATTTAAACTTGCACTTGAGTAAAAGTACAAAAGTATTTGCTTTCAAATGTACTTAAGGATCCAAAGTACTTCGATTTATTATGGCTATAATGTTCCTATTATCATCTATTAATAGAATATTAATCGGTGTTTGACTAATTGATATCTATTAAAATTAGCATGAGCCCCAAACCGCCACTCCCAATCGCGCAAACGAGGCCACGGGTGTTGCGGCGAGTTCGAGTCAGGAGTTTCTTCCATCATTTATTCCTCTCAGAATGTTCTGCTTGCTGTTGAACTGATACTGAACTGTATGTTTAAGTAGATACTGTACTACTACTGCCTGCTTGACCAAGTTTTTATCCACTCATAAATAAAAAGGAATGACTGATTC
This sequence comes from Silurus glanis, assembly GCA_014706435.1. NCBI lineage: Eukaryota > Metazoa > Chordata > Actinopteri > Siluriformes > Siluridae > Silurus > Silurus glanis. The sequence continues at coordinate 2,801,373 of JAAIIK010000072.1, read as the reverse complement.
GCAAAATGTAGCTGAGTAAAAAGATATTTTGACATTGAAATGTAGTGAAGGTGAAGTCAAAGTCTCCAAAAAAAAAAAAAAAAGAAAATACTTCAGTAAAATACAGATACGTGAAAAAAGCTACTTACTACAGTCACGAATTGCATTATCTTTTACGTTACTGTCCACAACTGTGTAATGCACGCTGAACCGAATTCTCCAGCTGGTGCACTTGTATGCGCTTTCACCGCCAGGGGAGAGTGTAGACTGGGGTAGACTGGTGTTGACTGGGGTAGACTGGTGTAGACTGGTGTATCAGCCATGCGAAAAGGTCCGCCGATGATTGTGGTGAGAATTATACCACCTACAGTACCAGTAGCGGCGATAAGCCGTCAAAGCGGATCAGTGTATTTTTTATTTTTTTTTTTTTTGCAGAAGCTGTTGTTTAAGGTTGGGGGTGCAGAACAAAACTCTGGCCTCGCAGGACTCCGACCCTGTGTTTGTGTGGGACGGCTAATAAAAACAAGAGGCCTCCTCGGCTGCTGGCCCTTCACAAGAGCTGCCTGTTAAGCGGGCCTCAGCGGGCCCCACTTTTCCACCAGCTCTCCCTCCCTGGCCCACTCTAAAGTCTTTCTCTCCTTTTCTCCTTTCTTTGCTTTGTTTTCTCCTTCCTTTGAGCAAGCGTTCCATCCGTGGGTTTGAAGGAGAGCTGGCGATTTAGACTTTTTTCTGAAAGAAGGCCTACTCATCTAATGAACATGTGAATATTTGATTTACAAAGCTCTTTTTTGTGTCGCGGGAAAGCTATTCTGCTCCGAGAGAGGTTGGAATGGAAACCCACAGAATGGATACTTTTTTTTTTTTTTTTTTTTTTCTTTTCTTTTTTTTTTTTTGCTTTGGAGCTTGGATGCATAGTACAGCCAGTGGTACTGGCACTTAATAAATAAATGTACGTTGTGTGATCCAGCTTTGTCATGAATTAAGATAATCTGATGATCAGATCTCCCGTATTAATAGATTCCTTTGGTTCGCGACCTCATAAAGCCACGTGCCATGCAGGGAGCTTGACTACTTGCCAAGAGAAAAAGACAGCTTTTATTGCTTTGTCATCACTTATTAATAAGTCACCCAGGGTTCTGCACCGCTCTTGGGTCTGAGCTTTGCATTACATGACCAGAAAGCTGCCTCTACACCCCTAATAGTGTGCGTATATATTATAAAATACAGTGCTGAAGAAAGAACAGCATGTACTATTTTCCTTGAAATACTTTTCTGAATAAAACTTTTCAGAAAAATACCCTACAAACGGTATTTTGGATATTTTTCACATCAATTCCTTATATCAATTAAGTCATATATAATAATTGGATGGGACAGCACATTTCTGGGCCCACAAGATGTCCGTTAAATAACGTTACCAGAAAATGTCATTACTAGTGTTGCAAAGGGGCGGAGATTTCCGGAAACTTAAATAAATAAAAGGAATGTATGGATATTTATGGGAATCATTTAGAAATTAGGGGAAATTTGTATAGAAATTGTATCATATATAAACATTTTGTTTGGTCATAAGCTGACATGCATGCAAATTTAATGCAAATTGAAACAAACAACATTTTTGACTGATTTAATCATTGACAAGTTTCCAGTTTTGAAAATTCCTATAATTTTGCAGTCCTAGTCATCACTGATCAGAAGTGATAACCAATCTATATCACAATAGCTCATATCAGATTCCTGTTAATGATACTCATTAAAATAGAAAATTAATGCACACTACACACATTTTTTTTATAATATCGGACCCTTCCTGTAAGCACTTCTTATTGGGCATGTTACACTCCTAGCGCTTGACCAGTAGTAGGTCACATGGCCATACTTACTGCATGTACACTTTCCCAGTTGAAGTAACGCAATCATTTACCCCAAGACCCCCGGTTTGTTGCTTCTCCGAGTAAAAAAAAACTCATCGTACTGTGATTCAATTTGGTTTCAGCCAGAGACTAAAACAGAGCGAGCACTTCCTGGAGTGTCTTGATTCCAAAGAAAAAGTGAGGGCTGAGCCTTGTTTCCCATTGGGAATGTAATGGAATTATTTTTTTTTTTTACCAATGTCATGTCTATTTGGACAATATACCCTATATGTTACCTGGGGTTATTTCTCCTGGTCATTTAATTGAATACGACGTAGTCTTTCCAGATGTTGGAAAAGTGCAGTGCTTAAAAAAAAGAGGACTGACATGATGCATTGAGACATGAATAAAACCCTAAAGATACACCGGTAGGTAATTAATACAGTCCACCTACTTATGTAACACTAATCCATTTTTGAAAGGGACTTTAGAATCGATATTGATGCCACCATTTGAATCAAATCTCCAATGAAATATTTATGATGATTGTAAGAAAAGCTTGAGTGGATAAGTCTGTCTTGAACTACTCTTGATGGTGATATTGCAGTCTGGAGTAATAACAGTTAGGAGAGGATTTAGTCACTACATGTGCTTAATACACTATATGGGAAAAAGTTTGTGGACACTTGACCTTAAGATTTGCATGTGCTTTTTTGGGGAAGATGTTCCACTCGATTTTGGAGTTGTTTCACAAGAGCTAAGAGAGTGTAAGTATAGTCAAGTTCTTATGAAGGTGAGGTAAGGAGGCCTTGGTGCAGTCAGTGTTTAAATTCATTCCAAAGGTGTGCAGTAAGGTTGAGGTCAGCACTCTATGCAAGATCTTTTCAATTCAATTCATTTTTATTTGTATAGCGCATTTAACAATGAGCATTGTCTCAAAGCAGCTTTACACAGATAATGTGGCGATAAAAATGAAGATGTTCTTTATAAGTGTAAGTTTGTCCCTGATGAGCGAGCCGGTGGCGACTGCGGCAAGGAAAAACTCCCCGAGATGGCATAAGGAAGAAACTTTGAGAGGAACCCATCCTCATCTGGGTTGCACCGAATGTCCATTTATTGCAGATATAAATCCGCAAATTTTGGATGCACCCCCGCAGACCCTATGGTACCTTAGTGAATTTATCTAGACATTGTCACTTTAATACAATAATGTTTAAAAAAATTTGTATGAAATTAGTTATTGAAAACATAGTATAAATGTTATTCCTAAAGTTCCTGAACATTCGGTCCTGCTGCGGATTCCCGCAAATTTTAAGATAATCCGCAACTTGCGGTTAGTTAGGTTCCAAATGAGAACCCGCAAATTTTCCGAGCCGTGAGTTCCGAAACGCGAATTTTCAGGAGTTGACAGTATTACTTTTCCTGTTGTTAGCAGTAATGATACTGTTCATAATAATCCATAGTATACACTGTAACGCATTTGGCACGGATTAATACAACTTGCTGGGAAGACTTGTGACTTGTCTGCCGGAGTCAAACACTGGCTTACTCACTGTTTGTGCAAGCGGAGTCTCATGCCTGGATATACATTACCATCTCCCTGTATGTACCCAGACATTGTTTTTTTGAATGTCAAGGACATCTGTAGACAGTTAAAAAACCACACGTAGTTTCAGGCGCATCTGACATGAGGAGCCATGTAGCGACACCTCTGCAGTCCATGGTGTTAATCGGAATGCAGTTACGTGCTCTAATACACTAGCCTTGTGTAGTCCTTCACGTGCTGAGCCCCCGGTGGGCGAGAACACGCTGCACATGTGCTGTTAATTGACCCTTGAATTGATTTTACAGTTTGAGAGTCTTATGGATTCCTCTCGTCTACACCCTTACTGTGCTTTCTGCCACAAATTGATGGCAGGTGAGAAGTCCGGCTCTTTCACACTCCTTTCACACCTACTGTGCGACCGCATGTGCTCCGCGAAAAATTCAGGGGGGGAGGCAAGGTTTTTAATGATTTTCAGTCCTGTCCCTTTTGCCCTGAGCTCTTCTTTACATTCACACAGCCGTGTAGATCCAGACAGCGCATTTCTCGTATGTTGACACAGACAGCGAGTACTCTTGAGCTCATCACGCTGCCACGCTACTCACCAGAAAGCCGTTAAAGCCATTAGTGCGAGTCATCTGCCAGCCGCGAGTCTTTTCCTGCCACTCCGGTCCCATCTGGACAAAGCAGAGAGGAAACGCAGAGGAATGATTCACCGGCCCGAACCATTACAAACACCTCCAGAGCAGGTCTAGGAAGAGACCAATATTAAAAACAGTTACTATAAGACTATTAGAAGAGCAGAGCTCTGTAAATGACATTTCCACATCGGTCGAGCTCGCCGGGGTCCTTTTCGGCCCATGTTCCCTTTAAATGGTAGTAGATTTACATTTACAGCATTTTGGCCCTTATCCAGAGCAACTTACATTCATCTCATTCATTCAACGTAGCAGCTATGGGGTTAAGGGCCTTACTGAGGGGCCCAGAAGTGGCAGCTTGGTGTAGCTGGAGATTTGAGCTCGCGACCGCCCAAAATCCGAAGTCTTAATCACTAAGCTACTACCTCCCCGCATTTAGGAATGCTTACAAATGTGTTTAGAAGTGTGTACATTCTTTTCAATGAAATACAATAATACTTGAAGTGCAGCTATTTAGTTTTTATTAAGCCAGACGCTTGAATTGCACATTATTTGGCAAAAATAGTGTAACGGTATAATGATGTCTGCTCGTAGGATGCTTGCTAGATAAAATGGCAGAAAGGATCGTTTTTCCCCACACCTCATTCATCTTACTGTGTTCACACCTGATTCTTTTGCCACAATTCATAACAGAAAAAATGTATATTTACACTATATGGACAAAAGTATTAGGACTTCTGACTTTTCCTATTATATGTGGTTCTGCTCCAAATTGTAGACTCTGGCAGACAACTCGCAAGTCTTCCCAGAGTTTCAGCGTCGAGGCAGATTCCACACAATTGTATATAATGTCTTTGGATGTGGTAGAATTAAATTTTCCCTTCACTTTAACCAAGAGATGCAAACTGTTTCAGCATGAGAATGCCCCTGTGCACAAAGCCAGCTCCATGAAGATATAGAGTACACACCACACAGAAATGAGGGATCTCTGGGCTAAAAGACGGCCCACCACACCAAACCTGAGTGAACCTGTGAGAGTGAGGGGGCAATAGCATACAAATATCCAAGTTCAACAAAACACTCATATATGATCCCTCCAGATCTGCTCCTTTACCTAAGAAAAACGTACTGATAAATGTCTTGACTAAACAAATATGTTTTCAACCTTGACTTGAACACCGACACTGTGTCTGAGTCCTGAACACTAATTGGAAGTCTTCATTATTTGAGGTACCAACAAATAGCCTGCACCTGCGGCACAAGGCCTTTAAGTGCTCTATACCAGTGGTCCCCAACCCCCGGGTCAATTCGTACCGGGCCGCACAGAAAGAATACATAACTTATTTCCGTTTTATTTATTATTTGATACTGAACGATGTTTTTTTTTGGAAACTTACCAGATTCTCTCCACCACATCTGTCTATGACTCACTCTTGATGCATGTCAAGATGCTTGCCTCGTTCACATGTCTTACCTACGTCTAGGTACCAGGTACTAGGTACTAGGTACTAGACCAGAATTACTAAAGGAGGCCGTCACTGAATGGGGTTTGGAATAGAAACATCCAGTGATTGTAACAGACAATGCATCCAATATGAATGTCGTGGCTGGACTCGCAGACATGACCCACATCCGATGTTTTGCGCACAGCCTGAATCTCACCTCACAGAAAGCACTAAAGTTGCCAGCAGTGGAGCGACTCCTAGGCAGGATCAGACGTGTTACAAGCTTTTTCAGACGCAGCACCATAGCCAGCCTCCAGCTAAAACAAAAGCAAGACCTGCTCCAGCTACCAAAACACAGGTTAAGGTTCTGAGAATGTTCAACATCTGTAAATATTTTATTGTTTATATTTGTTTTGTTTTCTTTAGGAATCCTGCAAGCACTTTATTTTTTCATTGATATTAAGCAGATATAATTCTTTTGTTCAGATCAAAATGTTAGGACACTGCATGCTACAATTGTAAACTGAAACTGTGAAGCTTTAAAAGCAGGGTCTAAAAATATATATGGTCTGTTTATAACAGCTAACATTTAATACATTTAATTTAACACATTTAATACATTTAAGAAATCCTGCAAGCACTTTATTTTTCCCCCTTTATTCATACTGCACATAAAGTGGTTCAATCATATTGAATGTTACAGGGGCTAATTAATGCAAATGCAGTTCCCACTGTGTTCTGGTTAAATAAAAAAACATTTTTTTTGCTAAGGTTTGCATATGGTGGTGTTCTTGACAGCTTCCCTAAAACTTTATCCTATAACTAAAATAAGAAATATCCCAATATATCGCCTTGCTTACGATATCGCAACATATCGTATCGCAACCCCGTATCGTGATACGTATCGTATCGCCAGATTCTTGCCAATACACAGCCCTAATTAATACAGGTACATAAATAATACTGTATATAATTGTTATGCAGCGTAATGAGCGGAGGCAAAGCCGGAGCACAGTTCACTTTGGTTTAACGAAAACATGGAGAGTTTAACACAAAAACACACACACACACACACACACACACACGGCAGTCCATAGAATCCCGACAAACGAGAGAGAGATATCCGTGGTACGCCCTGGAGGGGCGAGGTCCACGGGCGAACGCACGGGAGGAAAAAGGTAATCCGGGGTGCGCTTTGGAAAGAAAGTTCAGCCGTGGAGAGCGCGTGGAGTCCGGAAAGGAAGAAACGCATAGGAATACGTGTGACAGGGAAAACACAGACAAACATGCACCAAACACCTTCACATACCAACAATAACCGACAAGGAGTGTGGATGAATGAGGGGTTTATATAGGATCTGGGGATGAGTGAATAATGAGCCCCAGGTGTGCATTATTGAAGCCGGGGGCTTCAGGGAAAGCGCAGGTTTTGACAGCCGCCGAAGGGGGCGCGGCAGGTGGATTTCTGACAATAATACAGTAAAAAGTATAAATTAAAAACATTACAAAAGTAACAAAAAAAAATGCTCCACGTGGGTCGGGGTAAAAAAAAAAAGGTCGATAAGCATTTGATCGTTCAGCGGGCGCAAATTTCGGTCGAAAAACTGTTCGCTAAGCGAAAAGGTCGATGTCCGAGCCGGTCGATAAGCGGGGTACCACTGTATTTACATTTTCTTCACAAATTTCCATTATATTTAGATTATAAAAGACTGCTTTCTCTGTGATTATAGATATGCTTATTTCCTTGGATCGTCGTTCAACTTGGCGAATTGGGGTTCACTTAGTTTTGATTGGAAACATGTGCTTGTGTATTTATGTATTTCTGCATGCTTAACGTTACCATAGAAAGAGTATGTGTACATGCACTCACTATTTAAGACTGTTCCCTTGTCAGAAATATTTCTGACATGCATTTTTATTACCTTATTTTTCGGACTATAAGCCGCTACTTTTTTCCCACGCTTTGAACCCCACGGCTTAAACAACGAAGCGGCTAATTTATGAATTTTTCCTGGGTTTTTCCTGGTTTCACAAACTTCAAGCCAAAAAACTGAGCCCCATAACATTAGACCAATGAAATTTCCAAACGGAAACAAAAAAACGCACCTCACCTGTGTTCTGAGCTGCACGGCATCGGGAGAAAAAACTTCCATCGGGTGATTTTTAAACGCACGACGATGCCAAAAGATAAACTCCCGAGAGAAATAATTGTGAAAGGAAGGAGGAAGACAGTGAACAATGACTTTCTTGGTAGGCTACTGTTTAGATACAAGCCGTTGTTACGCGTTGAGTCAGGGTGAAGGGATAGCACGCTAACTCCAGTTGCAACAGAAATCATATAAGCACAGACAGGTTTCCAAAACTCGTGCTTTTTTATTTTTCTTGGCAACAGCGTTACGGGTTAGTCAAAGAAACTTAGAAATGAGCATCAGAAAATAATAAGGACATAATCCTCGGTCTCCACACATGCAATAATAGCGGAAAAATGCAGTGGCATGCTATTCCCAAAATACCGCTATGCTCCTAAAGGAAGCGCAACATATTTCACCTGTTACACCGTGTGTAACGTGTCTTTCGTTAAAGCCTGTGTAAAGTACATTAGTGTAGACACCTGCGGCTTATAGACAGGTGCGGCTTATTTATGTTAAAAATAAAAATATTTGTAAAATTCTTATATATGGGTGCGCTTTATAGTCCGGAAATTACGGTAGTAGTTTCATCTGTATTAGTGTGCACAAGACAACATGAATCAAAACCATGTTTGAGCTTTAGGTATTCCTAATGTTAATTGGGCTTTTGGTGGTGCCCTCATGATGCTATGTTGAGTCTGACGCACAGTATACAGTTAATATGCGGAGGAAAGAAGCAGAAAGTGCTTTTATGTCCCAGTCCAGGTTAATTCCTAAGATGTTAACATTAATGCGTTAAGTGTGTTTTTTTTTTTTTTCCCCTCCACCCTCGTTCATACATTCTCGTGCATTAATTGCACCTGTTCCTCTGTATTCGATTCTGTTTGTCCGCTCTTTCTTCTTTCCGGATGTCTATCTTTCTCAACTCTAACCCTTTTTTCTCTCCACATTCTTCTTTTGATTGCTTTCTGTCTCTCTCAGCTGCGCTGGCCCTCAGGTGCTGTGCTGTGTTGTGTTGCCACACACTGGAAGCTTGGCATAAATCAGTGCTGCGCTTTTTAATTCCTTCCTCTGGCTCTGTAGAATCTCCAGCAAGTGTAAATGACAGTGCGCTAGCACGCGTGGGAGCTGCACACACTGGGACCAGATGTGGCCATGAGCAGAGAGACACACACATACACACACAGTATATATGTGTGTGTGTGTGTGTGTGTGTGTGTGTGTGTGTGTGTGTGTGTGTGTGTATATATATGTGTGTGTGTGTATATATATATATATTTACGTGTGTGTGTGCATACACAGTACTATATCATATAGTACCTTCTTATGCATCTACACAGAAACACAAGCACACAAATTAACCTCTACACAAACACACACACTGATTTATATATGTGTGGGTCTGTTTAAGGTTGAGTAAACCGCCATCTTTGTGAAACAGTTTGTTATAACTTTAGACCTGATTTTCATACCCTGTCTTTCGTCAGATCTGTCTCTCTGTCTTTGATTTTTCTTTTGTTTTATTTATTTTATTTAGAATTTTTATGCTGGGAAAGTGCTTCGAGATGCAACTTTTAAAGGCGCTATATAAAATAAAGATTGTTATAGATTATTATTGAATTTTTCTAAAACAATATATGTTACAGATAGTTAATGTTTCTTTAGTTGTGAAATTTTCTCACAATTTTACTGTTAAAAAAAAAAGAAATAAATAAATTTAAGGCTATTTCTACTTCATTTGGTGGCGAGCTTCGCTTCTTATCTCTCCATCGTTCCAGACCGGGGTTCATTTCACACACCTGCATCTGGCTCGGAAGTCGTTTTGCAAATTGAGTCCTTATACCGGGCCTACTTAGATTTCCAGAAAGGTCTCATTTGATGAGTTTTTGGCGTTTGAATGTTATGCGGGTTGGAGTTGGACTAAACATGTGATACTTGACTTGGACTCGAGTCTATTTTTCTTGCACAACAAGTGAGGAGCGATATTAAATCCAATAACACCGTCTGACAGTTTGTTGTAACCATAATACGTCTTGTTGAAATTTATGTCCTAGGCTGTAAATATACTACGAAACTATGGAATGCATTGGAGTCCGATATTAAAGCCATAAATCTGACACTATTATCTAATTAATAGTACCATGCCTTTAACGTCAACAGAAATGTTAATCATCTTAAACAGAGATGGTGATTAGCTGGAAAAGTGGCATTTTTTAATATATTGAATTATAAATGTTATATGTGAATAAATCATTATTAAGAAACTTACATTTTGAAGTAAATATTTTTTCCGTTATTTACAGCATTAAATACACAGTTAACTCGTGTATAAATAAACTAAACGCACCTACATTTCCTTTTTATTGAATCCAGGCGTAAAAAAAACTTGCCGTTTAGCTTCCCCTTCGAATGTTGCACCAGCGATCACGTGAAGCCGCTGGTTCATGTCGGCCCTGACCTCAACCCCACCGAACACCTTTGGGATGAACTGGAATGCTGACTGTACCCCAGGTTTCCTCACCCTCCATCACTGTCTGTTCTCATTATTGTTCTCATGGTTGAATAAAAACAAATGCCCACCGTCACGCTACGAAATCTAGCGGAAAGACTTCCCAGAACAGTGGACGCAGTAAAATTGCGGACAAACCGCCATGTTAATGCTTTTGGGTTCAGATGGTCAAACGAGCACTTATAGGTGTGGTGATCGCATGTCCACATAATTTTTGCTGTACCGTGTATACTAACTCTACAATTTTTAAACGCTTCGTGATCGTTTCATCGTTTCTGTGAATTTGATCGTGTATATATTGCGTTTCTCAGTAACTGAAAACCGTGACCACTGAACACATGCATCAAAACAGATCACATATTGTGCATATTTCGTAGTAATCAGTAAATATGGTCGATTTCGGTTCTACTGTATTTTTAAATCAGTCTCATTGCGATGTGTGAGTGTCGAAGATTGTTAAAAATACAAATCTGAAAAGAAAGAGGAGAATCTTTGGGGCAGGGATTTCAATACCATATTTAACAATATCTAGGAGATTCTGTAAAGGTATATTCTGTTCTAATTTAATAAAAAATTTTGGATTGTTTTTCGGCTTTTAGTTTAGCAGATTGAATTTGTTTTGCTGAGGTGATATTATTCATCATCATCTATATGTTTGTGTGATGTTCTGTACATCATGGTTTTAAAATGTGAATTGTTTTACGACTACCAGACCGTAAAACATCTACTTTATTTATTTATATATATATATATATAAATAAAATGATAACTTTTTAAATTTGGACTGCGACCTCACGAGGCGAATTTCTTGCGATGTCATTCGTGTACTTCCTTTGCTCCAAATCAGTGAGTCAGCCGTCATTACGAGTCACCGTATCCTTTCAGACAGTCATTTTGTGAGGCCTTGTTCCGGGCTTCTAAACTCTCCAGGAACGTCGTCATCTCGGCCACAGGCCGTAAAAAAGTCTGGGGGGTCTGCGTGAGCGAATGAGCAAGCAGCAGCATGAAGTCAGCCCGGGCTGCTTTCTCCATACTGGATTCGATGCAGGTCTTGACGTCAAACAACGAGGGAAGGTTTGTGTAGTGTTCGGGGACAATACACAGATGTAACATGCGCTCCTTTCATGTCACCTCCCAGTTTTTTCTGCCCCCCCCCTCTACCGCCTTTATTTTTGGGGCCTGTTAAGCCCGTACCCTCGTACGCTACCTCAAAGAGAGCAATTAAGAGTGGAAACGAAAGGAAAATGAAAGGCCATGTGCAGAGTAAAGACAAGTTCTGCAGGCTAATTATACTGTATCCGACCCAAGCTGGGAGGAAGATGGTGCCAGCCAAATGTTTTTCTAAAGGTTTACTGCACGAGACCCAGTTCGACGATTTAACCTCCCAGATTTGCACAGATTCACCTCATTATATTTTTATTTGCACATTCGCATTTGTTTTCCTCAAGTGTTTACTCGTGTCCAAATCTCTGCTTCGCTCTCTTTCTCTCAGACATCCCAGGATGCACATCAAAACAGGCCTCCTTGACGCCCACCTGTACTGCTTTAAGAGATCCGTGGTCGACTTTTTAGTCGAAAACAAGTAAGTCTGGGGAATTTCCCACCATGAATTATGACCTTTCACGCCTCTTTTGGCTTGTTTACTCTGCACCTCCCTCGTGCTTAATGGTGGCTATGAAGTTGGAAGGATGGAAACTCGACTATATTATTAAACTACATAACTTAATTCCACAGCGCTATCAAACACACAGTGATTTACTTTCTCCTCTCCGTAAAAAGCCGTAGGTGTGTCCCTATACCTCTCCTTTGAGGTGCCAGGCACATTTGAAACACACCACCTGAGAGCTTTATGGTAGCGTGAGCTCAGATAGTGACATAAACGCGTCGAATCTTCTTATAGAGAGTCCACGGTGGGTACATTGACTCACTTTTAAACAGCTCGGATGCATAAAGAAATACTTCCAACCCCCCAGTCCTCATTCACGATCCACTTTATATGTGCTTACGTGCCATAGCAAGGCTTTTGAAAACCCCTGCCATCCGTCAATGTAATTCACCTCTGATATAAATATCATTTCAATTAATCTGCCTATATCATCTACCCTGGTTCCTCCCGCTCCCATTTTCTCTCATCAAATCCGACTGACTTTTGTAGCCTGCCTTTTCCCCCCTTCTTTTGCTTTGTTTGGTACCATTTCCCTCCCTCCCTCTCTCATTCCATTTCTCTCAACCTCTTTCACTCTTGAGGCTGCTGAGGCACAGAGTAGCGAAAGAGCGAAATGGACAGAGTAACTGTTGTTTCTCTCACGGCTTTTAAATGGAAATGCTAATCTTGACCGAAAAAAAAAAAAAAAAGGAACTAAAGCGTAAGGGTGAGAGTGGGGAGCCGGAGCAGGAGCGATAGTTAGGGACCCACTGAAACTCGGCCCCAAGCTTCTTTTTTTTTTTTTTTTTTTTTTAATAAACAAACCCTGCTCCATCCTGATCCCTTTAAACCTGGGAGATGCCCATGAACTAGAATCCACACTGTGGTGACATAGTCGTCCTTTTCTGTCCCCCATTGTGCCTTTGTTTGAACCTTTATAAGAATGAAGAAAAGATTCCTTAAATAGTCGTCCCCTATTCCGTGCTGAAGCAGTGCACTGATATGATGAATGTGCATGTGGGATATAAGTATAAGCCTCTTTTTCTGCAGCAATCGTGAACTAACTATTTGATATATATACACTGATATAATTCTGAGATGATTTTTTTGTCCTGCCTCAGGTCCATCTCTTCTCTGCGGGGGGAGCTGGTGCCGTATCTGGTGCGGAAACAGTTCATGAAAGCTTCAAACGTCCAGACGGATGACAATCAGACCGAACTGAATCAAAAACAAAAAGACACAAACACTTCCCTGGGTAAAAAATTACTCTTACTTGACGACTCTTTGGGAAATTCATATACAATGTGCCCCATTTTCAAAAGAACTGTAATTACACTGGTCCTCAATGACATGATTCTGATTAACCTCCGATTATTAAAGTTTCATCATTTTTTTTGTTTCATCCAACATGATGATGCCATAGTCTGCAAAGAGCTTACAAAGCATTGTATAAATGATTGTACATTTCATCTACTGTATAATATAATATGAGAAAGAAAAAACTTTAAGTTCCATGGAACACTGTTAAGGTTGTTATTTTCATGTGGAGAAAATGGGGTACCATAAGAAAATGACCACAATGCAACATTTGAGGAGCTGCAGGGAAATCTGGCAACCAATGGTCACTTTTGTTCCTGTTGTGTCTCAGGTTGTTGAAGCATTTTCTCACAAAACAAGCCTACATACACCCCCAATTTAAAAAAAAAAAAAAATCACCTTAAACCAGGTGGCTAAATGTGTTATGATTTGATAAAACCAATGTAGAATTTTTTGGGGGGGGTATAATTGTAAAAATATATATATTTTTCTGCAAAATAAGACAGTTACTCAAGAAACAAACACTATACAATAGTGAAGTATGGTGGTGGCGGAATCACGATATGGGGCTGCCTCTCTTCATCTGGGACTCGAACGATATTCACAATAGAAGGAATAATGGATAGATCTCTGCCTCTGCCATACACCTGAGGAAAAAAGATTTCTCCTTCCAGCACGATAACGACCCAAAGCACATACTTTAAGAAGAAGAAGACAGATGTTTAGGAATGGCCCGGTATAAGCCCAGATATAAATCCTATTGAGAACCTGTAGAATGACATGCACACGAGATCCTCTTGAAATTTGATAGAGCTGGAGCATTTTTGTCAGATTAAGTGGAAGGAAAGGAGTTGAGACTTCTGGGTTTCTGTTTGGGTTTTGTTTTGTATGAAATCATTTTAGCAACAGTGAAAGAATTTGCTGATTTTATTATTTTTATTAATACACAAGTTCATTCAAATAATCACACTATAATAACAAATACAGATTTCCAACACACTAGTGTACACTATTAAGTTATAGATGTCTTTAGTGAAATTTTAAGCACAACAAAAATAACACTTGCACACACTTGATGCTGTTCCACAGAGATCTTGACCTCCTCCAAAGACGAGGGTCTCCTGGAGCTTGCGCGGGATCGCTCCTGCTGGAACGATCATCGTGGCGACATGAGCGAGGCCTATCACGGCGGAAAGCTTCGCTGCTACGTGCACGTCATGGAGGATAGTGTTTGTTACCGCGTCAACACACTAGCCGCGTACGTCGAGGCCAATCGCGTGGTGAGCAAAACCGATGTGCTGTATGCTAACCGGATTAGTTGTTATGCAGAATAATGTAGCTAAATAATACGGCCACTAGCTAGATTGTGTTACGATAATCCTGGACACACGTGTGGTACTCTCAGGACAGGAATAGTTGTGGTTTTGAAAAGCCTGGGAAATCATCCACAGCTGAACATTATTGCTATGAGCTTTGGGAGGTGGTAGCTTAGTGGTTAAAGCACTGCCACTCATGGGCCCCTGAGCAAGGCCCTTAAACCCATAGCTTCTCAGTTGTATGAATGAGATCAATGTAAGCCAAATGCCATAAAGGTAAAATGTAATGTAATCTATTAAATGCTTATATTTGACTGATTTTGGTGTTCCTCAGGTTCCCAAACTGGTCGAAGAACCTCCAGTTCACCCAACTGCTGTAGTGTCTGAAAGAAGTCTCGTAAGTCCAGTCGCGGCTGAATTGTTGATTGCCATCCGTACCGCACCTAGATGCACGTTTCCATTTATTTTCAAGGTTCTGCGCATTAACACTAACTATCTGTTCGTAAGGTCGGAGGAGACAGCATCATCGGCGCTGCGAGCCAGATAGCAGACAAAACCTCCATCAAACGCTCGACCATCGGTGCGTCCACCACAGTCAAGGAGAAAGTCAAGATAACGAACTCCATCATCATGAACGGTGTCACTATTGAAGAAGGGTAGGTGCTTCAGCCGGTTTCTGTAATAATTATCACGCTTTGGTATTGCGATTGTTTAGGTGTAGGGCTGTGTTTCGGCGATACGGTATGTATCCACGCTTCACGATACGATGTGTCGCGATACTGTAAACCAAAAAAAAAAATCATTTAACCAGAACACAGTAGGATCTGCATTTGCATTACTTACATCTAAAACGCTAAGCCTAACCCCTTAAACCTACCCATACCATGAAACCTGTGCCAGGCTTTTCCGTACCACACCTCAGTGGAGAGTGTTTTGCGATACATAAGCATAGTTAGTATCATTGTATCATTTTAATAATAAATATATATATATTTTTTAACGTGTGCATATAGTCATTAAAAAACAGCTAATATGAAGTGGGCTTGATGATGATGATAATTGTATTATATTATTAGTGTTACCATTAGTAGTAGGCTAGTAGTATCCTAATACTAATAGTATTAGCGCTAACTATATACCGTATAACAGCACTCATATTAGTTACTTTCGATAGTGTTGACTGAACTTTAATATCTCTGATCACAGAACTGTTTACTGATATCATTTATACTCAGGCGTTGCTTAATTAACTGCTCTGAGCCCCATGAAGGAATCGCTAATGCCAGGCTGTTTCTAATACAGATAGGATTATGTGATTACTGTACAGAGATTTTTGTTTTTCCTGTTGTCTGGAAAGTTGAGAGATAGGACAGGACCCGCAGCCCGATTAGCGTCCTGCTACGCTGTCCAGAGAATTGGGGGGGTGGGATGATGCTTCGTCTGGTGCGTTTTTATTGTTTGAGAAAAAACAGAAACTTCTGTTGTCAAGCGGTTCAAGGTGCTCGCTGACCCTGAACAGGCCGCCGATGCATCAAGCACCCAGAAAAGTGATGAATGTCGATGTAATGATTGCCAGAGAGACAAGTGCATCACCGTGCAGGTTACACCGAACGGAAAAAACGCAGAGGAAGACGGGGTTTTCTTGCGAAACGTCTTAAAGGAGAGCCTGGAGAATCGCAATAGCGAGTGCAGCTTTCTTTTTTGGATTTAGCGAAAGCCGCTCAGATCGAAGCCGATCTCAGTAAACGGCGGGACGCAGAGCGGGTCGTCGACGCCGTTGATCTTTGCGAACGAGTGAGAGTGGGATAAGTGTGTTTTTGTCCAAATCTTTTTTTTTTCTTCATTGTGGTTTTAAGCAGGCGAGGTTGGTGCCAGCACGGGGGACCCTCACATCCGAGTTAAAGCTGTGTGAAAGAAATGAAAACGAGAGAGAGAGAGGAACAGGAATTCTTTCAGATTGATAAAAAAAAAAAAATAATAATAATACATGTAAGAAGGGATTATCAATGTTAAAGAAGCCACTTGCATTTTTGGTCTCTTTGTTTGCATGGAGGAGTGGTTGTTTACAAAGCTCTGGGGGCTTTTGGGCTCGAAGGGGGTGGGGGGGTGGTATGGAGCAAGGGATGAGAAGGGTGGAGGGCAAAGGAGAGTGAAGGAGGGGGTCACCATGAGGAGGAACACAGTGTCAGTAATTAGTGGTATTTCAGCAGTGCTTCTTTGGTGGTCTCTCTGTTTAATTCTCCAATGCTTGTAATCTCTCATCACTACCCGTAAACTCCCCCTTCCTCTCTCTCTCTCTCTCTCTCTCTCTCTCTCTCTCTCTCTCTCTCTCTCTCTCTCT
>JAAIIK010000072.1:2740568-2780491 GCA_014706435.1 Silurus glanis | reverse complement strand
TTTTTTTTTTTTTTTTTTTTTTTTTTTTTTTTTTTTTTTTTTTTTTAAACAATGTAAAATTAGGAAATTTGTCATATTTTTTATAAAACAAAAGGCTGCAATAATCCGGATACATCTGAAAAGGCATTTTCGTCGAAAAACCGCACCACGTCCACACGTTACGTTTTCCTAAAGCTGCTCGTCCACACCGAAACATCTGAAAACGCTTGCGCTGCGCATGAGCAAAACGTAAGACGATTCGACCCGCTTTTAAGTACTCACTTACTTACGGCTCTTTGAAACGTCACACCAATGACTTCCGTTTCCACAGTCCACGCTGCGACGCGAAAATGGCGTTTTGAAAGGTATCCGCTTTGGAGAGTGTTTTCAAAAAGCTACGTTTTCGTCGTAGGTCAAACAGAGAGAAAAAAATATGCATTTTCAAACGAAAATCTATAAGTGTGGACACGGCCAAAAGCTGTACTTTGGTGAATTGCGCATGACCGATCGTTCTGTTGCTGCAGCACTGAAGGTTTACAGTTTCAGTTGCAGTTGGAATTTAAAATCATTATTTCAGGTGTTAAATATGGTCTTATAAAAATCATTAGGAAACTCTGCCTATTTGAGTCTAGAAAAGTGTGGAAGTTTGAAATGTAAAACGTGTAGTTGGTACACATGTGATAAGGAGCACAGGACACTTTTATCTCTCTATGCATGTAGAGCTTTTTCCACTCGCCACCTGTGCCGTTAATGTTAACACCACCACCAGTCTTATCACACCACTAAGCCTATCTAACTAGCTGTCGAGTGATTAGAGCACTCTAGACTGCGTCGGAGCTCTACTTTGGTGGTCTTGTGCAGTCAGTGTAAATTAGCTTCAACCTGACAGCTTCCACACACACTTGTTGTGCGCTGTTTACCTGTTAGCATGTGTTAGATGGAGCACAGTCATAGGAATCTCATAAAGAGTCTCACCAGTTGCTCTAGAAAGCTCGGGGTTTCGCATCCTGGGAAATGGATTACAGGTTATCTGCGAGTATGTGACCAAGACTATCTGGACCCTCGAGGACATATCGGGTGTTAGAACCTGTCAAAGATGGCGCCCAGGCCAGTTTTCCAATGTACTCCATTTCTGTCTCGTTCTCAGCCCCGGATATCAGTCACGCCATCCCGTACTTGTCTTGAAATGGCAGAAAAAGCTTTTCTAAAGACGTCCTTCTGACTAAAATTGCTTCGTTTGCAACGTCCCCCCACCCTTGCAATGTTTCGCTCGGATTTTGCGACGTTTTCGGTAAAAGGAGATCGACCTTCCTCGGATTTATCTGCCTGGATGACACGTATTTATAAATAGGGGCCTCGTCTGTCAGGCCAGGTCCATTTCCTTTGTCAATACACAAAAGGAACGGAGATAAACTTTGGAGGCGTATGCATAGATTTCCAACGACATGTTTTGCTCTCTTTGATTGAAAACACGGGGAAAAGCTTGCTAGAGTCAACATTTCAGAGCGCCTAATTGAGTGACCCTCAAAAACAGACTTTTTCTCCCATGTATTTGCATGCGTGTCCTTGGCAGCAGCATAAATATACTTTCGTGCTAGTTAGCACGCTCGGCCTCGTTTTAAGCAATCAGCACACCGCCAGATGGTGGACGAGCATGCGTTGGTCTGAGGCAGTAGATGCCGATATTTGTCATCAATTTAGCGTGATGAGATCTCGAAAAACACCAGCCCAAATCCCAGAATGCCCTCCTCGGGTCCGGGGGTCTAGCTCATTCTGAACCTTACATTTAATTTCTTTTCAGCTGAAAGGACCAACGATGTCATCGTTGGATCAGATCGGCTCATGGAGATCTAGAACCAGGGGGAAGACGAGGTTATGGGCTTGACAAGCTTGTCACTAAAGAAGCAGCGTCATCTTCCTTTTGCTTTTTTTTTTTTTTTACTGAACGTGTCTGAATAAACCTGGAATTATTTATCTCAGTTGACAGTGTCATTATTTTCCCTGAGTCACAAGTTTCTGAGTTTTTCTTTACTGCATTACGTTAAGAGAAATCAGACAACACTGTACAACAGAGGCACTCAATACGTTGATTGCGAACGACCAGTACGTCGCAAATTTAGTAGACAAATTTATAGTAGATAGAATTTAGGCTGTTAGTCCATCATCTATCCTCTCTATGGCCATCTGCCACTCAGATGTCACAGTCTTAAATCTCTTGTATTGCAAAGCACAGTTATTTGGACAGCAGTCATTTTTCATTGTTCTGGGTGAGTCACTCCATCTTTACGCATAAGAAGTCAACATATATTGTATATATAATGTATTCTCATATATATACACAGTATCTCACAAAAGTGAAATGAAACTTGGATATATTTTAGTCAATGTGCAGCTTGTACAGCAGTACAGATTTACTGTCCTCTGAAATTAACTCAACATACAGCCATTATTGTCTAATAACTGCAACAAATATGAGTACACCCTAAGTGCAGTCGTGTAACGATGCAAAGCCATACCTCCTATTCATCGTGTTCATGTTTTTGTCTGCTTGACAGGAACATACAAATTTGTCTATCTTGTATTAGAGAAGTTAAAATTTGGGTGCTTTGAGTACAATTCTCTCATACTGACCACTGGATGTTTAACATGGCACCTCATGGCAAAGACTCTGAGGATTTGAGAATTTGAATTCTTGCTCTCCACAAAGATGGCCGAGGCTATAAGAAGATCAGTAACACCCTGAAACTGAGTTGCAGTACAGTTTCCAGGGTCATACAGAGGTTTTACATGACGGGTTCCACTCGGAACAGGCCTCGCAAGGGTCCATCAGAGAAGTTGAGTCCTTGTGCTTTGTAGCAGGTGCAGAAGCTGCGTCAAAAAAGTCAACAAGTCGTTTTGCATGGCCGTCATCCCAGAAGGAAACCTCTTCTGAAGCTGGCTCACAGCTGTGCTGAAGACGACCTGGCAAAGAGCATGAATTTCTGGAACCATGTCCTGTGGTCTGATGAGACTAAGATAAACTTGTTTGGCTCAGATGGTGTCCAGCATGTGTGATGATTCCCTGGTGAGGAGTACCAAGAAAATTGTGTCTTGCCTACAGTCAAGCATGGTGGTGGCAGCATCATGGTCTGGGGTTGCATGACTGCTGCTGGTACTGGGAAGCTGTGGTTCATTGAGAGAAACATGGATTCCAACATGTACTGTGACATTCTGAAGCAGAACATGTCATCTCCATAGTATTGTCTCTTGCGAAGATATAATAAAATGGTTGCTGAGATGTGAGAGGTGTACTCACTTTTGTGAGATACTGTATATACACAGTTTTTAAGTCACAGTTCAATTTCGGGACAGTTAGGGCAGAAAAAATGCAGACCATAAAATTGCTTGTCGTTTTTTATTCACACAGTTTATTATTATTAACATTTGTGAGCAATTTTTAATAAATTGCCTAAAAATAATATAAAATAATAGTTTATAAAAAAAATTATAAATAAAATTAATGCAATATACATTTTTATATATTGATTAAATTGAGTAATCATTTTGGATCTTAGTGGGATCTTAGTTCTCGGCCCTGTGTTTTTCTGTTCTGTGACTTTGTTTTATGTTGTCTTATGTAGCACCTGGGTTCAGGAGGAACGTTGTTTCATGAATGAAGGTTGAAATGACAATAAAAGCTTCTTGACTTGACTTGACTTGAAATTGGCACATATTAAATTGCTGAAATTAATTATTTCCCAAAGATATGATCTACTTAACTGTTCTACTAATTTCAGCAGACTTTAACAAATGACTTTATTCCTCCCATCCTTCATTCATTCACTCCCTCGATATGTGGAATTGTCAGATTTTTTCATTTTAAGAAAAATTTATAAAACTTTAAAGAATCAATAGCATTAGCCACTAGCCACTTCCTGGTTAGCAGCTAAGGCTAGCGATATGGATTCTTTTTCGTACATGCGCCAAATATATCTTATTTCTGGTATGGAGTGAGTAGCCATAGTGACACTGCGCTAACTCTAGTTTATTTGTTTTATTTTATTTCTTATTTTATTTTATTTTATTTTAGTTACTTATTTATATACCCTGGCATTTTTGTGGATGTTTCAAGTTTAATAATTATTTATTTATTTTATTTAGTTATTTAGTTATTTTAAACGCTCAAAGTGCAAGGCGGAGACTAAACAAACTAACAGTCCACACTTAATATGTTCCTGAGGGAACTCAGATTTTAACTATGTTCTGCAAGTAAAAAGGAACCAAAAGCCCTGTACTGGAAAATTGTCAGTACGAATATGTGTATCGTTACACCCCTAATATATATATATATATTAGGGATGTCAACTGATTAAAATATTTCATTAATTTTATCAAATAATTTAATTAATTAATTGCAAAATTTTTCTGTTCTAAATGCACCTTAAATTAATAGACCAACTAATTGTAACAGATGTTATGATAATTTCACTCAAAAACTCAAAAAAGCAGGAGAAACATACATCCTGGTAGGTTTCTTTTGTAGGAAAATTTAAATGCCACCCGAAAATATACAAATGTTTACAATTTTTTCGTATCGTTTCTGTCAACGCAAGATTGAAAAATCGTAAGTCAAACCATCGTAACTCGGGGACTACCTGTATGTGTATGTGTGTATATATATACATTTTAAAAGCTCGCAAGCTGAAAAAACTATTTGCCTTGGGTCAATATGAAATGTCAAGAAGTGTGTATCTTTAAATTCATGGTGATTGGTTGTATAGTTTGGTGTGATTTTTGCTGACATAATGAGATGTCCTATATACCTTACAGTGTACTTGGTGGGAGGTGCTGTATTGATGTTTGTAGAAGTAAAAATCGGCGATGTGGGTTCTACAGCTGTCCGTATGACCACCATGAGTGAGCGACTGCATGTCCTGCTGTCAGAAGAAGCAGAGAAGCACAATAGGGTTAACTTTATTTGTACACAAAAAAGCAGAGCAATGGGACCACCCAGTGAGAACATCACAGCTAATCGTCTCCCCCAGACCTCCCCTCCGTCCCCCAACAACTCGGAAGACACTATAAAGGACTAGTCTTAAAGATTTTTCTCTCTTTGCTGTTGAAGATTTATGACATTCCATTGCAGCTCCTAAATTACAGGCTTGAAGCGAGTTTCTCAGTCACGAAGGCCAATGAGCCTCCGGAAGATTCTCGCTGATGATTTATCATGGCTTGCTCCGGCTCTGTGGCCAAACCAAGTCGTTTAGTGTCACTAATGAAATGATCATGAGTTCTTTGTCTTTGCAGCCTTCGCCTCCTCGTACTTTGTAGTTTTTCCGTTTTTTTTTTGGACATGTTGAAATCATTTCCCTAGACTTTCTAATGGTCCTCTCTAAATCCATAAACTAATATGTGCGTTTGAGGATCTCGCTGTGTGTTTTGTCCTCCCTTTTTCCTCTCAGCCTGAACGCTGTCCAATTCAAGACCGTCGGATGTTCGTCACATCAAGGCCAAGCCGCGGCAGTAGGAATCGGTTTTTGCTGAATGTATAATTTATTTGCCCTGCTGAGCTAGATTGTTGGTCTTTTCACAGGCCAGCCAAATAAAACTTGAACTGAAATTGAAATGTGAAAATCAGCTCGAATTTCTACTATCTTCCCTATGTCTGTCTTGTTTTTGTGTATGTAATATATACCACATAGCTAATCAGAAGCCGTGCCCTCTGCCCCGTCCTCACATCATCCGCGCCCAGACCTCCAGGTTGTGCTTACAAGTCACTGCATGGGTCATTTGGATGGAGGAAGGTTTGTATATTTAGGCAGAGCCTCCTGGAACCCCAAGAGTCCCGAAAGCTAAACTGGGATCCGAGCCCACCGGAGCTGTGTTCAATGTCATTCCCCACCCTCCGGGGCCGAACGTGACAGATGCTTGTGTTTTCCAGCACCCTGGTTCAGATGTCAACCGACAGATCATACATCAGGCCCGGCTTACTGTCTCTGTGTAGTTTCCAAGCCCAAGCTTGTGCGCTCGTCTGCTTGGACGGCAAAAGGTGAAGGGACCGAACCCGCTGCAATCTAGAAAGTATATGGAGTTGGTCCACTGTAGCACTTGGGTCTTCTGCAGGCGATATGCTTCAAAAAAAGTGCTAATGTTAACACATTAGTGGATAAATGGGTATGAACTGCAGTTACATTAAGTGGCGTAAGTGCATTGGTACTTGTGGACGCGTCAATGGTCATAAATCATAGGGAGTGACATCATTTGAGCATGGAATGGCTCCAGATACCTCTGCCAGCCAAGTAATGGTGGATCCACGGTGGAAAGAAGGAATGAAACGACTGTTCCAGTGACAGGCCTGAGCGGTGAGGGCTTCTGCTCAGAAGGACCCTGTGTGTGTGTGTGTGTGTGTGTGTGTGTGTGTGTGTGTGTGTGTGGGGTGGTTTGTGTGTGTCTGGTTAGAGGGCATGGGGGGATGCTGTGCATCCAGGACTGAGCATGATGCAGGGTGTGAGACTGCCTTGGCCACCCAAGTGGACCAACCTGCATGTTTGCTGCTGACCCCTACACATTAACAGAACACTTCCTCAATTTGTCTTCTGTGTTCCTGAGGCCCAAACGAATTTCCTCTCTTTTTTCCGCGGCCACCTTTTGAGACGCCGCGTCCCCCGCAAGCCTCCCTTCAAAATCACGCCCACCTCCAGCGCACACACACTTAACAATTAGTACTTTCTTAGTGGCGAACAAAGACAGTATGCACGCTGTGTGGCCTGTAAAGGCGTATATAACCTCAAAGACACACGAGGCAGCGCGCAGCTTTGAAATGAACACACAGGCCAGGGGACAATGATCCTCAAGACATTTACACTGTTTTAAGCTATTGTTCCACTTGGGTCAGCTGCTGTGGCGCAAGGAGTTGTACAGCCTCTTTTCGGAGAAAACGTGAAAAGTTATACGTTCTCTATGTAAAAGGTAGTTTTCGTTACCCACACCTGTGGACGGTGTTTACTTACTGTCTGGAGTAGCAGGAATGACTGACGACTCCTTTTCATGACATTTTAAAATCATAGGTAAAAATTGAGATCATGAAAAGACCTTCCTCATGCAGTCAGATCATTTTCGATGCTCAATGTAGATAATATAAAGGGTTTGACAAATAGGGATTTTCACTGGCACTTATATAACGTGCAGCACACTAATTGATATTAATAATTAATCTTATTTGATTAAAAATTCAGTGGCACTTGGGACTCCTTTCCATCCTTGTGTCTGGACACCGGTGTCAGATCACCTGAAAAGTCTCTCCCCCACTCTCCCTCTCTGCGTCTTGTCTGTCTCGCTGTCCTCTCTTTCAAGCCCATAGCAGGCCCATATTTTTATATTCCTCAAAAGAACGAAATAAAGAAATTGGAAAAACAAAAGGGTCTGATTTCTTGCCACCTGCTAACGCTGCCCTTCGACAATAACACTGTTAAAGGACCACAAACAAAGACGCCACAAGAAACGTTCGGTGGGCCATTCATTACTACGACAAAAGAGACAGAAATATATTATCATAATTAATCTTATCTGTGACTGTGGGTGGCAAGGCTTTCCCATTTGCGACCGATGGGCCTTTACAATGCCAACATGTACACATCAGTGTGTCACAATGCCCATTGGGGCCTAAGAATATTTTAAGCTTTGTAAATATTCACTAAACAAGTCCTGGGTGTTAGCAGGAGTCCAGCATCCCCCTATGCTTTTTACCAGGCAAAATAGCCTGTTTCTTCCTTTTTTGGAGACAAATGTGGTTTCTTTTTTTCCTAAGGTATCGCCCTGGCCGGAATGGCTAATCTAATAATATGTATAATATGTATAAAATATTCATTTATTTATATTTTTATTGGTCTGACCTGTGTGATGGTCACTGCATGAGAAATGTCAGTGTATAATATGTATAATAACATTAAAAGCTGCTAGAAAAAATGAGTGTATTAATATTTCAGACTGAAATTATATTTAAAAACGTGTCACATTAAAAGACATTTTTAAACATTTTGAAAGTTCAACACTATGTTCCAAATTATATATATATATATATATATATATATATATATATATATATATATATCAAAACTACTTGTTCAACCTCCACATCATAAAAGCGAATGCTTCGGTACATTCGTTTATTAGATTGTGTACAATTTTCTTCTGTTTCCTACATTTACAATTGTTTGTAATGTTGATCAAAATCATATCATATCATATCATACCTTAATAATCTTAACCCCCAAAACATCATCAGGCATCAGTTCATTGCACAAGTCCTTAAATGCACAGTAGTTAAACCAGTTTTTAATTTTTTTATTTGAAAACAAACAAGAAACAAACAAGCACTAGTACAGTACAGTACAGCAAACGTGAATCCCGTCTGGTCTCTAGCAATCAATATTCCAAATATAGTAATGTGTAGATTTGTGCTTATCAGACGTTCTTATCAGAAGAAATTCGGCCCTGTTTATTTTCAATCATTGTAATATAAACTGTAATTTACATCAGGAAATACTGAAACCATACACTGTCCTGCTGACGACATGACTAAACGTTTTGACGATCTTGTCTGTTAACAATGACAAAAGGACTTGTTATTCTGCTGGCAATGAGATGTTCATTGACACAAATACTTACCTTCGAGAGATAAACTAAGGATTTTGATAAAAACACAGGCCAGTAATCCCTTGCGTGGTGCTGTTTGTACTAATTGTTTTGAGAAATGCACTTACGGGTTCACAAATATTAAGGCTGATTCGAGAAACTCTCCAAAGCAACTGAGTAAAACTGTAATCTCTGAGAGTAATAAGAGCTCCATGGCACTGCATGGATTCCATGCCTCCTAGGATTGAGGTGCGTTTTGTCTGTGCACTTCCTTTTCTTGCTTCTTTCTACATTAACCTTTAACCCTATAAGAATACCTGTTAAAACAGGACATTCCTGTCATTGTAACAGCTACTTCTTTTATTACTAATCTCCCAGAATTCTCTTTGTGTCAGTTAGTAGTTTTAACTAGTAAACCAAAATGGGGGATGGGACCTCGGCTTAGGTGAATGATCGGATATTTGTTGGGTCATGTGGCTAATATAGACCATGAATATCATTTATTTTACACTTTGCAGTTTGAGTGGAAAACAAAAGTTGCTTTTACTAGCGGGAAGTAACAGTAATTAATGATTATCCAATAGCGACATGACCTGAAGTTTTTTTATTCCAATGATATTATTTTAATAATAGGAAAACACCAACTTCACATTCTAAGGCTAATTCACTCAGTTGCAGTAATATAAATTCCTAAAAAAACACGTAAAGCAGTGTTAATACTGTTAGCCATTAGCAAAAGGTATTAGCAGAAACAAGGCACATGGCTGTAGGTGTTTACGTTTTGGGGGGGGGGTTGCATGATGGTAGCTTTCTGGAGAACGCATGGTCATCTCCTGAGTTTATTTATCCAAGGCCTGCAGACGTCAGGCCAGACCTCCCTCAGTTTGTTAGCCTTAAAGGGGCCCTGACCGCACAGAGCAATTCCTCGCATTCCACATGAACCCTCATTAAATTAAAAAAAAAAAGTTGTCTTTCTCTGCATCACCGGAGCAAACACGCATTCTTCATAACCTTGTACTAGTGTGTGTTATATTTCATGCGTGTGATTGACACCCACCTCCCCTCCTGCTGCCCACAGTTCCAGCACCATCTGGTGTGGCAAAGCATCGGCGTATTAGATTCGAGGCAAATGTCTGAAAAAGACTTTATTTTTACTTAGTAAATAAGGCTGCACTCGCTTCGTTTACATAGAATTGTACAGGACGAATGTTTCTTAGGTTTTTACAGCGTAACCTTGCCTTTTAATATCATAACGTTTTCAAAACCTATACAATGATTCCTGAATTCCCTGCTATAGAAGATGCAATCCCACCACATACCTGCGTTCAGACTGAGCAAACACGCTCACCTCAACCCATCAGCGCTCAATCTCTAGATCAGGCCAGATACTAGCACACCGGGGACGGAAACGCAATCAACGATCTGTGCTAACATTTAACTCACAAGAGGAATTCACGCTTAAATTCATGATCATTTCTCTTCACTGCCAATGAATAGTGAGATTTCTTCAGTCCTGGGACTGAACAAGAGGCCTGATTGGACTGTTCACATGACTAAGCTTTTCTATAGACGGATCACAATCAGCAAAACCTCATAATTTATCGTTTCATCACAAGTGACAACTTGTGCACAAGGATGGGGGCTTTTTACATTACCAAAAGTACCAAGTCAAGCACCTATAATTAAGCTGATTGTTACCACTGCATTTTATATATAGCACCTAATTGAGACTCTCTAAATACTACACTAACATATTCAGAGGAAATAAACGGTTTAGGATTCACAACGGTAAAACATTTATGTTTTAAATGTCATACATTTACATGTTCAGGTAACTAAATGTACACGAGATTGACAATCAAGTGACCAGTTTTTTTTTTTTTTTGTTTTGTTTTTTTTTCCTGGACAATATACATGAGCTCAAAAGACCAAAATCTGACTGAAGGTAAGTCACATTAACAAGCCTTGAATGGTTTTTTAGTTTGTTTAATTCTCCTTCTTCATTAAAGTAAATGATTAGAAATCTGTGACAAATTTTTCAACCTTTTTATGCACAAAAATGACATGGTATTATTCGGAAATACACAAGGGAACTACCACTAAGGGGATATTTGAATTGTTTGATGCTATAGCATTCTAAAAGGGTTCAACTATAAAATCAAGAATCATTTGAAAACACATATATAAAGTTAATTTTTGTGACTTTTTGGCAAATTTTTATTTATGATTAATAGTTTTAAAAAGAGTACTTGTGCTGTTTATATATATGGTATGTGTTATATATTGTATGTTTGAGCATTTGCTATCTGGGGCGTTGTTTGGACTAGACCAAATAATGTCTCTTTTAGACTCTATAGACCAGAGATATGAGACGAATGCATACTTACAAAGGTACAACAGTGGTCCTTATGTTTGTTATGTTTTAAAAGAAAGTGCATATGATGTGTAATTGATCCTACCCCAAATAAAGTTCTTTGTCCAGATAATCTAGACATATTTTTTCAATGTCAAGAATTCCTTAAAGGTAAAGATGAAATGTATGTATGTATGTATAAATGTATTAAATTGAAGGTTTATAGTGAAAAAAATCAAATAAAAGTACTGGAACTGTTTATTAAATGTTATATGTGTTAGG
The DNA here is from genome assembly GCA_014706435.1 of Silurus glanis. NCBI lineage: Eukaryota > Metazoa > Chordata > Actinopteri > Siluriformes > Siluridae > Silurus > Silurus glanis. Next base: position 2,769,264 of record JAAIIK010000072.1, on the reverse strand, counting down.
GCATTTGCTCTCTGAGACATTGCTTGGACGAGAAAAAGATATAGACCGAAGATATAAGAGAAAAGATGAGACAAAAACATACCCACAAAGATACAAGAGTCCTTATGTTTCAATTATGTATTAAAAATAAGTATGTTCACTTTCCCAGGTGACTGAAAGTACACCCCTATGTGTATCAATAAAACTGGATGAATTGGTTTTTACAGAATGTAAAAATAATAACTTTTCGGATATTTGAATTTTAATTGTCCTAAAAGTGTAAATGATCAACAGGTTGACATAAAAAATTTATTAAATCCAATAATATTTTTAGTGTAGTGACAAGAATTCCTACCCCAAATAAAGTCCATTCATTTGTCCAGATGAGCTAAAACTAGTCCTGGTAAAAGTCAAGTTACAGAATCATGCCCAGTGATGCTTGTTATAGAGGAGTGTTAGATTTGAAGTATATGTTCCTGAATTTATTGGCAGGATTTTATTATTTTATAGTGCTGGAAAAGTCGTAATACTGACGGCGCTGTTTCATTCTTTCATACATCTGTTAGGCATGTCCTCTTTGTCAAACTGAGCAGTGTCTCTCTTGGACTTTATAGACCAAAGATATGAGACCAGAACTTTCCCACAAAGGTACAACAGTGATCCTTATGTTTCAATGTTTTTCTAAAAAAATTACAATCCTATGCATTATTCACTGTATAAACTTGTATTAATGAAACTGAATGAATGGTTTGTAATGAATGTAAAAATAATAATAACAAAGTATGATATATATATATAATTGAACGTACAACCCTAGTGACAAGCATTCCTACCCCAAAGTCCTTTGTCCAGATAAGCTAGATCTCCTAAAGCCAAGAATCCCTTAAAGGTAAATATACAAAAAAATATATAAATGATAAGGAAAAGAAATCTCGCTTGGGCTCTATAGACCAAATATACGAGACAAGAACATAACCACAAAGGAGCAACAGTGGTCCTAATGTTTCAGTTATGTTATAAAAGTAAGTACGCACACTTTCCAAGGTAACTTCGCGTACATTCGATGTATAATTGTATGTACAACCCTAGAGACAAGCATTCCTACCCCTAAAAACAGTCCTTTGATTTTGTCCAGATAAGATAGACCTAGACCTGGTCTAAGTCACAGAATCGTGTGGAGTGAAGCTTGTTATAGAGAGCTTTTAGACATGAAGTTAGTATTTTTTCAGGACTTTGATGCCTGGCATTGTTCTTATTTTATAGTGCAGGAACAGTAGTAATAATGTTAGTGCTGTTTCGTTCTTCAAAAAGTGATGTGTGTTAGGCAGGTCTTCTCTCTGAGAGTGTTTGGACAATCAGTTCTGTGATATGAGAGACAAAAAAACAACTCTTTCAATAGACGGCATGTGTGATTGCGCCTGAACTCACTCTGGATTACTGAAAGAGCTCTCTCTCTCTCTCTCTCTCTCTCTCTCTCTCTCTCTCTCTCCCCCGCCGCCTCTGGGGTTTTTGGAGGGCTCTGCCTGGGTGGTCTCTCCCTCTCTCCCTCTCTCTCCCTCTCTCTCTCCGCTCCGGCGAGCTGTTGCTTAGCAGCTAATAATAGGCGATGTTTGCAAAGTAATTTGCCTCTTCCTTCGGCCAATGAGAACCAGAGCGCTCCTCCATCAAAACCCAACGCGCTCTTTTTTTCCTCCCTCTCCAGGATCTTCTCAGTGGAGAGATTCACCTTCCTCCAAACGTTCAAGCGCCGCGAGAGCGCGGTCACACTCGCCTCGTACCTCTCTCTCTCTCTCTCTTTCTTTTTTTTCCCCCTCTATTTTTTCTTTCTCGCTTTAATATTCGGAGAACAAAAAAAAGAAGAAGCAAGCCAAGGCAAAGCGCGTCCAGACCGAATGAAGACCGAAGGATCTACACGGATTCGAGCGCATGATGTGGGCATGGTGCTGGAGGAGCTCGGCTCAGCGGAACACTAGCACGCAGAAGAGCTCACCTCCGGAGCCGTGCGCGACGGATGCGCTCGGGCTTCGTCCGCGGATTACCGAGGCGCCCGCCTTCCGTTTTGCTCGCCGACTCCTGCTCGTCGCCTCGCTGGGACTATGGCCTCGGATGCCGGAGTTTTACCCCCGAGCTACACGCGCTCCGGGAACCCGGACCTCACCCGCAGACCCAGCTACTGCCACGCCGCATTTGCGCTCAAACAGATCGCTAAGGTGATTTTTTATTTTTTTTTTTTTTTCGGAGCGCATCCGAGAGTTTCTCTTTGTTTTTGTTTGTTTTTTTTCGTCATTTTGCGCAACTTTGTTTGGTCGCACTTTGTTTTAGAAAGGAGGGGGAAAAAAGTGTCAATGCGCTCACGCAGGGAAGTAACGGTACCCTCAGCAGCTTCTCCTGCATGTTCATGATGTTCTCGTGGTTCTTGTTTTTGCAAACCAGGAGTGGAGAAAAAGCCTGTATGAAGCCTCCATTCATTTAACAGGCAGATGCGCGCGTGCACTTGTGATACTCTCTATCAGCCAGGGCTTCATGTTTGATTGGGTCCAGTGGAGCATTTTCTTGATGAAGTCGTATAACTGACAGATTTCATGTGGATTTGATGGCAAACCTCGAAATCCATCAGCAGCCAGGGTTCATTAGAAAGCAAGAAACAATACTGTGTCCTCTGACTGAAGACTGAAAACTTTGCACCATGATTGTACCAAGATTTTTTTTTTACTAAAAAACTAAACAACACATCAATACTGCCACTGTTTTTTGTTCTTTTCTTTAATTTTATACTTATTATATACTCTATTATATACTTTATATATAATAATAATATATATATATATATATACTGCAAAGTTGTTCCCTGTTTTTTTGGGAGAGTCTGAAACAAGTAGAAAGCAGCCAAAAACATGAGAAATAAATACACGTCAGATTTTTATTTTATTTTTTACATTGTTTTCGGTCAGCCTTTAGAAAGTGTCTGAGGAATGTTTTTCGAAATGCAATACCTAAGGAAGGTTGCCCCAGCATAGCGTCTGCTGTGCATGTGTGTGGTCCACATCAAGCTGTGACGTTTGAATTGCTTGGCACATGAAACTGGATAGTTCGAAATCACCATTTCCGTTTCCCTCGAAGCCAAAACAGTCGTGCAGGCGCTGATTACTGGTTAGTTCAGAAGTCCTGCATAGGTGGTCAGAGACGAGCCATCCGTTTGTGGTTCTTCGACACTGGTGTTTTATTCATCGGCGGGGTTCAGTCAGATATCGAGTTATGCAATAGCATTCGAATCGGTATGTAACCCAGGTCAGATTGGATTCGTGAGAAAATCTGCTTGTAGTGAGTATCGAGTGGGAATTGTATCATACATGTGCAAATATATGAACAAACAAACCCGTGGAGTTTGAGAAGGAAATACAGGTAGCAGAAATCTGTTTGAAAGCTGTTGTTTTGTGCAACATTTTATTAGGGTTTAACACAAAATAAAAGATGCATGTTTTTTCTCACTTGCTACTGACAGTCTTTACCCTTTATCAGGCAACTTTCATTCAATATATTCTGTATAACTAAACATCTGATATTTTTGAAAAAAAAAAACATGTTTTTGCCTGCCTTTCACACAGTTCACGAATACGTTCTTTGTGCGGCATTGCCATGAATCCGAAATGATTGTCTATGGACCGAGTGACTAAGTGTTCCTCTCTTGTGTCACAGGGAAAAGCTGCGGGTCAGAAAGCTCCACTGTGGCTCCGGGCCCGGTTCCAGGCTCTCCTCTTTACTCTAGGATGTCATATTCAGCGACACTGTGGAAAAGTGCTTTTTATTGGACTCCTCGTGTTTGGAGCTCTCTCGGTTGGCCTACGCGTAGCAGCCATCGAGACGGACATCGAACAGCTATGGGTGGAAGGTGAGTCCATGCTTTTGGGTTTTTGGGGTCTTTTTGGCTGGGGATGTGTGGGGAATGGATGTGTGAGCCAAATGAACTTGTTTGTGAGTGTTACATTCTGGTGTCAAGTCGTGGGGGGGTCGAGGAAAAGAGAGAGACAGCACCATCTGACCATGCACACCATTCCTTTTGCCTAACTGCCTATTTTTGGAGAAGCTTCCCTGTTTTACTGCTCCACAAACAAGCTGACAGGCAGCAGGCTACTGAATGGAAATTAGATTTTGTTTTAAGCTGTACACTTCTCAAAAGTTCTTTTTTTTCCCACCAGCCACTCTGTGGGCTTGCAGTGTGCAGAAGCTCGGTCTTTGAACACGGGCTGTGGGCTCAGGAATTCCATATCTTCTGTCACGCACAAGCAGTGTTCTTTTTTTTTCCCCCTAGCGCGTGCAAGCCGTCTCTTGTTCTCTCCCCATCAGGCAGTATTGTTTGCCTTTGCGCCGTGTTGTTTTTTTTTTTTTTTTTTTTTTTTTCCTTCCCTTCCATCATTTGACGTCTTTTCTGCACGCCTCACTTATCTCTGCGTTTTCGGGTATCTTTATTTGGTTTTCACACTGCCAAATTCCTTTTAAGCCCCCTAGGCTTTCGCAGTGGTGCTGATCCCCTGCACAGATGGGCTGTGTGAATTGTTAGCCATCTTGGAGGCACTGACCCCTCCCCCCCTCCAGCTCTCTGTGTGGTCCTTAACTATTCTTGGATTCCATTCAACAATAAAGGCACCCTTTCCTCTAGCGACAGGAGGGAAAAAAAAAAAGTGAACACAGCTGAAGTTTACCCACCTGTTACACACATACAGACATAAACACATACTCCGACGTAGAGAGTTTGCCATAACCAGGTTATAAATCTAGTTTTAGGAACTTGTTAGTGCACGATTTTGTACAAGGGACATTTGTGCTCCAGGGAAGTGTTTGTCTAGCCAGTTTATGGACTGTATAAAACTTTTTTTTTTTTTTGTCAATTTCCGATTTAAAGCCTTTATTTAACACAGGAAGCTCATATATATTTCTTCACACATCTATCGTTTTTTTTTTTTACGTTTTTTTTTTTTTTTTTTTTTTTTTTATCACATACTGAGTTAGTTATATGCGAGCCATGTAGAGAGGAACTTGTTACAGTCGGTCACAAAATTAGAGCACCTATGAAACCATAAAGGCTCACAGAGATGCAGAGGTGGATAGATAGAAGTGCAGATGCTTGTAAATGGGTGCTGTGCCTTTAAGAGGCAGGGCCCATGTTACTAAAGTTTCTGCTTGTTGTTTCCCCCCCAATAGCCCATTGACAAAGCTGCTCACCACTGAATGAAGAGTAAGTGGTTTGGTAACATGGAGAGGTTCTTCTCACACACAAACACAAAAGTCAAACGGACAAAGAAAAGGCGTCTTTAACGGATCCACTGCTCGCCAGAGTGTATTTCGAAGTTTGGCTGCAGGACACAAAACTGTTAAGACAAATGCAATCAATCGGCAAAACAGCACCTAAGAATTAATAAAAAAGGTGGACACCTGGGGCTCACACGCACTTCCTTTTTACTTTACCATGAAAATCTCCAACGCTCAATGCATACGCAGTGTTCAGTAAATGTAGAAATGTAAAAAAAGAAAGGCTGGCCGATTGGGATCATCTACCATCATCATATACCCTAAGGCTGTCAGGGCAACCCCCCCCGCCCCCCCAAGAAGCCAAATGTCACTCTGGCCACCAGGACCACCCGGGCATCTGCAATTGCTTCCGCGTTCTCTCAAATGATGTGCTAAGAGACACCACATACTGCAAGGGAATTTGGGAAGCCTGTGAATGGTACATTTTCAGCACACTGAGTGAATAATTGTTGTCCCCTTATATATGCTTTGAGACTACTATCTCTTTCTTATTGAAATGTAATGGAAAGAAAGAGAGAGACTACTATTTCCAGTTTAATACTAAGTGTCAATCACTTTTAATTCATCTTCAGGTTTGGTATTTCAGCAGGGGCTTGGTAAACACTGAGTAATTAGTAATCACACTTTTGTGCTTAAATCATTACCATATGTTGCGCAAATCTGTTGAAGATTTTTTTTACAATTACAATATGATAAATTAAAACTAGTCCGCTTTGGCTAAAGAGGGCTGAGGTCATTGCTGGAAGCTTGGGAAAGTCTGAGCTGGTCCCCATTGTCAGTAAGAAGAAAAGGGGGGTAATAAAGTAGAATGTGGGGTGAAGGGTTGGGGGCAGGGGAGAGCAGCGTTTTATCAGAGCTATCTTAAAACTTCCTACCCATAGGAACTTTCGCACCACGTGTGCACTCGTTCCAGAGGATAATTTGTTAGGAGAACAAAGTCAGAGTCATTTCAGCCTGACTCTCCGAGGTGGCCACCCTCTTGTTTCAATCATATAGCAACCCTTGAGAGAATGTAAGTCTATTTCTCTTTCAGAAGGAAGGATAAACAACAGCTTGTTATTGACAAGCGCATGCCATTGCAGTGGTTTGCGAAGATCGGAGTGTATTCACGCACAGTCACATGACTAATGGAAACCTTTTGGAAGGGTTGTACAGAATTAAATTGTCGATTCTGAAAATGACAAAAAATAATGTCCATGGGATTAAAAGGACAGCACCATTTGTTAAACAGAAAAAGATGTTTGTGTACTCGCGCACAAGCCGAGGTTAATTCATCTCATCTGTCTCGACACAGTTTCGGTGCGTGTGACAGACATGGGCAACACAAGCAAGCTGTGCAAACATTACGGAAAAAAAGAGTGCTAGGCTTTCTGGGTAGTAAGCTTGGCCGAGATTTTTTAAATCACCACACTCTGAGGAAGAGTATGGATGGAGGGAGAACAAACATCTACGACCTTCCCCTTGCAAATTTTCTAGGTGCCACCTAGAGGAAAATGCCTGATGGATGTAATATGTTTAGTGTTCTGAAACAAGGAAAAAAAAAACAGATACAACAATTGGAAATAAAAGTTGTTTAAGAGCAGCTTTGCAAGAATAATCCTCTCTATGAACTGTTATTGGACATGAATTGTAGGTTGCAGCAGCCTGGCTACATAAATTAATCTCACACAGCAAAAACTCGGACCTCACCAGTTGAAAGGACAAACAAGGCCAGAGTCAACCTGGGTCAGTTGAAAATGTTTATTTCAGCCCACCCCCTGCCACTTCCCAACCCCCTAGAAGTGTCCACCACAGCCCAGACTCCCAGCCCTCGTTCCTCAAGAACAGCCTATGAGTTGAATACTCAATTCAGCAGGCCTCCCTTTCCCCCCCAATGCTGCTCTGCTAGTCACTTTCAAATCGAGGAGCTGGCGAACTAGCTCTTCCTTCAATCCTTGGAACACAATCAGCAATTCGGCGCATGTGCAGCATTTTTCTGACGAAATACAAAAAAATGTAAGAATTTGAAAGAGCACGAGACTACACAATCAAAGATGGATTTCATAATTAAAGTATTATGAAGGTGGCGTTATGTCGATGGTTTATTTTAATGTTATTCTTGCTATACATCGGAAGGGTTGTGAGATCTGTGTGCTCTATCTAGTCCTCAATTTAATTTAACCTCAGAAATGGTCCCGTTTTTTCTTCGAGTAGACAATATTTAAAAGGTTACAGATCCCTTAGAAAGCAAAAATATCTCTTTTGTATGTTTTCTTTTTAGGTTAGGCAAAAAAAAAAAAAAAAAAAAAAAGCAAAAGCGAAAAAAAAAATTCTTTGAACTTGAGGAGAATAAAAATGGCTCATGGGCTCAGTAAATTCATTTCCAGTCTGAATAAGACCAGCAATGTGGAAAAATTTTGCTTTTCAGCATGGGATGAATGTATGTTTCAACTACACATTAAGCTGCATTAGCAGCCACTGGAGTGCCTAATGTGGGCATTTTTCCACAGCAGCCAACACTAGGGATGATTAGCATAATTAGTACAGGCTTGGCTATACATATGGAAATGGCCAGGGCCTAAATGCCAGCCGTAGTGGAAATTTATGTCAATGCTGACAGAAGCATGAGGTTTGAATAGATGGTAACAGGAGTTTAGATTTTGTAATCTGTCTTGATTTCTTTTTGGCTCTATTTTCTTCATTAAAAAATGAGATCAGAGCGTTATTTAAGAACAGACTCCGAGTGGACAAAAACACTTGACAGAAACACCCTTGACATCAGCAATGCTTCTTTAGGTAAAGTGAATCCGTCCCTCCCTTTTCTTACACATTGTTTTAGCTGCCTGGGAAAAGTCTCGATCCATTTGTTTTTGTTGAGTGGGTCTCTCCCTTTAGTTTTTTCACTGTTTGTTGGGAAACATATAAAAAGAGCTGGAAATGAGAGTGACAAAGACGTGCACTGAATCTCCCCATGCCCTTTCCTCCACTCTTGGTGAGCCAGAGGTGGAGTCGTCTCCTTCTCACTCAGGGGCGGTAGAGACAGGCACAAATGCTCCTTCAGGGATGTCCCATTCATGGTGTCTATGATTGAGAGTTGCAGTCAAGCTGCAGCGTCTAAAAACATTTGTACTTTGGCCAAAATCTAGCCTTTTGTTACCCCAGTGTGCCTTCAAAAAGGCGAAGCAAAGAGCCTGGAATGGATAAGATGAATCAAAGACAGAGTGTGTAGATGGCAAACAGTCTTGGTTTGTGCTGGGTGGTTTTAGATGCGGGTGTATGTGCTGGTGCTTGCTGGCACTCACTAGTCTAGTTTTAACTTGGGTGGCAGAACCAGGTAAAAATGTCTCTTTCACTACTCGTCCTTGTGGGACTTCCTCCAAATCAGCATGGGTCTTTTCAATGGCCTCCTAATCCCACTAATCTGGTCCACAACACTTTGAAGGTGGCCTGGTATAATGGAGTAAGGACTCTGTGCCAGCAACTGCACACTACAGCACCACTTGCAACTGTTAAAACACCACACACACACACACACACACACACAAGAAACCACTTCCTTTCCATATTGCTATGTATACAGCAAAATTTACAAAAGTCACCGTTTATCATTTACGTATAAACTTTTTATTTTTATATCTGGTTTTTGTTTATTTGGCTTCTTTTCATTTGTGGTATTTGACAGCCTCATAAGCATGAACTAGTATGTTTGTGTCATGCCCGGTGTCCCTCTGTAACTTGCTGGGATACAGTTCATTGCTTTCTGGGTGGTCGAACGGGCTGCAATGTGGCATGTAGGTGAAGTCCAGCAGAGGGCTGACCCATGAAGGAAGAGGGCTTCTTCTCCATGCTTAATTACATGTCAATTTTCAGGCTGCCTGCTGGGTATGTAGGCCTTCGCACCAGTCTTGTTCATTTTCTAAGCTGTAAGAAAGGCGGTCCTGGAGATCAAAGATTGGTTTAGCTTTTAACATTGGCGTTTCATCTACAGGGGGAAAAAAAACCGTGGGGGCAGTAGATAAGCAAATGATTACTTTACAAGATATTGAGGTTTGGTTTGTTTTTTTTTCTGCTGGGGTGCAGTGGTCAGACCCTCCTGGTGGATAATTGGCCTGTGGTGGTGATGTCATTCCCAGGGCTGTGAAAAATGATGGTGACACAAAAGAGATGTTCAGCCTGAGAGGGAGAGAGAGAGAGAGAGCCAGAGAGCGAGAGGTGCTTGCTGATGGATCAACCCTTATAACAGGATAATACTTTTTCGTTTTTATTGTTCTGAAACGAATTTCTGGCTATTAAAGATTCCGTGTAGCCCGCCGTCATGGCTAAACTGATTTGTAAGGAGAAGTTGGGTAAACCCTGTTACAGTAAAGCCTACGCTTCCTGAAACACTATCTCCGAAAACAGCATAGCAGCGAAGAACTCTAAACCTCTCCATTCTGAAATACGTACGCCTGCCCCTATGCCCATTTCCTCCCATTCCCTGTGGCTGTATTTCTGGCTGTGAAAGTATTTGGCTCCTGTCTCTTTAAGCACACAGCAGTGGTGGGTGGAAAGCGAGCGAGCGAGAGAGAGCAGATCTCCCATCTGGAGACTGGCTGAGCAACAGCTCTCACTCGGCCCTCTATCTGGGTGGTCCAGATGGGAGGAACCAGACACAAATAGCTATAATTTACTTCAGGAGCCCCTGTAATTACAGGCCCAAGGACTGCAGCTCGATTCCTGCAGATGTCTAAATGTATTAAATGTGAACATGGCATCAGAACAGCAAGACCCAAAAAAATAAAATCAAGCACACATTTCTGTTTTGCAAAAAGGATCGGCAAATAGAAACTAGTACTATGGCAATGTGCGATATCAGTTGCAAGAGAAGTTCCACTGACAGCTATATATGTTTTAACAGCTATACAATACAGTAGCTTGCATTTTGTATTGTTGCATACAGGCAGCCTCTGATCTGGGCCACTTTGCTTCATGAGTAGTTGAAACACATAGTTCATAGCAATCGCTACCCCGTGCACTCTTTTCACCACCGCCTTCGTTAATTAGGGGGTTGGACTTTAGATCTCGCCTCCACTCTTTTTGATGTCTTTTATTTCAGCACTGAATACCAAATGAACAGTGTTTTTGCCTGTTCTTTCATTCTTCTCTTTCTTCAGATAGGTCCAAGCATTCTTTTTTTTTACTCTCTTCGCCCCTATCTCATACACACACACACACACACACACACACACACACACACACACACTCACACACACTCACATGCACGCACACTGGTTTGACAAAACTGTAGTTCTGCAAGCGTTTGCCTGTCAAACCAGGACACTATCCAGCCTATCTGCATTTTCTGTTCATGGGTCAGCTTGGGAATAAAAGGCTAGTCAAGAAGTTCTCACATGACCAGAATTGAAGCAGTGTGAGATAGACATAAAGATCTCTAGGCCTACATTTGACAGAGCATGGTTGCAAATTAGCATTCAATATTATATTTATATGTCTAGATCGATTGAGATCCATTTTTTTCTTTCTTTCCCATCATGTGGCCCTTTAATAGAGAAGGCACATTTTTAAATAGAAATTGTTCTACATATAAATACATTTTATGAAGCTTTGGGTCTGAGTGATGGGGGATGATGAGGACAGGAGCTATTCTATCTAGGCCTAGGCTATCCTTTGGCTAGTATGGTGGTAGTATGGTGGTGAGGTTAACCATGAACTAGGCACTAGTTGGTATGTTATAGCTTCTTACAGATTGGGAAAAAATAAAGGGATGCATAGGCTAATTAACCTGGTGCTTATTGTAACTCTATAATCTATCTAGCATAATTAAGCTAAAAACTGCTTATGTGTTTAGTCATGTACCTGATATTTTGTTGCAATGCCTAAATAGTTAGGGAATAAACAGTTACTAAACCTACCAAGAATTCTAAGTCTTTTGTCTACAATGCCAAACATCATTCATTTGACTTTCTCTCTTCCACTGTTTTAGCTGGCAGTAGGGTGAGCAGGGAATTGCGCTACACAAAGGAGAAACAAGGAGAAGAAGCAGTGTTCACCTCACAGATGCTTATACAGACACCCAAACAGGAAGGAACCAATATTCTTACCCAGGAAGCTTTGCTGCTCCACCTTGAGGCAGCTGTGTCAGCCAGCAAAGTCCAGGTGTCTCTTTATGGAAAGTGAGTGCAACCTCCAAAAAAGATTGTGGGAGGATCTTTTTTCCATAATTACAGACCTGAAACTCAGCTGCAATACTGGCATCATGTAATGTATGACAATTCAAACCATTTTTCTCCCACAGATCCTGGGATCTTAACAAAATCTGCTTCAAATCTGGAGTGCCAATTATAGAAAATGTCATGATCGAGAGGGTAAGTTACTGCTATGACAATTGACTTTATTTCTTTGATTATTTACTTTGCAATATCAAAACTACCCAGACCTTGTTGTGGAGAATATTATACACTTGCGTGTGTCTTAAAATCGCTACTCTTTTTTCCTTTAGATGATTGACAAGCTTTTTCCCTGCATGATTGTGACCCCCCTGGACTGCTTCTGGGAGGGCTCAAAACTGCAAGGAGGCTCAGCCTACTTACCGTGAGTATCTTATCTGACACACACACGCACACACACACACTTTCGCATACTGACACATACTAGCCATACATAGCATATCTTAGTATGTGCAACTAAAGTTAACCTCAGGAGGCTGGACTGGGCATACCCGACCTTTCTGCATGTTACATATGCTCTGTTAACAAGAACACCCCCCTCGTCTCGGAGGCAACACTAGCAGTGACAAACTCCAATATCAAGCCCCAAGCAAAAGCCCCATCTAGGTTGATGATAAGCTGGGGCTTGATTCCATCATCACCAGGACTTGTGCTGTCATCAGAGCTGTGACAGAGCACCTTGCACTTTTTTTTTCCATCTATCTTGCTATCAAAGCCAGGCAAAGGAGCCCTCGTGGATAGTGGACAGAGGGAGGAACAGAAGCGATGGCTGCTGCAGGGTGGGTAGGAGGTGGGGGTGGGTGTCCAGGCTGGTGGAGGGGGTATGCTTTTGGTCAAACAATGGTAAGCATTCTCTGGGTTTACGACTGAGTGTCCATCAGTGAGGGGGCCCCAGCTTTGTCAGCACTGGGTAACACTGTGCATTCTCATGGTAATCGCTCGGGTTCTGAGCTGTAAGTTGTCCAACAAATAAAATGGGCATTATTCAAGTCTCGGGCCCAGCAGAAGAGAAAGAGCGAAGCATGCAAGAAATTTACAGCAATGTTTGATCTATGCACCTATTCTTTCCAGTCTATCAAAATGTTTGGCGTCATGCTTGGAAATTTGTCCTGGTTTCTGCACTGGTTTTGGTCTAGATTACTGACATCTATAGCTTTAAAAAAATCATTCAAAAAATATAAATATGCACTGATGTACATGCAAAAGATGGATGTGTGTTTTTGCTATCTTCAGTTCACTCAAGGGGCCTTTGTGAATTTCAGCACTCTAACCACTGCCTCTAAATTTTTGGGCTTAGTGTTTTCTTTCTTTTTTTTTTTTTTTTCTTTACCAAACAAATGATTTTCTCTTTCTGTGGTCTTTCAGCATGTGTGCATGGAGCTAGGGGTGAAGCTAATGTCTTTTCTTGCTTTTCCTTCAGTAAATTTGAGGGTTTTTAGACGCAGTGTGAGGCAAGAGAGAGAGGGAGAGAGAGAATGAGAGTGAGAGAGAGAGAGAGAGCGAGTGAGAGAGAGGAAAACTTGACAGAACAAAGAGCAGCAATCTATGGAAAAACAAAAGGACCTAGGCCAGTTCACTCAAGCAAAAAATAGGAGATAAAGGAGGCTCTCTTTTGCAGGCAGGAGCAAAGGCGCTTGGTATGTGGGAATGGGAGAGGCACAGCTTTATTCTAAGCTACTCTTCATGAGTTATTGGAGATTGGGCCCAGTGTTAGGACACTATTCCCTCTCTCTTTCTCCCTTCAGCAGCCAGCACTGGCCACTCTGAAAGACCCCCCACTTTCCTTGGTGCATATATCAACCTGAGTTTGCATCATTTTAATGGATATAAACAGAAAGACTGGGCTGGGAATATCAGGTTCTCCCTGTAATTCTCAATAGCTTTAACTTGAAAATTACATTTTAGAGAATTGACGCATTGATATTGATTAACTGCGGCTTTGCAACCGGTTACGCTCATGTCGTTTATGTCTAACATGATAAATGTTCGAGAGGACATACATGCAAGAGAGAATGCTTCCTCATTTAATAATCATGTACCTTTTATAAATATAGCTTTTTAGACATCTCAATACAGCATAGCGCGTTGCGATTGTTTCAGATGTAGATTTGAGTGGGGCACTTTGGTATTGAGTTTAGAAGGCTGTGGATTAGAGTGTTTAGCAAGAGGCCCGGCAAGCATCGAGTTTTGAGCTATAGAATAAGTTAGTGGAGAACTTGACCCACCACGAATGTTCTTGGCACCATATCAAGATGTTTGGGAGGCAGAGGTAATTGTTATGACTCTATGTACAGGGGTTAAGATACTGAAGTCCGTGGCCTGCCGGCGCTTTATGCTCCAGCCGTGTAATAGGATAATAAACGCTACTTTGTGCTGTGGCTGTGACCCAAATGAAACCAGCATGAATTTTTAGTGCTGTCCAACCTAGAAACCAATAGTGAATAGAAGTGAAGGAAGGGTGGCACTGAAGCTGTATGTTTAGACAACATATTAATGCGGTCATTATTGTCATTAATGCAACAATGCATATTTTCTGTCTTATCCAGAGGGATGCCTGATATTCAGTGGATGAATCTGGACCCGCTGAAACTCATGGAGGAGTTGAGCCAGTTTACCTCATTAGAAGGTTTCAAGGAGATGCTGGACAAGGCTCAAGTAGGCCATGCCTACATGAACCGGCCCTGTCTTGATCCCAATGACCCAGACTGCCCACTTAGCGCCCCCAATAAAGACCTGCGGCAGGTGGGCCCGGACCTTTGGAATGCATGCATGCATGGACATGACACATGCCACAGTTGCATATATGCAAAGCAGATTCTAGGTGTTTAAATAATTTTTTTTTGCTGTCCTGTTCAGACTCCAGATATTTCTGTGGAACTTCAGGGTGGCTGCCATGGTTTTTCCAAGAAGTTCATGCATTGGCAGGAGGAGCTGATCCTGGGGGAACTGACAAAGAACTCACAGGGATTTTTGCAAAGGTAAGAGAGGAAGATGCAGGCTGTGCAAACAGAGAGGAATTTCTCTTGAGTTTCTAAATCTGAATGCAGCATTGATTTATTAATGGACACAGAAGTTCTAAACAGAGATAATAAATTAGTATAGCTGACAAAAATTTTAATCTCATTAATCAATAATGGATTTGCAGAGAAATTGAGAATATAATAGAAACAAATGAACCCCTGTCCAACTTATTGTCTTTTGTCTAGATGAACATCCATGTAACTAATGAACTTATTTTATATTAATGAAAGACTTTGTCTTGGAGGAGTTTGGACACCTCCCCATCATATTGTGACTGAGGTCATATGTGGGTCTCACCTAACGCTTCTTTTTTCTCTTGCAGTGCAGAGGCTTTGCAGACCATGTTTCTCCTCATGAGTCCCAAGCAGTTATATGAGCACTTTAAGGATGACTATGAGATCCATGACATAAACTGGAATGAGGATAAGGCCACTGCCATCCTGGAATCCTGGCAGAGAAAGTTTGTTGAGGTATTTTTTTTTCTCTTTAAATACTACATGAGCATGCATGGATCTCTGGATTTACCTGCAATAGAGGTCAGGGCAGGGGTTGTTTACTTAGGTGAAAGATTTTGTTTAGGAAAAAAAAAAACAGGGACTTCTGTGTGTATTAAAGAATAGCAATGTTTTTCTGCATTCCATGTATCCTCAGCTATAGTAAAAAAAAGTCATCTCAGAATTATAGAAACAACTGACACTTAGCATGCTTGAACGCATGGGAGAACATAAGAGTTAAAGAGAGGGAGTTAGAGAAACAGTGGGCAAAAATTGGGGAAAAAGTGGAGTTGGGAACAAAGGGGGCAGGGCACTGTAAAAACAAAGTGCCGACGTATTTAGTTCCCCTTCAGGTTGCTGGCTCTTTATAGAACTGGAGTAGCCTGAAGGGTAATCTCATATGATCCTTCTGACCCCTGACCCTGGCATCTGTGCTCATTATTCCATGCTTATCAAACTTTCGGTGTGCTAACATCGGGCTGTTTGTGTGTCATTTGCTTTTAAAACCTGAGGTGAAGTGCTGGAAAAGTTATTTAAAATGTACATGAATAGAGGATATATGAAAAGCAAACAGGCTCATTTCAGTAATATATATCATAATAGTAACATGTTCATATCTGCTTTTCATACCTGCTAATAATGTCTAGTAATAGCTTCTAATTATTTGTGATCATGGCTTCTCTTGCTAGGTGGTCCATGGAAGCATTCCCCAGAACTCCTCCTCTACTGTCCACGCGTTTTCTACCACTACACTTAATGACATCATGAAGTCCTTCTCTGATGTCAGTGTCATCAGGGTAGCAGGAGGTTACCTGCTCATGGTAAATTATTATTCACAACCGCTATGTTATTATAAGGATGCTGAATTCATATAACTGAATTTCTATTCAAAATTACATTTGTGTATAAGCTGCTTAAAAACCCATTTTTTTCTCTCTGTACTTTTGTGTGTTTTTAGCTGGCCTATGCATGTGTATCCATGCTCCGCTGGGACTGTGCTAAAAGTCAAGGGGCTGTAGGTCTGGCTGGAGTGCTACTGGTGGCGCTATCTGTAGCTGCAGGTTTAGGGTTATGCTCTCTGCTGGGGTTGTCTTTCAACGCTGCCACCACACAGGTACACACAGAGACCCGCTTGATCATGTTTGATTCTCACAATTTAAACACATTCTAAAAGAGATTGCTGTAATCCTTCACAGGTGTTGCCATTTTTGGCACTAGGCATCGGAGTCGATGACATGTTCCTTCTGGCTCATTCTTTCACCGAGGCTGGCTCCAACATCCCCTTTAAGGCACGAGGCTGATTTATACTCTAAGCACAATGCTGCTGTGTCACTCATTTTAAAATATGTGTTAAATATTTTTGTTGCCATGTATTAGACTGTGTATTTACTCCTTGCTGTTTTGTGTGTGTGTGTGTAGGAAATGACTGGTGACTGTCTCAGAAGGACTGGTACTAGTGTGGCTCTCACATCTATCAACAACATGATCGCCTTCTTCATGGCAGCTCTAGTGCCCATTCCTGCTCTTCGTGCTTTCTCTTTGCAGGTATGGATAAGCCTGATTGTGTATGAATTTGAGAGCGAGAGACCTGCAAACGTTTGCACCTTGCGGTGGCTTTTCAGTAGGCTGGCAGGAACGGTACCACTCTGAAAAGGTCAATGAAGTGTAGGCGTAATAAATGAGGGTCTGCTTTTGTTCGTTTTGGCCATCCCTCTTTCCCTCGCCCTATGTTTATGGCTGCTCCCCTCTGTCCACCTAAAAACGTAGCCTGTCTCACAGGTTCTTATACAGATTCAGTGAGAGATATAGAGCAGAGAGTGTAATGGGATGAGTGAATACTCAGTATATCACTAAGCTGTCAAGCTGCATTTCTTTGATCTCTCTAAGCAAACACTGGGTGGTCCTGCTCTTTAGTGATAGGTAGTATAATGTGTGCCCCAGGCAGGCAGGAAGGCAGGTTGTGTGTGTGTGTGTGTGTTGTGGTTGTGGGGTGGATGGGGGGGTTTAATACTGCTCAGGCCAGCCGTATCCTTGGGAGTCCTCCTTTCACTAGTTTGTTGACTATGTTTGAAGTAGAAGTAGGGAGGAGGGTAAAGCTGTTTGATTTAGGGTGCAGAATTTACTTTCCAGGATTCAGTCTCAAGGCACTAAAACAGTAAGGGAGCTTGAATGCAAAGAGTGCTTTTTATCAAGTCGGGACAGCCGCTGTGGAGTTGGGTGTTGTAAATGAAAGTTTGGTGCTTTTCGTCTAATCGCTCTTGAAATTCTTGCTGTTTCCAGGCCGCTATTGTGGTGGTATTTAACTTTGCTATGGTCCTGCTCATCTTCCCTGCAATTCTGAGTTTGGATTTGCATAGACGCAAGGACAAACGACTGGACATCCTCTGCTGCTTTTACAGGTAGGCATTACTAACTGTACGATACCTCAGAAAAGCCTGCTTGAAACTACTTCAGTGCAGTCAGTCATTGTTTTTGATGTTTATTATTTAATATTGATCTTAAATCACCTCTGCGCAGCCCGTGTTCCTCGCGAGTAATCCAGATCCAAAGTCAGGAATACTCTGATGCCAGCGATAACCACACCCATCATCAAAGCCCACCCACTCCTACGTTTGCTGGTTCCACAATCACCACCAGCACTCACATCACCACCACAGTGCAGGCGTTCACCCAGTGTGATGCTGCTGGTCAGCACATCGTCACCATTCTGCCCCCGACGTCTCAGATCTCGACCAGCCCTCCCTCTGTGGTGGTGTCACCCCCAGACTCCAGACCCACCGCTGACCCTTACGGCTCCCAGCTTTTCATGCCCTCCAGCTCCACTCGGGACCTGTTAGCGCAAACAGAGGAGCCGAGACTCGGACGTGAGTGTGTGCCTCTGCCCTTTTTGCAGTGGAACCTGCCCCGCTTTGCTCGAGAGAAGTATGCACCACTGCTGCTTAAGCCTGAGACAAAGACAGTGGTGGTGGTGATATTTGTGGCACTGCTCAGTATCAGCCTTTACGGTACCACCATGGTCCATGATGGCCTCTACTTGACGGATATCGTGCCCAGGGACACAAAGGAATATGATTTCATTTCGGCCCAGTTTAAATACTTCTCTTTCTACAATATGTACTTGGTCACAATGGACGGCTTTGACTACGCCCATTCTCAACGCGAGCTCCTGCAGCTTCACAATGCCTTCAACTCGGTCAAGTACATCGTGAGAGACAGTGATAAAAAACTGCCCCGCATGTGGCTCCACTACTTCCATGACTGGCTCAGAGGTAGGAACCGATTTCATTGCTCGTATCATTTGGGTGCATATAGAAACAGGTGTTTTTTTGTGGTGGTTAATTTGAATGAACATTAAATTCTCTTATCATCAATGTTTCCATGGAAAAGACACCCATAAACTAATGGCACGATTTAAGGCACAAAAATACTGAAGATTTGTTCATTTGGATTAAAATGTGGGATATTTCAGCTGAAATGATCAATTAGATCAAGTTGAATTGAACTCAGTTCAATTAGAGTTCAAATAATGTCTATATGTCATTTTTCCCCCTCCTACTTTGGCCTTAGGGAGGAAGATCAGAAAGAGTCAGAGGTTATCTCTGCCTGCTTATGACCTCTTCACCTGGCCTAGAAAAAAAGCAAAATCAACTGGAAAGAGAACCTGATTAAAAAAATTGGTGTCAAAGTGGTCTTCAGAGTGTCTTTGCCACTACACTGCCTTAATGTGTGGAGATCTCTGTAATTTAAGAATGGTTGAGGAAGTTGTTGCCAGACTTTGTAATTTGAAGTGTATTGAAGGCTCTTGCTGGTTGGTTTATTCAACTCCCACACACACTCCAAAAATAAGTGATTTTGTTCAGTGCTTCTAGAGTGATTTCATGTTTTTTTTATGGAACCAAATTGATATTTGACAAACACCTGTTGTTGTTTAAAGTCACTCTAACATAACATTGTTTTTAATAGGACTGCAGGCTGCATTTGATTCTGACTGGGAAGCAGGCAGGATCACCCATGACAGTTACCGCAATGGTACTGAGGACGGAGCATTAGCTTATAAACTGCTCATTCAGACTGGCTCTAAGAAAGAGCCATTCAATTACAGCCAGGTACATATCAAATGTAATATTTGATATTTGATTGTTTAAGCATTTGTATTAGGTAAAATAGAGGCAAAATTGTATTCATACGTTTTTCTCTTTTAGCTAACATCTCGGCGCCTGGTTGATAATGATGGTCTGATCCCCCAAGAGGTATTCTACATTTACCTGACTGTGTGGGTCAGTAATGATCCCCTGGGCTATGCGGCATCACAGGCTAACTTCTATCCCCACCCTCATGAGTGGATTCATGACAAATATGATACCACTGGAGAGAACCTACGTAGTAAGTGTCCTCCTTAAAACCTGTTCTCATTTTACGTCTGTCCCCACATTATGTGTCTTAATGTTGTGATATTTTTTCTTAGTCCCAGCTGCTGAGCCTCTGGAGTTTGCCCAATTCCCCTTCTACCTGAATGGCCTTCGACAAGCTTCAGACTTCATTGAGGCCATTGAGAGTGTGCGCTCAATCTGTGAAGAATTTATGCGCAAGGGCATCCCAAACTACCCCAACGGATACCCGTTCCTTTTCTGGGAGCAGTACATTGGCCTGCGCCACTGGTTCCTACTGTCTATCAGTGTGGTGCTTGCCTGCACCTTCCTGGTGTGTGCAATTCTGCTGCTTAACCCCTGGACAGCCGGCATTATTGTAAGTCCACTTTTTTGCTCTTCTTCCCTTGCTTATTCCTAATCTTTTAGAAAGAGTAGCGAAAGTTAGCATAGGGTTCAAATCCAACAATGCATCAGACATTAGGAATCGAAGAGAACACAATTTCTGTTTTCTGGGAAGGGGGTATTACTGACTGAAACACAATAAATAATAACAAATAAATAACTATAAAAATAAATAAAAGTGTCCTCTTCTCTGAAGAAGGCAGGTTGTTTAGAGGGATCTAACACATATACCCACACACACACACACACACACACACACACACACACACACACACACACACACACACACACCTCATTTTATATTTGAACTGGAACAGTCGGGTTTGTACAGATATTTGGGAACTGGGCAGATCTGCCCATTTGTGACTGTGGTCTGCTAAACCCATTTAAGAATCTGTGGGATTTGGGATGGGGCAGCTTGAGGCGGGGGTGGTCTAGGGTCAAGTTGGGGGGTGGCTGTAAGTGTAATGACTTTTAAACATTCCATACAAGATCGTGGGCCTTTTGCCCAACAGATGATGGTTAAGCTTGGTGGTTTGCTACAAGTCTAATACAATGTGTTTTACATTTTTCCATAGGTTTTTATCTTGGCAATGATGACTGTAGAGCTGTTTGGCATCATGGGTCTGATTGGTATCAAGCTGAGTGCCATCCCTGTGGTTATTCTCATTGCCTCTGTTGGCATCGGAGTGGAGTTTACAGTGCATGTTGCATTGGTAAGAGAGAAAACATTCACATTCTTAGCATCATCTAAATTTTGCAAAAGAAACTAATTTGTAAATAGGAAAGAGGCGTGTACACAGTGGCTCATAGCTGTTTCGCTGCCTGTCTGCACAGGGATTCCTGACTGCCATTGGAGACAGAAACACACGTTCAGTTGTGGCTCTAGAGCACATGTTTGCACCTGTAATGGATGGCGCCATTTCCACTCTACTTGGAGTGCTCATGCTGGCTGGCTCAGAGTTTGACTTCATCATGAGGTGAGTGATAATCTTACTCATTTTTTGCCCCTCTCACATCCACATACTGAGAACTGTTCAGAGGTGTGTAGGCTTTGCAGTTTTTGTACTAAGGCAAAAGAAACAGATGTTATTCTGGGTTAAAGCAGGAGGGTGACAAGTGTCACTCATCCCTCACTCCTCACCTGGCCTTGCCACTCAAGAAGTTCAGGCCACCCTTACTAGTGCCTTAGTGTTGCTTCATCGCAAAAACAAATGTAGAAAACTTCAAGAGTGTGTAACAGCTGCTCGTAAACATGTAAATACCCACTGGGTGGTGACACACACATTCTCAACCCTTTTCTTGGGAAGTATGTCCAATCATCCGGTTGAGAGCCTCTGTGCCTAAAGAGGCCACCACATAAGATGGATGTTTGCCTAATCCATTAGTGAGTTCGACTGGTCAGAAAGGCCCCAACCAAAAGCCTTGGAGCACTGCCTTTGGCCTGCTATTTTCCCTGTTTCACTTAAATGTCTGGTTTAAAAAAAAAAAGAGCAAATAGCAGTGTTTTTCTGCTGAATCTGGGCTCTGCTGGATCCTGACCACAACCTTGAGAGCAGCCTCAAACAGACCCACAACATAAAAATGGCTTAGTTAGAGAAGAGAGTAGAACTGAGGAGAAGTACATTGAAAAAAATCTAAATACCCCCAGGGTGGCTTCTTGGCACTGCAACTATTCAGACATTCTCCAAGAGTTTGAATGAAGTCAGATGGTGAAAGGAATTTTTTTCCTTTTTTTTTTCTCTTTACCCTAAAGATTGAGACAAAGCTGTATAAAGAGGAGGTGGAGAGGAGGAAGAACAGTGTAGTCAGGTTGTTTGGGAAAAAGGGGTTCCTTTTAGGACAGTGGTAAAGTAGAATGAGTTGGGGGAAGAGGTAGGGGGTGGGGTAGTTGGAGCAAACCATTTGGAGGGTGCAGTGTGCCAGCATTGGGGCATTCACACTGGGAGGTCCTGTTTAGATGTAGGGCGAAAGAAAGGGTGGATGAGAGACAGCACAAGTAAGCAGGCCCTCTAGCTGGGGAGTAGCATAAATATGGTCCTGTAAACATCTCCTGGCGGTGGGACACTGAATAAACACCAGAACAAGCTCAGCGGCCCCTCTCAGAAGGACCCACCCCTTCCAACCCCTGACTCGGAATGGAAAAGATTACAGTTTATATAAACAACAGAATTCCTAACACTAGGTCTACTCTGGAGGTCTAACCCAAGTGGGGCCCATGGATGTCTTCTCACTTTTTTTTCCTGCTTTTTCTTCCTCTGTATTTTTTCAGCTTTAATAAATTAAAATCAACTTTCAGAATGTTGACTTAGCAAAATAAACAATTATCTTTTTTACAGTCTTTTCATGTACACAGTAAAGAGGGAGTCAGGAAAGCCTGTCACAAACCAAAGGTGGACTCGAGTAAAGCCTGAAACACTTGGCTTTTTAAAACTTCTAGACACCTTGAGTTTTCACAGATTATGACAAGCTTTTTGAAAATATAACTTGAGATTACACAGACAGTTCCTCCAAATTCTTATTTTTAGCACAATCCATTTATCTTATCAGGTTGTGAACATGAACATGAGAACCTTTGCATTAGCATGCATTCTGAGTACAGATCAGTGGAATCAAGTGCATCTCAAAGACACAATTAACCCACAATCAGAGGTAGTCTGGGACGTATATGACCTCACGTGTACATAACACCAGAAGTATATAACAAAATAATGGACTGGCATTACCCTTGACATGAATAGATTAAATGCATCAATCTCTTCTAGAAATCATTAATTGAAAAAAGACTGCACTGAATAGGATTGTTGTACTAATAGGTTAATTTATAAGGCCACTTATAATCCGAACACTCATGTTAATGCCAGGTGTGAATGGGGTCCCTGTGTGCTTGAAGATATCTACACACAAAATTGTTCACAATTTTGCAGGTATGAGTGATAGAATGAGGCAAACTGTATATGGGAGAAGAATTTTGTACCCTTCCCTTTAGAGAAATAAATGGCAAATTAAGAGTAAACGTAGGTAACTGCAGTTCTGCTCATCTGAAAGTATGATGTACTGTTATATAAAAACAGCGCTTTGGAATGCACCCCGGAATAAAGATTTAGTGGGGCATTGGCTGTCTGGCCTTGCAATCTTTCTAAAAGACTTGTGTTATTTATTGGCTTGAGAGTCCTTAGCTTGCCAAGACAAACCTATGGGCTCATTGGAAGAGACAGGTCAATGTACAGCAGCTTCCACTCTAAAACTTGAATGCTCCCAGTAGACCTTTTGGAAGTTGTTTAGTCCAGTCCTGTTGGGTGTGACATAAAGGAATATTTTGGGTGTGTGTGGCAGGGATTGTTAAAGGGAACACTTTAAAGTCCCAGAATCCACATCCTTATTTTTTTTTTTCCAGACTGTTTTTTTCTCTTTCTTATCCTCCAGATATCTGAACCACAGCTCGAAGACTCATATTGTCTGTGTATGTTTGAGCTTATAAACTGAAGCACTCTCTAATTTTCTCATGCTCCCTTTCTTGTGGTAAGGGGCGAGCCTTCTTTTGGTGCCATGAGCTGAAACGCAGAGACGCAAATTATTGTAGCTCTGCAGCCCATTATGACTGCCTTTCTACTAGCACACCAGCCAGGACACACAGCTCTACTTAGAGCTTCATTCAACCCACCTAGAGCTACACCCTTGTAGGCTTTATACCTCACCCCCAATCATGCATTGCTGTCAGAGTGTGCTTCCAGTGAGGAATAGAGGAATACATTTTAGATTATTATGGACTAGATTTACTTAAAATTACAATCGAATCACTGCAAAAAATCTGCTACAATACTGGATTTGTTGTCCATTTACTTTTACCTTTGGCTCTTGGGCTTATTGTTTTATCGGATGACCTTGTACTGTAATTTTGTGGTGTGATTATTGCTAAAGGGAACATTTGAGGAGGAAGAATTAGAATTAGGTTTGTTGGCCTGCCTAGCATAAATACAGAGGTGATGTATCTTGCTCAATGTGAAATGGGATCTCACTGATATGGGATATTAAGCTGCTAAAAGGAAAACTACTAACAGGTCATGAAATGGAAAGGGTTAATAAGAATATGCTACGAGAGAGAGAGAGAGTGAGAGCAAGCTTTTTTGGAACGAGGTGAGTGTTTTCTGACGTGTAGAATCCGCTCACTAATGTAAACACACTTATTCAGGAAGTGCCAGTGCAGTCGTGATAGATGAGGGTTCCCAGAGGGAGCGAAAGTGAGTGCTTACGCCAAAGATGGAGCGTAGGAATTTCTCTTCAGCTTTGTCCGCTTGCCAGGAGAGAAGACATGGCAAGAGGAAATGGTGGGGGGAGAAGTCAGAGGGTAGAATTTAGAACTTAGAACCCATTTCACTGTTTTTAGGAAGAAATTCGCCACACAATGCCACTTTTAGGTTGCATATGTTTACAGTTTTGGTGCTTTTAAGTAAAATGTGCATCCCATTTTGTTTTCTTTTAAAGGTACTTTTTTGCAGTGCTGACCATTTTGACATTGTTGGGAATTCTAAATGGCTTGGTACTGCTGCCTGTTCTGCTATCCATCATGGGCCCTCCAGCAGAAGTCTTTCTTGGCAGTAATTCCAGCGGGCTCTCCAGTCCCTCACCGGAACCCGTTCCCAGGATCATGAACAACCATGGCTACTATGCTGGGCACATCCCCCGAGCACCACGACAGGCCTTCACCGAGGTCTCAGACTCCGAGTACTACTCTGAAACGACCAACACATCCGGTATCGGGGAGGAAGACTACAAGCACTGCGACAGAACTGCGTACATAACCACACCTTCAGAGCTGCCAACTTCCCACATACTGCTGGAAGCCAGCAAGAACCCATCATTTCCGAAGCTCACAGTAGGTTTCTCATATTTAATAAAGTTGATAAAATTGCTGTCTCCATGTTTTAGAGCTTTAATCTGATGTCTTGTATTTCATAGGTTGTAAAACCTTACAGTGAAATTCCATCAGCCACAAGCCCCCAAAACGAGGCAGCGCAGAATGCAGTCAATTCCATCAGTTCACAGATCACACGGTGGAATGGCAAGTCAGAGTGCCAGGGATCCAGGCAACACCATTTACCCAACGACAGTGCATACTCTTACGAGAGAACTACTCACTGTGGTCCCAGACTACAGAAAGGCAGAGGGCCACAGCAGAACAGGACTAAAGCTCTGCCACAAGGTGGCAACACACTGCAGCCACCAAGCAACACTGTCACCATGGTTACAGCCACTGCCTCAGTAACCGTGTCAGTACACCCCAATCTGCCGGGGTCATATCAGGGTACCGTGCACGAGGTCTTTGAGGATAGCATGTCAGACTCTTTTGAGAACTCAAAGAGGACTTCGCAAACGTATGGAAAAGCTAATCAGCCTTCCAAAAGAGACTCTTTACAACTACAAGATCTGGAATCCCTAGATAACCACCAGCATCAAGCTAAACAGGGTCTAGGTAAGTCATCTATACATTTCAACAGGATCAAGACATAGTGTGCATTTAATAAAATTAGATTGATGACGTAAGAAAAAAAGAAAGACCTATGGTTCTAATTGATTGTTCCATTCTTTGTGTGTTGTAGGTTCTACATGGACCCAAACAGCCAAAGATTTCTAGACAGCACACATCTTCACCCCACAATTCCACAAACCCCTTTGTCTGGAATATATTTCTGGCTGTTTTGGGAGGTCCCTATGCTCTGTCTTTCTGAACTGTACATAAACCTCACAGATAAGAGGATTTATTTTAAAAGATATAAAAAAAAAATATATACATTTATAAATATATACAAATATATTTTAATACTAAAAGAGGGGAAAAACTATTTAAAAGAGTACTGTATCACTTGTGTATTGTCTTATGTAAAAGTCAGATATATAAGAGGATCCATAGGCTTTGTTTCCTCTTTTTTTGTTGTTGTAAAGATTGAGAATTGTGTTATATGTAAAAATTCAGAGACGTTAATTATTAGGTTATTGCAAATGAAAGGTCAGTGTTCTTTTTTTGCTGCTATACATCATATATGATGATGTCTTGAAAATGAGTAGAACCCCCTCCTCAATGTAAGCTGTAACATTCGATTAATATGTTCTTACACTGCGAATTTCGTCGACTTGTTCCCGGATTACATCACAGTTCTATGTATTCATTTGGCAAACACTTCTTTTGAATGGGACTTAAAAGAGAAATAGAATCCAGTTGAGTTTTGGGCCTTCGAGTCAAAAGTCAAGGGATTTGTTCAAAAGCCCAACAGTGGATGTCTAGCAGTGTTGGGATTTTAACTCACAACCTTACTGTCCCTAACACAGAATTTCAACCTCTGAGCAACCACTGCACTGTACTCCCTGATGGTGTCTTGTCTTTGATTGCACTGTAACATGTCGAAAACGTAGATATATTCAGTCCATTCCTGTCACAAATATTTAATTTCTTTGAAATATCTCTTTCTACCTTTATTTCATCGATAGCATTTATCTCAACTTTGCTTACTGACACACGTGGAAACTTGATTTTTTTTTCTTCTTCAATATTGGTGTAGTTCTGTGCTAAATGGACAGTGATGAAAAATTGATACACTTTCTTCTACAGTCCTAAACTTCACCCCTAAGGTTTAGCCTTATAGCTTCTCACTGTCTCCTCTGTCTATTGAGGTCAGTAAAACCTGCCATGTAATTCAGGACTACAGAATCACTATGTTCATACACAAATTTTATATCGCAGTCAATACACTTGAATACTTGAGGGGCAGCATTTTTTTTTATATAATCAGCTATACAGAGTTTAAGTCTTCCATTTGTTACAGTTCTCCTGCTGAAGCTATGAGATATATAGCAGGTCCATTTTCGTGTTCCTTAAATGTCAAAAGGGAATCTTATTTAAGTACAAAGGGAGGTAAAGGTTTTGTTTATTTTTAGCTGCTTTAGAGGTAAATACATAGATGAAGTCCCATGCAATGGTGGATTGTTGTTCTCCCACAGACTTCTCCAGCTAGACCAGTGTATCAACTCATTCAAGCCAGTATTTCTTCTTTTCTGTTTCTTGGATTCTACTTTTTTCAATACCGGTCACAACACTGCCAGGATTAAACCCAGGGAAACATTCGATTTATGTGACAGCAATAAGGAAAGACTTGGGGATGGGGGTCCTGTACTTCTATTTGAAATGTTATGTCATGCCATATGAATTATTTATATAAAAAGTTTTATTTTTGTAGTTTGTACAGATGTTAGTCTCTAGACTGATGTTATATTTTTAAAGAGTAAATATATTACAAATGCAAATATATATAATTATATCTATTTGTTGCTTTTTCAGGGGAGGGGGGTGTAAAATTGGTTGGAGTGGAGATTTTCTGTTGTTGTTTTTTTTTTTTTTGTTTGTTAGATGAGAAGAAATTCTGTTTGGAAAATGAAGGAGGGGTGTGTGGTTGTCACTGTCCACCTTGTGTAGATGTCCTTGTTTTTCTTCTTCATCTAAAAAAATTGAACAAATATCTATTTGTTGTCTAAAACACTGACTTCAGAAATCCATGTGCAAGAAAAAAAAAAAAAACCACAATCTTTGTGTGATCGTTATTTCCCTTCACCCCTAACAAGAATTCAACTAACAAAATAAATGTTCGAAATCAATCTTCTGTACGGTGGTGTGTTTCTTTTATATGATTTTTATAATGTTATAGGATGCACTAAGAGATGATACATTAAAATCTACAATGCAATACTTCGATACTGTTTTTGGGGTTTGTGTGCGCTGAGCTGTAGGTTGATTTGAGGGAACAAGCTGCTCAGGTGCAGTGGGGGGGAGGGGAAGGGTGTAACAACCTGGCTTCACATTTCCTGTTTGATTGTTATGAGTCCTGAGGCGAGAATCCCATGTGCACTGAGCCCACCTATGCAGATGAAAGGCGTGCACTGTAAATTCCTCCACCTCCCACAATACTGCCTCGCATGTCTGAATCTGATACATCCCTGGCTTTTTTTTCCCCAAAGTTATTGTTGTAGCCCTGCAGTTTGTATGCTCCAAATAACAACTGAAGGAGATTGTATGCTACATGCTTTTGATATACAAAGTCTTATGCTCACACAATTGGGAAAATGACAGATTTTTTTCCCTACAAAACATCTGGCGGCTTATAATAAAACAATATATTCTGAGCCTATTTCTTAAAGCAAAGGGCTTGACCACACAACAGTGGTTCAACAGATTAAAGCATTGATATGGTTTGATATTTCCATGTGGATCCTTCTTTTTTGAAAAAGGTCTCACCAGTGTCTGCTTTGTAACAGTCTGAGGTAAAAAATGTCTTCCTACGAGAAAGTCTTCAGGACAGAAGACTCAAATTAAAAGTCAGTTCAGCCTGTCATGTTATTAAGACAAAAGAGAGGCTGGTAAGGGAATGTTTATAGCTATTATGACGTAAGTAAAAAATGGACTTGTAACTGTCAGCTTTTCCACAACATTAAATGGAACTGTGTTGAATTAGAAGTGTATCATTCTTCGAAAAAAATGCACATGAAATGCAAAAATTATAATCGGAAAATAAAAAAGTTTGAAATCAAAATTCGCTGTAAAATGGCCCTCAATATAATTGTATTATAGGTAGTTCATGCAAAAAGCAGAAAAAAATAAATGTTATATAATATATAATCATGCTCAATATAATATATTCAATTAAATTATTTTATTATTATTTTTTTATTTACAGAGACAAAGTGATGATAAAGAATGTATAGGTTTATTCCTTATAATTGTAAGTTTGTGCCTTAGTGGTGACTGACAAGAAAAAACTCCATCAGATGGCATGAGGAAGAAACCTTGATTGGAACCACACTCAAAAGAGAACCTATATATGTGTGTGTGTGTGTGTGTGTGTGTGTGTGTGTGTGTGTGTGTGTGTGT
>JAAIIK010000072.1:2718205-2740558 GCA_014706435.1 Silurus glanis | reverse complement strand
TGTGTGTGTGTGTGTGTGTGTGTGTGTGTGTGTGTGTGTGTGTGTGTTAATTAAAACTCAATAAATGTAGTCAAAAATATATCGTGTGTGTGTGTGTGTGGGCCCTTGAGCAAGGCCCTCAACCGGCCCCTGCTCAGTTGTAAGTCGCTCTGGTTAAGGGCATCTGCCTTTTACCATAAATGTAACTGTATGTAACAGTGTGTATAAATTAGGCTGGTGGAAATGTTAATAAAGTTGTTGGTAAATAGCACATGGCATCTGGCACCCACGGAAAGATGCTTTAAATAGACTAAATGCACATGCAGCTGGCATCTTTAACAACTGATCACTGCATGTAGGTGGCGAGAATCAGGGATAAAACAAGTGCTAAAGAAAGAGGTGTGTATGGTGAGGGAGGGAGAAAAAAAAATCAGTGCAAGATCAAACGAGTCAACACATGACCTGTTGGGCTTCTTGGGTGGTCAGCTAAATGAGTGGCTACAGTTGCTTAAATTTAGTCAGGTGGTTATTAAAAAAAAAAGGGCATATGTATCTTTTATAGACTGGCAATGATTTTTACATCTGTTGACTATGGAAAAAAGAGATTTGTTTTATGAATTGTTTTCTTCACTTGACCCAGCGGTTTGGCCTGAGATGTTTTCGTAGTTAGAGCGTGGAGCATTTCTTTTCTTCATGGAAGTTTTATTAGGCAGCTTACATGTTACAGAATTATAGCATTTTTTTTTTTTCAAACGCTTTTGAACGAGTGCAAGTGAATATCCGACGATCGTGTAAAGAAAGTCAGTCTTTGGAAAAAGGCACGAAGTCTGGATCCGTGCAAATGAACGCCGTGATGATGGAAGAGTGTTCCAGCTGCATGTTTTCGCTCTGACCTATACATCCGACACTCCTAATCTCGATCAATCCAGCAATCAATATTTATACAACTTGCTTCAAACTAACAAATGTGTTTGCAATCTCTCATCTCTCCTCCTCTTGAGCGGGAACAATATGAATTCGCAGACAGGCCCCTTGCCGCGTAAACATGTTTAAATAAACAGGAACCCACGGAATGCCTGTTTAATTGATTCATTCTGGCCCTGTGTTGTTTGCAGAAGGGCCCAAATGTGCGCTTGTAATGCAAACCCAGTGTTTAGAAGTGGTTGAGACAATAATGGCGCGAATGCCAGTCATGTCGGGGTTCTGCTTTGGACCTTTCCATGGGCTGCTGCCTACAAATTGTGTGCCACAGCAGCTCACTGCATATAGCAGAGTCTCAGTTCTAAAAACAAGAACGGGTAATAATCATAAGGTAGTGTGCTCTGTATGGCACTGGCTTAAAAGTTTTCCAGATTATAATTAAACACATACAAGCGGTAATAAAACGTAATGAAGGGAGAGAGGAGACTGGCAAAGCTGTTTCATGTGGCCAGGCACAACATGTTGAGGGGCGTTAAGAGCGGGGCCACATGTGTCCTTGGGTGCTCTGGGTTTTAGTTTCTGCCCATATATGGGCACTATACAAATGCAGTCTCTGGACTGTGATGTTAGCCCGAGTTGTATGGTACAATATAGAGGTGCCATGGAAATGGAAATGATGTCTCTTGAAGAAACTGGTACTGCTTTGAGGCCCTGATCACTGCAGTTATTTAACAGTCCTGTGAAACAGGTCATGATGGAATAACATGTAGAATGTCGAACAACCACTAGGTGGTGTGGTTCAGACAAAAAAAAAAGAAACCTTGATAACCACAATAAGTGTAATTATATCAGTGGTGTAAGGCAGTGGTCTCCAATTGGTACCGGGCCGCACAGACAGAATACATAACTTACATTATTTCCATTTCATTTATTATCTGATTCTGAGCGATGTTTTATTTTTGAAAATTACCTGATTCTCTCCGCCACATCTGTCTATAACTCACTCTTGAAGCATGTCATGATGCGGTCACATGTCTTACCTCCATCCTCTACCTTCTTAAAGGGGCTGCTCCGGTCGGTTACACATAATACATTACTGCTAAATTAAAACCCCCAAGCGAGCAAAATGAACAAAAAACAACACAGTGGATTCACTTTTATTATTATATTTAGAAAATACCAGGTTTTATTTCGGTCGTATCATTTTATTTTGATGTATTTATTCGCCACACCTTAAAGGCCGGTCTGTGAAAATATTGTCTGACATTAAATCGGTCCGTGGCGAAAAAAGGTTGGGGACCGCTGGTGTAAAGTATTTGAGTAAATGTACTTCGTTACTGTACTTTATTAATTTTTGGGGTACTTTCTAGTTTTACTGGGTATCAAAAATATAAGCGATTTTTACTCTCTACTCAACCACATTTATGATTCAATAATATGTACTTTTTACACTGCTATATTTTAATTGACACTTCCCTACCTGCATCTGCTGGCCCAAAAAGAGCTAGAATAACTGCCAAAAACATTGAGAACCAGCTTTTGTTGAAGTTCTATAAAAATATTGCCCCTTTATGAGACAGTAAGCAATGAATATCTGGATTTACTTGATCTAAAATGATTTACTTTAATATCATTTGTCCATTAAATACTAATGGTTCGTCTACTTTGTGCAGTGGCGGACCGTGCATTTGGTACCTGGGCCTTCAGTGGGGACTTACCCGATTTAATCCACCTCTTAATGCCACCATTATCATGTTGCAATTATAGAAACCATCAATACAATACAAAAACGCAACATAACAACGTGTGGCATTACAGAAATCACATATGGAGGGTGAATACCATTTTACTAAAGCAAGCTCCAAACCTCTACACTACATTAAAATGTAAATAAAATAAAATACAACCTACTCACCAGAGATTCAGACTCATAATTTGCACCGCTCCTCAGAGGCTGTAAGCCAGTGGTACCGCTCGTATTCACTGGTCTGGAAGTGGTGAACAAACCCTTTCCCGGGCTGAGACAAGCTAGCTAGCTTCGGGGTTGGCCGACCTCCTCACGATGCCTAGCTTTTAAAAAAAAAGTCTAACTCAGATATATTAATGTGTGCAGAGCTACACACATGTTTTGCCAGTCAAACTTGGCTGTAACGGTTTCCCTCTGACCAACCAATCAGAGGATGGAAAAATGCTGATGCTATTCTGGGCCAGCTAGCTGCCCTGTGATGAGAATTTGAAATCTGATTGGGTAAAGTAACAGCTTTTTCTTAAGTCGACTATGGTAAAAAGCCAGCAGTACTGACTTTGCAGGCCCTGGGCAGATTAGATTGACATGACAGCACATAGAGGCTGAAATCTGATTGGACAAAAAAATCTAACATCCACATACACGTACTGGAAGCAGTGAAGCCAAGAGAAACGCTACAAAATAAAGAGTTGGGAAAAATTAATACAATTACATGAAACAAATATTAGAATTTAGGTTGTAAATGTAGGTCAGTGCTTCTGATGGTGTTTAGGCCAGCAGAGAAAGCTTTGCTGGCCCTGACCGCCCACCACTGACTTTGTGACATGATATGGTAATTGTTAATTGAAGATTTGTTTTCCTACTTTGTCTTTTTCTTTGTTTCATTCTGGCATGTTGAAGAAACGGTTGTGTTGATATTTGTTAATGCAGTGTTGACGTGTACAAGTTGATACGTATTTTTGGTAATAAAACTTAAAAAGATTACTGTATTTGACTTTTCATTCACGTGTGTCTTTGTGTGGAGGACTAGTGCACCTTTGAGAAGTATGATTTTACTCAAGTATGATTTCCAGCTACTCTTTACACCTCTGCATTAAATAGTCAACAAAAGAATTATTGAAATTATTAACTGTCAGAGGAAAAAAAAAACATTTGTTGTTCCTTAGCTACATCTCATGAAAGCATGAATGAATAAAATCCCTTATCAAAAAATTATATTTAAAAGAATTTCCTGAGGTAAAACCTCAACCACAAGTCCACTAATCATTCAACAACATAGAAAAATATATACGCCAATCGAATGACAAATAACGAGTTCACCCTCATAAACCAAACACTGCCTACAAACAATAGCATTCGTCCTTGGAAAGAAAGTGGCATATACAGTATTTCCCCAAGGTTCACAATTGAACGTTTCCAGAAAGTAGCACCGTTTAGAGGTCACAAAGTCTTCCATCTGTAATTACACAACAAACTCTATGCCAATAAACTATTTGTAAACCATGCCAGAAAGAAGACTTTTCTTTCATCTAACCACAAACGTACGTGGCTGGAGCTTGAGAGACACCACTGGATCTGATTAGAACCAGGCTCAGATTGGACAAAAACAATACTGTTTGGCAACAAACACTCAAGATTTGGTGAAAAAAAAAAAAAAAAAAAGAATGGTTCTAAAGGAAAGATCCCAGTGTTTAGGATTGAGGAACTGTGGTGATGTGGGATTCAGGGCTCCCCCCCAAACACTTCCTTTTCCAGACAGGAGGATATATCAACGTCCTGATCAAGCCTCAAGTGATACTATAAAGGTCCAGTGGGCCTCTTGTCTGAAGATTGAGGTTTCAGGTCCTGTCCAAAAAGACACAGATGGATTTCCTATTAAACACTTAAGATACATTGAGGGAATGCACTTTGAAATGGAGTGAGACATTTTTGTTTTGCTTTTGAGCATAAAATCTAGCATGAGCAAAAAATTTAATAAACAAATAAAAGTAAGCGTGGACATGTCGTGCACCGACATGGTGAATAGAAATGAAGAATCTCGTGGCTCGACGTATTCGGTCTACGCCAGGCCAAATAACGGCAGCCTGCGTCAGATGTCCTACAAATAGCAATGAAAGCTTGCCATTCATTTGTGTGTTTAATAAACCGCTGCCTCAGTGAGTAGCTGTGGTCGCACACCTGTGTTGACAAGTATGCTGTCCATTCGGCATTTTAGAACCGGCCATAAACATGGCCGCCCTACAGGCAGAAAGTGCTGCCAATGCCTGTTACATATCAACCTCCTGTAACACCAACAGTGCCAAATGTAGTGCGCACCCAATTCCTTCACACAAAACAGCTCAAAAGGGAAAACAGTAGATGAATTCATTCACACATTCTACACTCATATGAACAGACTGCTTGGGGAAAATAGTTCTGCCTGTAGTAGCTATCTGCACTTTTTCTCTGCAGTTGTGTTCTTTCATGGAAAAGCCAAATAATTAAAGGCTGGATGATTCTGGTTAATTTTTTCAGAAGTGTCAGCAGTTAAAAGAAAAGTGAATGAGAGACCTAAGTAGCCCTGGATTTAAACAGTTTGACTGCCCCCTAATGGCTACAGAAACACACTTGGAAAATCATCGAATGAGTTGCTTAAATTTGACATATCTGTGATATTGTGATTAGTGTCTGAACTGGTTTGTAATACAAAATAGAAGTATGATCTACAGAACATAATTGAATGGTAATGATGAGAATTTATTATTTAAAATTGTAAAAATGCTAAAGTATAGCTTTTTTAAAAAAAAACACTTTTTTTTATACCCATGCATCACATCATTACCTTTTAAGCTGTTGTGTCGATGCGGATAGGTAAAGGAGCCTGGAGTGTTTTGGTGAACTGGGACATTTAGATGTTGATATCCCAAACTTTGAAGCTTTCACTTCTGTTTGTTGACTGTGGTGTGGTGGGTCATTTCTAATACCAGAGATCCCTCATAATCTGTGTTACATTTTGGCTTACCTTCAGTTATGCTGCCAGAGTCCATGTCTACACCTTGATCACATTGTACAGTGTCTAAGTTTTACATAACAATAGTAATAATAATAGTTTCTCTCCCTTCCTTGATGGATTCATACCAATGCCCTACCTCTGGACGAAGTTCTCTTAAATTGGAGATCACTCTCTGCAGCTGAGTCTGGTTCCTCATGAACAGCCTAATAATCCATGAAGTTACTGAGTGAACTTGAATGGATTTGGACTATGCTTAATATCAGCAGTCTGCTACAATGGCTTTGGACCACAATTTGCATGAACAGTTCCGCATTTAGGTGCCGATCATAAAATAATGAACAGACGTTCAGTGCCACACAGATGTGGATGGGTACCCAGATTAGTCAGGTTCCTCTTAAGGTTTCTTCCTCATACGATCTCAAGGAGATTTTTTTTTTCTTGACTCAATCACCACTGGCTCACTCATTAGGGATAAACTTATAAGGAACAAACTTACAGGCACTTAAACTTATACATAACGTACTTTATCTCTGTAAAACTGCTTTGGAACAATCTGTTAAAAGCATCATACATATAAAACTAAAAATGTTATTAAATTGTATTACTGGTGTTCACTGTGTTTATCATCTGACATTTTTACCTCAGCTAGTCAGGTCAGGTCTGTGTCTATCCACCAAACCAGTGTTTGTACTACAACTGTGAGCCAATTACAAGCCAAGTGTGTGATTTTAACAATGCTTCCTGTTCAAGCTTCTTTCTTGTCGATGCCAGATCTATGTAGTGGAATTAAGTGTTTCCAGAGACACAGGGCATTTTGAAGAGTCCTTTGTCAGCTGTATAAGCAGTGTTTCAGCATGGTTATGTACACTGCTTTTATATAGACTGTACCACAGCCCATTCACCCTCGTTTCTGCAGTTTTATTTTTTTGAGGTTTGTTAATTTATTGGGTTAAAGCACACCTGTAGCAAAGGAAAACGGACTGGCAATTTACATGCTTTCCCATCAAAGTGAACTGTGGCAAGTTTATCAGGTCCTTTCTGTGAGCTACTAATAAAACAAATGGATTAACTCCATGCTCTGGACTCGCAAATTTGATCACTGCTTCATGCCTGGGAATCTCCATTTAAAAGAGGCGAGACGGATTGGTTCTGTAACCGCCCATCGCTGCGCAACTGAGAGGCAGAGTCAAAGAGCAGGAATGAAGAAGGCGATGGAAAGGGAACGTGCACAAAGAAAAAGCAAACAGAGGTCGCTGTGCTCGGTCGGACTCGCTGGGTGGTTCTGCCTGCTTATTTAGTCTGTGAAGGTGATGGGAACCAAGCGGCGGCTGCCGCCAATACTCTCTAAACCTTGAAAAATATTCATGTGGACAGACTGAATCCAGGGAGAGGAAAGAGAGTCAAACAAAGTCAGGGGCCCACAGATACACAAATGCTCAGGGGTTATATGAAACGCATTACTCGGGCGCGAAAATGCCTCATGTCGTTGTTTATAAAAAAATAAAATAAAATAAAAAATAAAAAAAATAGAAATGAGCTTTTAGGACACAGAACTAATGCAAAACCATGACCCATCATGGAGGAGAAAGGAAAGGGGGGGGGGGATCCACTTTATAACTCATATCTCCGACCACAAATCCTACATGCAAGTCATTTTGTATTTCAAGCCATCACCCCTTAATATAATACCCTATATGAACACGTAGCTTATTTGACCTTCCTACACTTTCACACCATGTGGAACAGCAATACCATGAACATGTAATTATTTGATTGGACAGCTACCGTTTTTCCCCCAAGTTAGCTACATACTAACACTAATACAGTGCAGTGAAATACTCGATGCGTATTGGTCAGTACTTTTTCTAGAATAGCTTGGCTTAAACAGTAATTCTGGCGATAAGGCAAATCACAGGTTGATAATGCACTCGTTCTCATACATTGTCTCGATAGTACAAGATTAATCCACCAGGACTCTTCTGGAAAACCTGAAATCAAAAAAAAAAAAAAAAAAAAAAAGAGAAATTTGATATGAAGCTTTCTGTAAGGAGATATTTTACATTTAAGTAAGGAGTCTCCAATGTCAGAACTGTTACAGACGTAAAACTCTTAAATCTTAAAATCTGAACACTCATCCGTCAAGTGAGGAAAGAGGATATTGAAGAAACTTTGACATCTACCTTTGCTTTTGCTGCAATGTGGAGGACTCAACATATGCTCTCAATTCCTCCCTTAGACACCATCTGCATAAAATCTCAGCATATTCTGTCATACGGCTCATCATGGATGGCAGACCATCAACTGAAATGTTGTCCCTGGAGATTCATCTCCGTGTCAAGATCTTGCATTAGCCATGGACAACTCCAATCTCCTCCATTTCTCACACAGCCTTGTGTAAAGCATCTAGTCTCGTGTAATTTCAAGACTGGACTTCTCCAACTCACTCCTTTCAGGTCGACCTCAGCACACCATTCAACATGCTCACTTAAGGAGAAAAAGAGAGAAAAATCCCTTTACATCATCCAGCATGGCACCATGCTCCTTGATTCTCTAAAACTGCTTGGTTGAACTCACCAGCACTTAGTGTACAAGGCATCAAGACTCGGCTCTATTCTGGAGCCTAGGTGGTATAATGAACCTAGAAAAGATGTAATCATTCTGGTGCTTTAAAAGTCTCCAAGCTGCCAATGCTTGGCCCTTGAGCAAGGCCCTTAACCCTCATCTGTATGAATGAGAATTGTAAGTCACAGTAAATGTAAAATGTCAATCTATAAGTGATGAACAGACATGCATATTTGAACATTATTTTAGGCTTCCACAATTGAAAACAAAATCCAAATTAAATCAGGAGTAATGAAAACAGAAGTCAATGCGCTCCCCTTTAGTAGGGATGCGCATCTCCATAACCGAGGCCAATGCAATTGGCATCTCGACGCAACCTAATGATACGATACATTAAAAGATGCAGATTAAGCGACTGCCCATGCGATGCGATTCATTCCCATTAAGATGCAGTGCAACAATGCGATTGGATGCAATGAAATTGAACATGGCACAGATTCGTTCGCTTTTTTCCCCCTCCCCCCAGAGACGGCAAATCATAAGTTTTTCTTAAATGCATTCTGACTAACACATGACCGTTTTACAAATGGGCCTTTATAGTGTGAAAAAAGGAATAAAGATTACCGTAATTTCCGGACTATAAAGCGCACCCATATATAAGCCGCACCCACTGAATTTTACAAATATTTTTATTTTTAACATAATTAAGCCGCACCTGTCTATAAGCCGCAGGTGTCTACACTAATTTACTTTACACAGGCTTTAACGAAAGACACGTTACACACAGTGTAACGGGCGAAATATGTTGCGCTTCCTTTAGGAGCATAGCGGTATTTTGGGAATAGCATGCCAAGAAGAGAGCTATCCCTTCACCCTGACTCAACGCATTACAACGGCTTGTATCTAAACAGTAGCCGACCAAGAAAGTCATTGTTCACTGTCTTCCTCCTTCCTTTCACAACTATTTCTCTCGGGAGTTTATCTTTTGGCATCGTCGTGCGTTTAAAAATCACCCGATGGAAGTTTTTTCTCCCGATGCCGTGCAGCTCAGAACGCAGGTGAGGGTGCGTTTTATCGTTTCCGTTCGGAAATTTCATTGGTCTAATGTTATGGGGCTCAGTTTTTTGGCTTGAAGTTTGTGAAACCGGGAAAAACCCAGGAAATTCATAAATTAGCCGCTTCGTTGTTTCAAAACGTGGGAAAAAAGTAGCGGCTTATAGTCCGAAAAATACGGTAATACTAAAAGGACACGCTTCGCTCTCCGGAGCGTAGTGACGAGTCATGGAGCAGATGCAGTAATGAGAGAATGCACCAGACAAGGAATTCAAGCAGAAATCATTCTACATATAAAATATTGGTCACCTTCTATTTAATAAAAAGAGCATCTAATAAAATTTTTTTTACAGATAATGTTAAAAACAATGCATCTCTGAATTCTTACCATCCATACTCTATAGTAAATGCTTTTTCGAATATAACGCTGCAGTCTTGCTACACAGAACAGAATATCCATGCGTCAACAGTTTAGAAACAGCAGTTAGTCGGATTAGGTTACACAAAGCCTTGCAATCCCAAGAGAGACAACTGGAGTGGAGCCGCCTTAAGCCCAGGCAGGAGCTCGTGGAACGCGGTCACATGGAATAGTCCGACTTCCCGCAGTCAAAACTGCACAGCTCAACTTCCACATAACGCAGCTTTCCTATCACGCAACGTGAAAATGTAAACATGAGGTAGATTAGGAGCTGTACGTACTTTCAGGGTTTGACGTTTATTAAAAACGTCAAACCGTGATGAGACATGCTTCACATAGTTCTGAGACATGTTTGAAAAAGCAAAAAAAAAGATCTAGATTTGTGCCTTGATTTGAGTCATTTACATTTACAGCTATTGTAAAAACTGCGATCAAAAATACGAAGGCATTCACTTACGCATTGACAAAAGTCAGCGAGTGTGATGCCTCAAGTCTCTGAAAAGGATTAAATGCTCACATAAGAACCGAATGACTAAACAGGAAATCGTGCCACAAACTGAGCAACAGCCCGTTCCTTACACCATAAAATATTGTATGGAAACATTCACCATTTAAAAAAGTCATATTGTAAACACAGTACAGAGTTGAAGCCTATACCTTAATCGTGCAAGACAGCGCTCTGTTTACGTCACAAGACCAGAGAAACCATTATCGATTTGTGCAGTCTGAACGCAAAGGAACGATTGCATCCATTTTTAGATTTGCAATAACATGGGGGAAAAAAATAAAAAAATAATAAATCAGCAGTGTGGTCTTTGAATATGGGTTGGAGACGTACGTCTATTAAAGGGGAATGGGTTTGTGGAATGCCACCCAGAGAGTAGGATAGTGTGTGTTCAGGGGTGGGTGTGGGGGGGTTGTTCTTGCAAAAGAAGTGGTTGGACTGGTGGGCCTCACACAGAGACACAGGGCCACCCAGTTTCAGGCTGGTTTGTTTATTTTTTTTTTAATCATTTGGGGGAAAAAAAAAAAAAAAAAAACTGTTCGGCGAGGGCTGTTTTAGTAGGTCTTTGATTAGTTGTCTCGTCTTTGGCTCACAGGGCATGTGTAAACTCCTTGGAACTTGTAAATAGGAATTGTATTTGTTAAGGGTCAAGGAAGAACGTAATTGGTTTAATAAGTGATTGATAGAAAGTCAACATCATACCACAGAGGACATCAAACCCATGCCAGACTATAGTGCATAAATTAAAAATAAAGCAACTAACAATTATGAACATATCCCTATTATGGTTATTGTACCTTCTGAAACAAAACGTTCCTTTCAGATACTATATATTTTTACATGCATTTTTTAAATAAAAGTTGAAGAATTAGGCACCAGTAAACACAACAGTAAAGGATCATCTATGCTGACTATTTTGAAACCGAAGCCTTATACAACTTCTCCTGTTAGAAAAGGTGAAGCACTGTTTATAACGGTACAGATGGGATATAGAGTTTAGATTTCTCAATGACGATACGACAAAAGTAAAAAATATTTAGTTTTGAGCAGTGCTAGTATATACATAAGTATATAATTTGATATAGTACGATACTATAGATTGCTCAGTTTTGCTAAACCATGTACTGTAATTAGTTAAATTACAGTATACTACCCTGTACTGATTATTCTTTAAGACTCCTGGAACACAATTCATATTGGTAACTAAATTCAGAATTGGGAAGGAAAAAAAAAAAAAAAAAAAAAAAAGAGGTAAGTCATTCTGTCATAAGTAAACATTTATTCAGTGAATAAGAAGGTTTATAATATGACAACACAAACATCCAAACAAATTGTAATTAAACTTACAAGGGAACTTTGAGTTATCAAGGGACAGGTTACCAGTACGCGGTAACATTTAAAACAAACTGCATTAACGTGGATTTTTCTTCGGGTTGCAGGTCATGCCAGGTTGTGTGCGCTGGCTTTTATTGCCTCAACAGCTGTTCTCACAGCATTGTAAGATCCTACATGGAGAAAAAAAAAAAAAAAAAAAAAAAAAGAAAGACAGCAAAAACTAATTTATTATTTTTTACATGCCTGGGTGATGACATTTGTTAGACCTCGATTATGGAACGAACCTTGGAGTCTCTCCATGTAAGCGTCGATAGCTGCAATTCCGCTCACAATATCATAGGCAGTCTCCTCCATGGATTGGCCAATTTCAGCAGCACCCTGAAGGGCAGACAAATGGCATATGACAAGCATGTGAACAAAGTGGTTACACACCTCTCAGAGGCATATGGTGTGCAGCAGCACAGCTGGGTGAGTCATTTAGCCGAATTCGCAGACTAAAATAGTGTGAATCTACACACCTTTAGATCTTCGTAGAATCGATCTTCGAGTTCAGACAACTGGGCCATGACTTCATATTCTGCAGAAATACCCTCCTGTATAAAAAATGGTCAGAAATCAAATTAAATAAAACTAATCATAATGCATAGGGTTTAATGAGGACATTTTTATCCAAAAGACATCATCGTTCTGTCATCGTTACCTCCTCCACAGAACTGGTGCCCTCCTCCGCCGAATCCTCAGTTAACTTGGTGTTCTGTGCAGTTCCTTTCGACAATGAATTCAACTCCTTCACCCTACCAGCAGGAGACAGAACCAAGTGTGAAGCCAACACTAACCACTAGAGGGACCCTTAAGACAACCCTTTTTTTTTTTTTTTTTTTTTTTGCAACAGAAAGAAATTAGATGCACTTTCAAATATTAAGAAAGCTGGCTGTACTGTACCTGTCTGCATACCGGAGTGTGTTTAGAGTGTATTCACAAAAACTCATCCCGGGTGAGATCATGGCAATCTGAAAGGCACATCAATAATGTGCTTAGGGTTGTCTCAATTTATATCCTATTCTATTGAATTACACCATTATTTCAGCAGTTCAAGAAATGTTACCCTGTGACCATTAATTTATTTATGGCTCTTTATGGGGTAGTCGCATTTAAATTGTGTATTAAATTAAACTGCTGCATAGATACTACATTAGGATCAGTTAATAATTTCATTTGTAATCACTGTTAGATGTTTGGTCACCGTTTGAACAAAATGCATATGTCCAGGAATTAATTTTAACATTACCAATAATTTATTAGACTATATTGTTCATTATTCGCCAAATTTGCTTATTCAATAATCACAGCTAATGCAGCAGGTTATAAACACCTTAAATTTACTGAAAGTTTTTTTTTTCCCCCCCAGATACTCAAAAGCTTTTGGCTTTACAGTGCTTGACAAAATGATATTCCTTGCATACAATCCAGCTCTAATTACCATACATGTCCTGGAGTTCTCGCCTATGAAGGAGTCTCTGAGCACCTGGGTGAGCTTACTCATCCGGAAGGGGATGTGTTCGCTGTTCAGCCCAAGCGATCGGATGCATTCCTGGAAATCAGTAATTAGACAAAGTCTGACACTTTCACAGCATGCATTCCTCATCCTAGGCAAAACTGATGCCAATAATAGTGTCTGGCTCTCTACCATGATTAATCAGCTTTAAATTACCTTTTATGGAAGAAAAACTCTAGTCCCTGATTAAAAATTAAGAGACAACCATTGGTACTGTTTACAAAAGTGAAATGCAAAAAAGGCATAGAGAAAATATCTAGAATTTACGGTCAACCCCCATAATTCACGGTTTATTAATATATTAATCAATACCTTATTGTATTATTAATTTTGAGTGATAAAGCATTTATATCCATTAGTTCACATTTTCTGCTGAGTATGCATTAAAAAGGAACCAACTTACTGGCGTAATGTCTAAATAAATTCACTAAGGTACCATAAGGGGCTGTCCCCCTGTAGGGGACCACTGTATAGGCCGTTCCATTACAGCACAACAGAAACCGCTAGACTAGAAAGATTCAGTGCCTACATGAGACTACTGGGAAGCCATACAGTACCTTCAATGCCAGAAGACTGCGATTGATCTCTGCCGTCTCCACCATAGTCTGCCGATCATTGCTGCTGACGTCTGTGCCCCGCTCATTCCCTGCCAGGTCTACCAGAGAGAACTTTCCATGAAGCAGCTTATTCCGCCTCAAGATAACCTGCAAGATGGCATGGGAACGGGACGAGTTGGCATTGGCAAACGTCTGGCCGGATGTTCTACAAGAGAGGGGCAAACAAGCCATCCAATTACTCAAGAGCATAGTTCTTAAAGTGTACACAACTTCACTCAAAGCCCTCATTTTGACCAGATCGTCTCACATCCCCAGATAATACTGGAGATCATTAAATGCAGTTCTGGTGAAACTACTGACTTCAGTCAAATCAGTCTGGGTAGCAGGAAGCATTGAACAGTTTATTGGGTGCTTAAGTTTTACCTGCATGCACTGCCCTTCTCAATCATCTTTATAACATCTTCAACTGATGAGACAGGCATTTCCTGCAGACCAACAACCTGCACCTGCTGGTTTTCATCTTCTAGCACACGCAGCTTCGCCTTCTTATTCAGCAAGTCAAAGACCTGAAAACACAAGTTGCTAAGGGTTATAAGATATTTCAGCTAAAGGGCACAGGTGGTTTAGTGGTCATAAATCTAAAAATCATAGGCGGG
This sequence comes from Silurus glanis, assembly GCA_014706435.1. Taxonomy (NCBI): domain Eukaryota; kingdom Metazoa; phylum Chordata; class Actinopteri; order Siluriformes; family Siluridae; genus Silurus; species Silurus glanis. Next base: position 2,726,278 of record JAAIIK010000072.1, on the reverse strand, counting down.
TGTTAACAAAATCAGTTTAAATAGCAAAAAAAAAAAAAAAAAAAAATTTTTTTTAACAATAAAATGTACTAATCGTTAGTTTGAAAGGATGATCGTTATATTCTCACAGGGATTCATTACACATTCTCGCTCAAGACTTAACTACACCATAACTCATAGCTACACCAGTCAAACAAAGCTAAAGACAAGGGAGCATGAGAAGCTCTTGAATCTTTAACCCTGTATGTATGAAGCTTTAAATTTGACTAGTGTCAATAAAAGCGTAGTGCTGATAAAAGCACTGTCCTGGAACAGGTGAAATCAACACAAAATTAAGATGGACCACTATGTTCAAAGGGCATTTTAATTTGTATTGCTTTACACACTTAACAAGCATGAACCTCGTTTAAGTCACTTCACACACTGCAGATGTTGCAATGGTGTTGATTCCTTTGGCTAGTAAGACAGTTAATCCTTGATAGGAATGGGGCATTAAAAGCACTGAGCATTTACAGTTGCTACTCAAAATATAAGCAAACCAAGTGGATAAATGAGACATGTATTGAATTCTGACTACACACCTTGCCATTGTAGATCTCAAAAAAGCTCACATATGCGCACAGATCAGCATATTTTTTCTGCTGCAGGAACGCAAACACATCCTGGGCTGTATAGGAGGAAAACAAAAATTTAAAAAAAAAAAAAAAAAAAAAAAAAAAAAAGTGTTTGATACAAAACGAATTTGTAATCGTTTGCAAAGAGATGTCATTGTTTACAAGGCACCTGCCAATGCATAGATTCCTTTTGAGCTGTTCTGAGCCTTTCCTGAAAAGTCTCCACCCATCGTCTACAAGGACAGAAAAAAAAAAGTAAGGATTTCTCAGTTATACAACAAAAGCACTTCGAAGAAGACTGACAGTATACCTACATGTGTCTTTCCACTCCCGGTTTGACCGTATGCAAAACACGTTGCCCTTCCACCCTTAAAAATAGTATTAACTAGAGGTTTAGCAGAGAACCTGAAAATAGGATAGAAAAGTTAATTAGAAAGGTACACACATCTTCAAAAGTGTGTATACACAATGGATGAGGACCAGAACAAGAGGATTCTCATTACTATGATGCATCTGCTATGTATTGTGATTAACAGCCACTCCCAGTAGTCAGCTATCCTAAGCAACTGGTTTTTTTTTTCCCCTCAAATAAAGAAAACATGGTCTTGGAAAAATTCTAAATAAGTACAAAGTTACAGCAACCATTATTTTACCGATACCAAGCAGATCCAAACAAGATGAAAACTCGGCTTCGTTCATTTTAAAGCGTTTTCAATATTACATCTGTTTTTATAATGGGCACAAATGAAAAACTTCATTTCGGTTTCCAAGAAAGTCTTTGCCAACATACCCTGTCTAGATCTCACAGTGACCAATATCACACACACACACCTCCATATTTGCATCCCTTGAATTCATAAAGCAGACAAGACACACCCAGTTACCTGTAAACTAAATCATTGCTGGCATCTTCATCAAATGAGTAATCAAAGTGGAAAGACTGGTTGTCAAGGTACTTGGTGAGATCAACTTTCTGCTTGGGTTCATGGAACAGGAGGACTCCGTTTCCTGGGATTGTCACCACATCAATCTCTTTCTTAGCCAATTCTGTAGAGGGGGAAAAAAAAAAAAGGAAAAAAAAAAAAAAAAGAAAGAAAATTTAAGACAGTCTTATAGAGAATATTATAGTAATAATAAAACACTAAAGATAATATAAATAACATCCCTTTATAGCTACTCTTAAACATTTAAAAATGTTTACCTTTTTTATTTAGAGGCCGCTTGCGAACACACACACAGATTCTGTGTAGTTCAACCTTTAACACATGTATTTCAGATTTATTAAATATTCACTAAAATACATAAGGAAAATGCATGGACAGTTTTTAAAGTGGATGGTGTAGGGACACACAATGCTGATCTACTTACAGGGTCACTCAAATACAACGGAACTTTCTCCACGGTCTCGCGATAATCTTCAATCATCTGATAGAACTGCTTGTTGGGGCGATTCATATCCCCATACTGAGGATAAACATGAGGAAACATGAGGAGGTAGCATTGTGGCCTATTAAAACATTTTGTTTTCCAATTTACCACATACCTTTCCTTTCTTGGCATGAGTTTCTGGGATTTTAGCTGGAATGGACAGCCTTTTGCTTGTAATTTTGCTTACTTCTGGAACTCGTGAAAGGCGTTGGTCTAAAACACAAAGCAAGGGGTAGTACTAATGCAAATGATTTGCCAATCAACAAAATATACATAATAAAGGGGATTCGGTTTCATCTCTTTTTCTGACTTGCTATTACAAATCAGCCTGACAACTGCATTAGCAAAGAAGTCGCTTTGATCGAAGTCTCATAAGCAGAATAAAATTTGCACTCAACCAGCACAAATATAAAACAAGGGATCCGAATGTGCAAGCAGAAGGCACTCAACTTACTAGCAGCGGGCGCAGGAGCGCATTTTGAGGCTTCGCTTTCCGACACTGCTTCAATTGCAGGAGGCACAGACGGGGGTTTCGCGACTTGTCTTTTTGGGTAACTTGGTAATCCTGTCGTGATGCGAAATAAAGTTATCGAAATCCATATAAAACGTTGTTGCTGTGTGCTTTCAATTAATCACAACGATAGTGTTTTAATGACTTTAAAATATTAAGAAGTCTCCCATTACACTGCCCTAAAAAAAGCTGTAATGGCTTTTTTTGCCATAAATGTATAACTATTGTTGTGGATTAGTAGCTGTTCCTAAACAGCTGAATAATGTAACAGAGCTCCAGTTTTCCAACAGCCACTTCGACCACCTGAGTATAAATCAGTTATTAAATCCTCATCCATTTATTGATAATTAAAAGCACAGATGCAGTATTTCAGTTGTCAAATTTGTTGCAAATAACTAAAAAATTAAAGTCACAATCCCCTGAACAAGTAAATACAGAATCCAAGACAGCAGCAAGTGCACATTAACGTCTAATTTTAAGCAAGAACAGTGAATACTACATCCTTAAACCTTAGATAATAGAATTAAATGTCCTTTGCAGTTCAATGGTGATACAAAATGTAATATTCATTATACTACTTTTTAATATTAATTATTTTTTTATCCTGCAGCCAAACATGCCCCATTCAATTTAAATGCTTTTTTTTAGTCTCAACATACCACACTAACGTAGGGGCTTGGCCGCAAAAAAGTCTGAGCTTTTTACATGCAGACAATTAATTATAGTCACAGAAATGCGCTGGTTCCATTACCTTTCATTTATTTAAAAAAAAGCATTTCAATTCTTTTGATCACAGAAAATTAATGAGTCGCAGTCATCTGAAATCCTTTGCCCAAGATTAAGAACCCTAGCTAGATAACGAGCACAGTTACAGAAAAGCCTTTGCCACATGATTACCCACAAAGCGCTGCACTGACCTGAGGTTCTTGGAATAGTAGATGAAGGCTGCTCCTGACTGGGAGAATCATCAGCAAGTGACACACCAGCAGATGGAATGGCTGGTGGTCGAAACAGACAAGTCTGCCGAGTGGTCATTCGTCTGGAGACTGGAAGGAAAGTTAAACGATTTAGAATAGGGCGAATTATAAAAAATTATATAATGGTACAATAAACCTGGCAAGTCGATTCGATTAATTAATCAGCGCATTTTCTGTATAAGATAATCCTGATTACTGGGGCTAATAATTACAGTGAATTTCACCACTGGTAAGAAAGGGCTGCAGTCATGTGCTGATATGTCAATATAATATGGAAAACTCCATCTTTAACTTATGGATGGCCATGACAACTACAGATACTATATTCAGTGACAAGTGTTCAAATTGTTGCTTAACTTATGCTATGACTGTCTTACCACTGCAAATTTGCTGCAAACAGATACAGCCAAAAATCACCTTCATTTGGCTAAGCCACTGTTTCTATAAATACTTTGTTACATTTACCCTTTAAAGACAATTAAAACAATGTACAGGATCAAAGCACGTTAAAAAAAAAAAGAAAAAAAAAAGAAAAAAAAAAAAATTATGGATCTGAAAATTAAAGTCTTCAAAATTTAGACAAATAAATGAAGCAGCATATTTGTGTTTTAGACAAAAGGTCAGCTGGTTAAGCGAAGTAAAAAATAAAAATAAAAAGATCAGCACTGTAGCCAGGTGATCATGAATAAGGAAAGACATGATTTAGACTTCAATGTATATACACACACACACACACACCGACCAGGCATGACATTATAACATCATGACAGTGAGTGAATAACACTGATTATTTCTTCATCATGGCACCTGCTAGTGGGTGGGATATATTGGGGTCATGAGCAGCCAAGGCTCATTGATGCACTTGGGGCGTGAAGGCTGGCTTGAGTGGTTCGATCCAACAAAAAGTGTAGCTCAAATTGCTGAAGATGCTGTTAATGCTCGACAAGTCAGCACTGTTTTGGCAGCACAATGGGGACCAACACAATATTAGGCAGGTGGTCATAATCATATGCCTGATAAATGAGGCCCATTGTGCCAAGATAGTGCTTTTTTGATTCCTTACCTTTGGTATTGGTGATATACTGTATTTTCCGGACTATAAGCCGCTACTTTTTCCCACGTTTTGAACCCCGCGGCTTAAACAATGAAGCGGCTAATTTATTAATTTTTCCTGGGTTTTTCCCGGTTTCACAAACTTCAAGCGAAAAAACTGAGCAACATAACATTAGACCAATGAAATTTGGATGAATGAAAACGGAAACGAGGGGGAAAAAAAAAAAAAAAAAAAAAAAAAACCACGCACCTCACCTGTGTTCTGAGCTCCACGGCATCAGGAGAAAAAAAAATTCCATCGGGTGATTTTTAAACGCACGACGATGCCAAAAGATAAACTCCCGAGAGAAATTGTTGTGAAAGGAAGGAGGAAGACAGTGAACAATGACTTTCTTGGTAGGCAACTGTTTAGATACAAGCCGTTGAAACGCGTTGAGTCATGGTTAAGGGATAGCTCGCTAACTCCATTTGCAACAGAAATCATAAGCACAGACAGGTTTCCAAAACTCGTGCTTTTTTATTTTTCTTGGCAACAGCGTTACGGGTTAGTCAAAGAAACTTAGAAATGAGCATCAGAAAATAAGGACATATTACTTGACTTGCACACATGCAGTAATACTGGAAAAATGCAGTGGCATGCTATTCCCAAAATACCGCTATGCTCCTAAAGGAAGCGCAACATATTTCACCCGTTACACCGTGTGTAACGTGTCTTTCGTTAAAGCCTGTGTAAAGTACATTAGTGTAGACTGCGGTTTATAGACAGGTGCGGCTTATTTATGTTAAAAATAAAAATATTTGTCAAATTCAGTGGGTGCGGCTTATATATGGGTGCACTTTATAGTCCGGAAATTACGGTATATTTATAAGTGTACACTCAATTGTTTTACTATGTTACTCAGCCAACTTCATTTTAATTCAATTTCTATTCATTTTAGTGCTACCAGGGTTTTATTAAGTAGCAGCCTCACAAATTATAGTCATATAGGTTATATGCAGAATGATCGCTCCTAACACTGAGTGTTACACAATCAGCACATGACTTTTGCATAGAAAGGAGGAAACAATGTTTAGTGCAACCCAGAGGTTCTCAACCTTTAGCCATCTGGGACATAAACTGTAGAATATAGCAAGAATGTTGCATTTTGTAGTTGGGAGATTATATATATATATATAAAAATACTATGAATTATAACTCTAAGTTTTAATTCACTTAAACATGACCTCATTTGACTCTGCATATAATCACCAGAAAACAAAAACCCCATACAACAAGGTTGAGAACCTCAATCAACTATTAGGATCAATTTTTGATTTATGAAGTCCCATCAAGAGTGTATAATTCAGAAAGGGAGCCATGAAAAATACAAACCTGGCTCCTCAGAGGGACCAGCTGGAGGGGCCACTTCAAGCAGGAAACACACATTAACGTTATACAGCTTCAAATGCATTGCAATGCTTGAAAAATCCCTCTAATGAACCAAATGAAAAACCCACTTACACTCTGAAGGGGCAGGTATCTTTGATGACTTGGTAGACTGCTCAGATTTCTTAAAAAAAAAAAAAAAATGCAGTTGTACAAAAGTCAGTTCAATAACCAAAAATACAGCTCAAATAATTTTGGTCCATCATTGCTGGTTAAAGACACAGTGAAAAACAGTCAGAAAATAGCACATGGAGCATGATATAGAAAACTATTAAGATGAAGCAAAGGAAATTGAGCATGTGTTCCAAGTAGGCAAGGCCCAAGCAGGCTGAAACTCATTGCAAAATGTGCAGCAGGTTATGCATCAAGTATTGTAGTTGCTTTTGAAGTTTTTTCGCAAGCATAGTAGCAACAGATTAGACAAATCCATGTATGGAACGTAAAACTACAATTTGCCCCGAATAACTGATCAGCACACAGTATAAAATATTTGTAAAAAGTTTAATCAACTCAACACAAAACCGTGTACATATCTACAGGGACTACCCACACCCCGAAACAATACTGCAATTATTGATAAACCAGTCTTTGAATTCCAATCCATGAGATCCATGACGTACATCCAAGGCCAAGCCACAATGTGGTATAAATTGTGGAATTGTGTAAAAAATGTGGTTATATAGAGAAGCGATAAAGAAAGAAAAATTTGGTCATTCAATGTGGATGATGACACTCTTAAAATGCTCCTCTTTGATTTGTTGCTAAAGTAACCAGGGCGTTATTTAGTGCACTTGCATGGCCAGGTTAGAAAATAGCATGCGTGGTAAGAAAATTAAAACTGGCCTATAACACCAATGCGAATGTTCTAGATGCAGGAACGTGAGAATTAAGCAGTGATCATGAGAAAATAAATACAATGCACAGCCTCTTAGGACTTCCATAAGAGCATGTAGCCATGTTACTATGAATTTTTTTTTTTGTGGTGGAACATTGGGCAAAAGGGTTTGACTGCTATCTGTGACTAGGGTTGAAATTATGGGAATTTTCAAGAAACTAATGGGAATATATGGGAATTAATGAGAATAAACTAGGAATTTACAAAATTACCTATAAAAAGGGAACTTCAATAATAAATAAAAGATTTAAAGCAATTTCAGTCAAATTTCTACCCTGCACATTAATCGATCACATGCACACAGTACACTTACTGCAGGGTTAATAAGTCCATACCCCCTACATGCACTGTGCATTCCTCAAGAACACGGAATTTCACAAAATAATGTCCAAAATGTCCTTTTTGGTGAGTATTTACATTACATTTATTTTTTTTATATTTACTGTACTAGTTTGCATGCATGCCATCTTATGACGAGCAACAGGTTGCACAATCGCCTGGTTTGCATCACGTACTGATGGATTCAATTAAAACGGTGCGAACACAACCTAAAAGCAGCAAATATCAGCCGCAGTAAACAATTACAGTTTTAGTCAATGTTGTGGTTTTCAGCAAATGCTTATGCATTTGTACACCAAATCTTTTTTTGAAATTGGGCCTGTAAGTTTTATTTATCTACAGAAACCAAAAAAACCCAGCATGAGTGAATTTGTTCAAAGGAGAAATCCCCCATGCACTAAACAAGCAGCCAATATAAGCTTTAAAATTACTTAAATTAAAGTGTTACTCTGTGGCTTTTGCATTTTTTAAGTACATTTATACATAAATACCCTGAATTTGGGTTTTATATCAATATAAAAGCAATTTTATTTTTAAATCCAAATATTAATGTTTATATTTATTATTGTACATGTACAGTTTATATACATTTTCAAAAATTTCAAATAAATTCCCATACGTTTTTGGTGTTGCCAACTTTACCAATAATTTTGCACCCCTTTACACTTCTATCTAAACCTTTGTGTGGTGTTGAATAGATAAAAAGGTGCATGCAATTCAATGCTAGCTAACGCTTATCTAATTCATATTAAGTTTTAATTCATGTCGTGTTGGTTTTAGATCACAGTACATATCCTCGAGTTATCAGTATCCAGCCTTCACTGCTGTAATCCGAGAGTCACGTTGCGTTT
>JAAIIK010000072.1:2695141-2706039 GCA_014706435.1 Silurus glanis | reverse complement strand
TATCTATCTATCTATCTATCTATCTATCTATCTATCTATCTATCTATGGTTGTTACTTCTGGTAGCCTCCAGTAAGCTTTAGACATGTGAGAATACTGAACAACCGTGAGCAATAATTTTATGTTGTGTCGTGCCAATATATTGAATTGATTTGTTGTTCTGGCTATTGATTTTTGCAGCAGTCGACAAACGAAACAATTGCCTTTCTTCCTGCCCTTTTAAATGAACTGCTGGTTGGGAGAATGTTGCATCCTACGCAAAAATGCAATATGTTACCCCAATGAGAACCATTTAGGCAGCTAACTGACTCTTATGAAAGATGACATGCCCTGATTTTGATTTCATTGCATAAAAAAAGCTATCTGAGTATGTAACCAATAGACATAACAAGAAATGGCTGTTCAAGTCAAGTCAGGTTAACCCATTAACCCCAGTTGACCTTATGGTTTCTTAGGCAGTTATTCATGTTAAATTGTAGTATTCAGTAGGGAAATGTATGTAGCTACTAGAGAAGAAGAAAACTTACAAGAATGTAAGTTTGGACCTGCAAATTGGTCCTGGGTGTTCTATTTACTCAGTTTTGTCGAAAAAGTCATGCCATTGTTTATATATTTTTTGTTCTTACTGTCCACCTACTCTAAGCTCTTAAGGCAATAACAGCAAGTGGATCTCTCAGGAACGGTAGTTGAGTGGGCTGCAACTCGTCGTCTGTCTTTTATTTCTTACCAGCTGCCCACCGGTGCCAAAAGTGCCACCAGCGAGATTCTCAGTAAGCTAAAAATTGTAGAATGGTTTTAAAACAGAGTAAATAATTTTTAATTGTCCTTCAGTGATTAAGCTCCATTATGCATATTAAACAGAAAATAAATATTTTGATCTTTCCTAAACAGCCAGTAGTATTTGTCATGTATAATTACCTGTACCTTGCCAGCTCTTGGGAAGTACATCCGTCTAATTAAATTGCTGTTTGACTTTTTTTTTTGTGTGTTTAATTGTCATCCAAGCCACTACAAAGCAGTCTCTTTCTAATGGGAAATAATGTTACAATAAAGAAATCCAAAGGTGTATGTGAGATTAAAATAATGAATCCCTTCTTGCCTTCTTTTGAACAGGTTTCAGAAAAAGTTGCTATTTTGTCCATTAATCCTTATTGGCAACTAAGCTACTTAGTGTCAAATGACAAACTAGCATACAAGTACAATAAGAAACACACAAATAAATAAATAAACATGTACGCACGGGTTCCAAAGATCTGAGACCCAAGTCAAGTCAAGTCAAGTCAAGTCAATTTCCATTTCTACTATACGCAGTGGTACACAGTACACAGTAAAAACGAGACAACGTTCCTCCAGAACCCTGGTGCTACACTAAACAACAACATAGAGCTACAACACAACACAAAGCTACATAAAGTGCATAGAGTGCAACCTAGTGCAAACAGTGCAGACGAAAAACAGTACAGACAAACAGACAACACAAGACAACACACATAACTATAAAAACTATAACCAAGAGTATATATGAACAAACACATACAGTGCAAAAAACAGCAGTAGCAGCAGTCAAGAGGTGCAAAAAACAGCATGTAAACAGTGCTTGAATCTTGAATCTGAACAACTAATAGTTGTTCTATATGTTGTATATTTAAATATTCAGGGTTCTGCATTGTTTCTAGATCCTAAATTAAATGTAAGCAATTTTGTGATGCTGACTTTGTTAACTTTTTTTTCATAAGGCACTTGATCTAAAATGGATAAGTTTTGCACACACTTCTGCAGTCTATCTTAGTTTGAGTGCAGATTGTCATTATAGCAAGACAGGAGATATACAAAATGCTAAGAAACTCAAAAATGACAGTCTTTCTCAGTTGCTTTGGAGCGTTTCTCTGATCAGAAATGAAATTCTCAAAACTACTTGTTCAACCTCCACATTATTTACTCATTTGTCTACATCATATAAACATTTCTTGCTGCTTTGATCAAATTCGGTCCAATCATTTAATCGATTGTGTACAAGTGTCTGCTGTTTCCTACATTATCAGTTGTTTATGTCATGTTGATCAAAATATATTATACTGGTTTCACCTAAATAGTCTTAACCCCCAAAACATCTCAGCATCAGTTCATTACATAAGTCACTGAAGGCATATTCATTAAACCAGTTGTCATCAACTGTCATCTAAAATTTCTATTAAACTTTTTTTTTTGTAAATGTGATTGAGTTGATGAATTGTGCAGATGAATCTTGAACTAATGAATGGGAGTGAACGACATCAGATCAACCAGTGATTGACTGGTTCTCTAAAACAGGTCAAAAGTGAATCTTGTGAACCTTCAATTAGCAACAGAGCAAAACACAGAATTAGTAAAGTAGTAAAGTAGAGTAAAAGTGTGAATCCGTGACTTTCGAAATCAATATAAATCAATGATGCAATCAAATAAATACATGTGTGCTATTGAAATTCAAATCTGTGCATTTTCAATCATTGAAATCCAGTTTATATCAAGATATATACAGTACTGAAACTGTGCGCCGTCATACTGACAACATGACTAAACATTTTGACGATCTTGTTTGTGACCAAAAACAGCAAAACTTTGAATTCTGATGGGAATGATTTGTTCATTGACACAAATACTTACTTTTGAGAGATAAACTAAGGAATTTGAGAAAAGTACAGGCTTTTGCAAGAAATCCAATGTGTTGTGCTGTTTGTACAAATAGTTTTGAGAAATGCACTTCCTGGTTTGCAAATATTAAGGATGATTCGAGAAACGCTCCAAAGCAGCTGGGAAAATCTAATGTATAGTACCTGTTAAAAGTTTGGAAAAACCTAGTCTTTTGTATTTTTTTTAGAGACACATGCATGTTCCTTTTGTTTATATGTAACACAATATGTGATTTCATGATTTAAAGATTTACCTTGACCAAACAAACATCTCAAGCTCCAAATAACACTCGGTCAGTGTCTTGTAGTATGGTTAGGTTAGTTCCAATTTGCCGCAGTACAGAAGAAACTGAATGATGTTGAAATATGGAATGGTAGTCATGTTGCTTCAGTATTTCTCTCACCTAGAATCCAACCTTTTCTGATCTTTAACAACCTTAAACCTTTAAGGTTCCACCTACATGTTTGACTGTGAGGTGGTCTGGTAACATCTCTCCTTCTCACTGTCTTACATAAGCTCTTTGGTTAGAGCCAAAAATGTCAGAATTCATCTTATCTGTGCACAGAGCTTATCGTATTTACTCTCTGTTAAATTCTTGTGTAGTGCATGCATGTATTTCCAAAACGATAAAAGACTAGGTAAAAGACTTTTAACAGGCACTGTAAATATTTTAATGATCCTACTTTTTACTCAAGTTGTTCAATAATAAAATAATAAAACATTTTTATAGTGGTCTCAGACGTTTGAACACCACTTTATGTGTCTTTATGTGTAAATGTGGAGCCTGAGGTAAATTTTCATTTGATTATAAATTGTTGCTGTTTTGAGAGAATTAGAGCTATTAATCATGATTATCATAATCATGTCCTCCCTGATTCTTAGACCACCTGCCAGTGGAGGGAATGAAAGAGCAAAAAAAAAAGAAATCTTCAGAATCCATTGGATTATTTGGTTGTCTCTCCGAAGAAACTCTTATCTTCCTGTCCCAAAGGTTTGGTAAAAGCTACAAATCCTCATTTATCCAACATACCCTTTAAAAACCCCAAGATCTTTTGAAGCATGTAGTAGGCACTACAGGCTCTTTTTGGTGTGTTACTTGTTTCCCCTATGCAACTGTAATTAACATCTTTTTACTTAAATATAAAGTCAGTTTGTAGTAGTAGTTATTACAAGATTATGATCACTTTTCTTGAAAGAAATCCCTCACCCATATAGAATCCCTCACCCATATAGTAGCTTTATTCTCATTAGAAAAAAAGAACACAAATCATCCATAATGTGACAGTACGGATTACCCATAAAGCCCAGAGGAGCCTAGCAGTCGCACAAACAGTACCTGCTAGGAGACAAAACATTCCTTGTCAGCCTATTAATAACATACTTGCTGAGGAGAAACGATTTGGAGAGGAAAAGAGGATAGAATTACGCTGTGTCTATAAATATCAATAAACCAAGAAAACAAAGATTTGTTTTTTTCCCCCTTTTTTTATTTTATATTTTATTTAATGAATACAATAAGAAAAACATTTCTTTTTCATTAGCTGTAAATAAAGTCCACGATGGTGTGTCTGGGATGAGCAAATCTGACAGTTTATTTGTTGAATGAAAACATATGCTGTAAATGACTTGGACGGAAACCCGCCTGGAAAAGCTCTGCTGCTTCTGGAATCTGGTTAAAGCCCAAACATCAGCCTTTATTTCTTTTTTTCCTTTATGCCTCGGAGAGCTGACTGAAGTGCAGGAGAGGATGCTGGGATATCTGGGATCAGCTTGATGCTGAAAGGGGCCGAACTCCGGTTCCTGCTGAACTGAGCCAGTGCGTGCTTTACCAACTGTTATCAGCTCAGTAGGCACAGGAGGTTGAGCCCAGTCTTCCTTTCTCCTGCCACTGAATTGTCCGAGTCAAACAACCTTTGACTTGTCCATAAGTATAAGAATCCAACACAATTCTGTGTTTCTGTTTAATTTCTTACCCACAATCCAAAGATGTGTTTCTTCACACTGCACTGCATTTGTTACTGTTTAAAATAGTCATGAGTGTACCATGTATTTCACAGGCTTGACGGTTCTCATCACGTAAACTGTGGTTCCTCAAGTGCTGGAACCCTTAACATACATTTCAAACATTTCCATAAAGTATACATCTATGGCAGCTGTTTCCTTTGTGGCCCATTTATACTTTAGTGATGTGAATGAAATGGCTTACAATGGTTAAAAGTTATGTTGATTGAAAAGGTCTTTCAAGGTAATATGTTGACTTTCTTTAATGATTTTGAAAAGGCTTGTTTACCCAATGCATTATGAAACGTATAGTCTTTTCATATGAATGGGTGATACACAGATGTCCCTGTCAAAGCATATGTTGTGGCCGTATGACTTGTTTGAAATGGTTCTTGATGTGGCTTATTGTGTCGCTCAGTTCATTATAGTTTCTGTAAACAGAAAGCTGGCCTTGGACATGAAAGTGTTCAGTATACTATACTGTACAGTATTTGAAGGATCATTTATTTGCTTGGTGAGAAACATGTCCTAGTCTAAAAAGTTTCTATTAGGGCTGTCAATTGATCAAAATATTTAATTGCATGATTGTCATGAGTTAACTTGTGATTAATAGCAACTTAATCACTCATTTTTTAATACCGTACATTAGAATTTTTTAACACTCTAATTAACATGGGCATGCACAAATATTGATGCTTTATGCAAATGTGTGTTTATTATTAGTGAAACCAAACTCAACATAGAGCATGAAGACAAAATAGTCTTGCAGAGAGCGCCCCCTGTCTGTTTTCTTTATTATACAAAAGCACAGCGTTTTGTTGTTATTATAAGTGTATACAAATAAGAGTAGACCCTTTACAGATTATATTGCTCTTATCTGTATGATAAAAAAAAAAGCAATGTTACTTCGTTTCGAAAAATGCAACAAAACGCGCCGGTGAGTTTGTCAACTCCACAGTGTTAATTGCTGGATGTGTGCATCATGGTGGATTTTAGTGCTGATTTGAGACTTGGTGAATCAGTAAACCAAATGTTTAGTGATAAAAAAATGTTTTCGGTGAAGTTTATTTATTTTTTTATATCTGAGTAAAGAAAGGAATGAATAAAAGTGTGTTGAGTTGAAGGTTTTAATTTCTTTTATATTTATTAATGTATATTTTTAAGAAAAATGGTCAAACAGAAATGTGCGTTAATAAAATTTGTGCCTTTAAAATAAATTTGCGAATTTTGACAGCCCTAATTTCTATATATTCAGGAGGTACATATTCCTATGGATAAAAAACCCTTCATCAGATCACCCTGGAGAGAGATAAAAGCTGGAAAACCCTAACCTGTGTGTACAAACTGTCAGAATGACAGAATACTATTGTAGGATTTTCTTTCTATTTGTATAGAAATTATCATTTAAATATGACAGGTAAAGCTTACCTTAGGTTGGTGCCCTTTAGTCTTGGAGTCTGTATACCTGGATTAGTGCTTTCTATTCGTTCTGAGAGTTAGCCTCAGAGGAGCGGAACTTAGCCACTGTGAACATGGCCTTTTCCTGGATCTGTTCACAAAGCAAGCCAAGTCCTGCACCTCACGAAACATCACAGAGTTACAGCTTCGCATTTAAACATCACCTTATAAGAGCCAGGAATTCTTCTTGTGAGTTCACGTGCTTGTGCAAAGTCTTCTTTTTCGAGCTGTCCTTGTTTTTCCACTTTCAACCACACCGTAACCCAAAGATCACAGATGTCGGTCACTGGCACAAGTTTGAATGGGGAGAGTGGCTATTTCAGCTTGTTTCCACTTGTATACACATTATTACATTTTAACGATGATTGGAAGTGGTCCCTGGGATAAATGGAAGCCATGGGGGGAAAATATCAACCAATCAATCTTTGGTGAACTACAACAGTAAAAAAAGCATCAAAGCATCATTCATTTTTTTTATTTTTTTTTTATTTACTAGACCAATAAAATATCCCTTTCAACACTAGCACTGCAAAGTTTCTGTTTTTCTTTGCCTCATTCCTTCCCCTTCCAAGTTCTACTAAATCGTTGTCTTAAAAATTCTAGACTGAATCAGAACCATATCTAATGGTCATAACACGCTTTTTTCAATGTACACTTATGCATCAAAGTATGATGGTGATAATTCCAATTCTTTCCATATGTAGGTTTCAAAGACCACCTCGAGTACAGAAGCCGCAGTCTTTTTATACTGGGATCCCACATATGTCTTCATGGCACCAAAGTCCCAGTATCCCGTTCCAATTCATAAAAACCACAGTCATCATTTGGAGACTGAGTGTTTATGCTCTGAAATAAATCAAAGACATTGAGTGCTCTGTTTGGAACCTACAGTTACAGTATGTTCAGTATTTTGGCTTGATTTCAGTGCTTTAGCCTTCCTTAGTTATCCTTTATTCTTGCTCCGACTTCATTGCGGAGGCTTGTCTTTTACAGCCTCTGGGATTTGCCTTTGGGAGACCATTGAACGGCCAGCTGCTGTGTACAGAAAATGAAATGCAGGGTAAACGTAAATATGGCAGAGGACAAGTCAGAGGACATTTGCAGCCTTTACTTGACGAAGCGAGTGGCCTGCAGCTGGTTGGAAATCCCTGGCAATGTGATTTTCTGATTTAATCCCAAATCACTCTGCCAGGAATCCCTCCAGCTGCCCCAGTGAGGAGAGAGCGAGAGGAAAAAGACTTGGCTGCAGTTGTTCACACTCTAGGTTTGGTCAGTCATCACCCATTAATTACATACATACACACACACACATACACACAAACACACCCACACTAAACCATGCTAATACACATCATACAGTTTCATATTTCACATTTTACTCATAGTACTCATTTGCCTAGTCTCACCTGAGAAAACACATGCTCAATAGAGCCTTAGTGTCCTATGTTTGCGTGACCTTCTGACAGTTTGGGGAGGTCCGTGCATGTCAGCATACTCTGTGTTTTTCCTCACCACCGCATTCTCAGCTTGGTGACAAGAGAAGTCCTTTCACCTATGACAAATTATCAAGCAGCTTTGGAAATGCTCATCACTCATATGAAAATAATTGTGACTGAACCTAACAGTTAGCTGAAGCACATAACTGACACTAACACGACAACGGCTAAGTAATGGGACTCATATTTCACTCAGATGGGTCGTGATATTTCTCGAAATGTCTCATTTAATCACTTCAACATGGAGTAGCTCACCACACTCATGCGCATCATGTCTGAAGTTAGCCATTGCCCTGTGCATGTGGAGATGTTTAAATGCAGTTGTCTCTCATCAGCGTAGCCGTAGCCAGTGTGTAATTGTGTTATGGGCCATATTAAGGGCCCTGAGGACGCTCCAGTCTGTGGCAAATGCTAATGGCTTAACCCCCCCACACACACACTCCCTTTGAAATACGCTAAAGTAAAGCACAGACATGTTCCTCTGTCTGGACCAAAGGGTTTTAATATTGCACAGTACACAGAAAACATTGCAACATCCTTACTTTCCCAAATGACACATAGCGTCTCTTTTCTTCAAAGTCCACCCCAGTAAGTAGCTCTCCGGACCTTTACTCAGGATGTTGTCTAACGAGATGGAACAGATCTGAAAAGGTGAGAGGCAACCTATCATTCCATTTGAACATGGTAAAAAATACACAGTTTGCCGCATAGACCTTGTGACGGATGACTTGGTGGGATGACGTGAAAGGATGTACTCGGATGATGTCACAGACTAGTGCCGTCTAAATAGTTTGAAGCTAATCAATGAATAATTTATCCAGCTTTGCTCAAACTAGGTCATATTTTTGAAGCAGTCAGCATCATTCCATAACAATGTTTACTTCTGACCAGAGCTAACTGCCTGAAAAAACACACACACACACACACACATATATATATATATATATATATGTATTTCCTAAGAAGATATTGGGAAAGCTGGAAGTTTCCTTAACAATAAGAATCAGCAACTGATATCACACATTCTTTAATAAAAAATAAGAAATGCTAGTAAGATTGATGATTAAATAATATTACATTTTGGGCTCTAAATGAATTTGACATGTCTACTAACCATACATGCACAAATAATATTATTTTTCATTGAACAAAGCAAAATGAATGCTGCCTGTTACCTTTTCCCCTCTTGGCTAAGAGCAAATATGACCTCTTAAAATATTTATTCCACCTCAATGAAATGGTGTGAGCAGGAAATAAGGAGATACAGTCCAAAATAAACAGAACTCTCCATTTCAGAACGTGTGCCACCTCTTTAAAGACAGAGACAGCCCTTCCGTCCATGAAAAAATAGCAATTAAAACCCTTTTAGCCTTCACATATAACTTGCTTATTATATCATGTGATTGTCACATGATTTGGCATGACAAAGAAAAATTATTCAGCACACAAAACCGCCATTTTCAACTTTTGAGATTTGCTGATCAGCTGTTTATATGAATATTTTTACAATTAAAAATAGCAATAGGAGTATTAAAAAATCTATTGCATCCCAGCCACCAAACTTTGTAGAAATTGTGTCGTTAGATGAAGAAACTGAAATGCTCTGACATGAGTCACTAGCTACAAAAGTTGCTTACATTATCATTAAAAAGTGAGATTTGGTCTTAGTCATGCATTATGTGTAGAAGCATCTGACGAATCTCTTTAACAGCTTAATATGCCAAGAGGCTACGGAGAAAAGCACCGCCTATAAACTTCACCACTCAAACTTGCTTCAAACACTTAACTTCCATCCAGTCACTACATGTCTGAAGACACACCACTTATGTCTGGTCAAATAAGGCAAACGATATATAAGATTGCATTTGTTTTTTTTTTTTAATATATATATTTTTTTCAAACATCCAGATGGCTGTCCAAAAGAAGAATGTCAAGACTGTTCACACAAAATCAGCTTTTTATTCTAATTTTGTCCGTAGTAACAGATCGCCTTTTATATATAAGGAAAACGGGGTTCTTATACTATAAACCCAGTCTGATCATTATTTAAATTTTGACTTTATGTTGAGTGAATGCAGCATTACATGATGCATTTAGTTTTTGCCACCTTCATATTTTAATTGAAAGAAAGAAATGCAGAATAGCTGACATGTCTACTTAATTAGCAAGTACCTCAAGCCTTATATATTTTTTGTGGCAAACTTTTTTTTTCCAGCCTGTTAGCTACTTCTATTGATTTCTTTCTAACTCCAGTGCAAACAGAATAAATCACATGCAACCTGAATCTTGACCTTTGGGTGCTACATTTTCCATTTACACAGAAGCGTAAAATTAGGATGTAACATCTGACATGCAAAGTTGGAAGCTCTTTGCTTTTGTTCACTTGACCTGAGCGATATATTCCAGTGCAGTGAGCACAAAAATGACCAGCAATTAAGAACAACACTCTGTAGTTTCTTATATTTTTGTCTTAAATGCTGTTTACACAACTGTTGCAGGTTCAGAAGAACAGAGTTTCTGCTGATATGGTTTCCTTTATATAAAAAAAAATTGGGGTATGCATCTGGATACATGACTGAACAAGCTCCCCTTACATCATGCCCTTGTCCTGGCATGGAGGAAGCATTTAAATGGACAAAGGCAGGGAGTGCATGATTGGAAGTGGGTGGGTGGGTGCGTTTTCCAGCCTGATGGTGCAGACAACATTGAGTCTGTGTCTGGTAAAGGGGGTAAAAGGGGGGATGGTGGCTAGACAACTTTGTGATGCAGACACGCAGTGATAATCAAAGTTTGAGAACAGCTGAGCGAACAAGAATCTTAAAAAAAACCCACATTCTTATTTAGGAATAGAGGACAAGAAGTTTACTGCTGACCATAGTGAACACATAATCTTGAGTTACAGACACAGTACTCGTTACTGAAGTTTCTCCCCTGTACATGTGCTTCCAGATCCATTAATAATGAAAGTATTCTGGAAATAATCAGTGCTTGTCCAGAAGGCTGGGGGGCTATGACCCAGAATTCTTGTTCTATTATCATAGATATTATGCTTTGCGGTTGTATCTACTAATCTCCAGGCTCTAAGAAAAACATGGGCAAAAGTCGATTCCTGTATTTAATATATTATGGTAGTGTGTGCATTTGACAATTAACACAAAAAAAAAGAAAAGAAACAGGCAAAAAGCGCAATGGATTTAAGTGAGGATTCGATTTTTATTAAAAAAGGCAAGTTTTTAGCTTGTTATTGAAGTGTAATACATCCAGCAAAATTATA
>JAAIIK010000072.1:2651114-2674318 GCA_014706435.1 Silurus glanis | reverse complement strand
ATACACAATGCAGCTCCTTCTGTCCTTCTCTATACTTCTCCATCAACGTTCTCAAAGCAAATAAGGCATCAGTGGTGCTCTTCCTCGGCATGAAACCATACTGTTGCTCACAGATGGTCACCTCTTCTCTCAGCCTGGCTTCCACTACTCTTTCCCATAACTTCATGGTGTGACTGATCAAC
Source organism: Silurus glanis (assembly GCA_014706435.1). NCBI lineage: Eukaryota > Metazoa > Chordata > Actinopteri > Siluriformes > Siluridae > Silurus > Silurus glanis. The sequence continues at coordinate 2,674,136 of JAAIIK010000072.1, read as the reverse complement.
TTAATTCCCCTGTAGTTACTGCAGGTCTGCACATCTCCCTTATGCTTAAAGATCGGTACCAGCACACTCCTTCTCCATTCCTTAGGCATCCTCTCACCTTCCAAAATCTTGTTAAACAATCTGGTTAAAAACTCCACTGCCATCTCTCCTAAACATCTCCATGCTTCTACCGGTATGTCATCTGGTCCAACCGACTTTCCACTCTTCATCCTCTTAATCGCTGCTCTCACTTCCTCCTTACTAATCCTATCCACTTCCTGCTTTACTAACTCCACATCATCCAACCTTCTCTCTCTCTCATTTTCCTCGTTCATCAGCTGCTCAAAATACTCCCTCCATCTTCTCAACACACTCTCCTCACTAGTCAACACATTTCCATCTCCATCCTTTATTGCTCTAACTTGCAACACATCCTTCCCAGCTCGATCTCTCTGCCTGGCCAATCGGTACAAATCCTTTTCTCCTTCCTTAGTGTTCAACCTCTCATACAGCTCCTCGTATGCCTTTTCCTTGGCTTTCGCCACATCCCTCTTTACCTGCTGCCGCATCTCCTTGTACTCCTGCCTACTTTTCTCATCACCCTGTCGATCCCACTTCTGTTTTGTTAACCTCTTTCCCCTTATGTTCTCCTGCACTTCCTCATTCCACCACCACGTCTCTTTCTCTTCCTTTCTATTTCCAGATGTCACACCAAGTACCTTTCTAGCTGCCTCCCTCATCACTCCTGCAGTAGTTTCCCAATCATCCAGCACCTCTTCACCACCACCGAGCCTCTGTCTGACCTCTTCCCTGAACCTCACACTACAGTCTTCCACCTTCAGTTTCCACCATCTTATTCTTCTTTCAGTCCTCACTCTCCTCCTCTTTTTCTTCGCCTCCAAAACTATCCTACAGACCACCATCTGATGCTGTCTAGCTACACTGTCCCCTGCCAACACCTTACAGTCTCCAATCTCCTTCAGGTTGCATCTCCTACATAGAACATAGTCCACCTGTGTGCACCTTCCTCCACTCTTATAGGTCACCCTATGATCCTCCTTCTTCTTAAAATACGTGTTCACCACTGCCATTTCCATCCTTTTAGCAAAATCTACCACCATCTGCCCTTCCACATTTCTCTCCTTTAGGCCATACCTACCCATCACCTCCTCATCACCTCTGTTCCCCTCACCTACATGTCCATTAAAGTCTGCCCCAATCACCAATCATTCATTTCTAGGTACACCATCTACCACTTCATCTAATTCACTCCAGAATCTTTCCTTCTCCTCCATCTCACAGCCGACTTGTGGAGCATAGGCACTGATGACCTTTATCATCATCATCCCTTTAACTTCCACCTTCACGATCATCACCCTATCAGAAACTCTCTTCACCTCCACTACACTCTTACTGTACTCTTCCTTCAGAATCACCCCTACACCATTTCTCTTTCCATCCACACCATGATAGAACAGTTTAAACCCACCTCCAATGTTCCTGGCCTTACTCCCTTTCCACTTGGTCTCCTGAACACACAACATATCTACCTTTCTCCTCTCCATCATATCAGCTATCTCTCTCCCTTTACCAGTCATAGTGCCAACATTTAAAGTACCAACCCGAACCTCCACTCTCCTACACTTCTCCTTTCCCTGTCGCCTCTGTAGACGTCTTCCTCCTCTCCTTCTCCTCCTTCGGCCAACAGTAGCCCAATATCCACCGGTACCCTGTTGGCTAACGATACCTGTGGCAGTCGTTGTTAACCCGGGCCTCGACCGATCCGGTATGAAATTCTTAATCGTGACCCACATATTTGATTTGGCACATGTTTTACGCTGGATGCCCTTCCTAACGCAACCCTCCCCATTTATCCGGGCTTGGGACCGGCACTAAGAGTGCACTGGCTTGTGCCTCCCTAATGGCTGGGTTACATATATACATATATACACTATAACATATAATATATGTTGTCCCCACTGTTTAAAGACCATTATAAGTTTGGTTAGCAAACTATTTTAAAAATGTGAATCAAGTCTAAAAATGTAAGGTTCCTCTGAGAGCTGTTTATTTTAGAGAAGAAAGCTCTTAGGTCTCTGAGGTGACAGTAGTTTTGTGATTTATGGAAGCAAAAGCATAATATAACAGATAACCTCTGACTGGGAGGGGGATCTGGCTCAAGTAATTACACTGAATTCTTATTTGTGTCAGGGTTGTGATGAATGAATGAGACTTGTGAGTCTTGTTAAAAAAAATTACTTTAGAATAAATAACCTTGAAATGTTTTCTTGCAAGGTTTTGGGAAAATGTAAATTTCATTAGATTGCTTTATTTCCAGCTCTATTCACTTGATAAAAGGGAAAAAAAAGTTTGTAAATGAAATGTTTTTAATTTCTTTTGACTTAATTGTTTGTCATTTGTCTGTCTCTGTAAAAGAAATTTGTCCCTGTCTCCCTTAAAAAAACCTCAGAAAAAATATAAATTAAAAAAATACTTTTGTCAGTGATGTAATTTGGGGTGTGTAATTGGGTGTCAGTTCAACCCACTGAAAATAAACAAAAACAAAACAAATAAAAACTTGGCTATCCTGGTCTACTTTTTGAGGGCCATTAAAATAGGTTAATCACTTTAGAATAAGTTAATAATTAGGTATAAGTATTGATGTGTATTAAAAAAATATTATTTATATTCATAGTCAGGATTAGAAAAAGGTATATAGAAAATATCACTAGTTTCTGATATGGGGTTTGTTCAAAGAATCTGAATGAACTCATATGAAAAGTGAAATTGGACGGAGTTCTCTTCTATTGGAGACCACTCTGTACAGCTCAGGATGGTTCCACATCAACAACCTAAAGATCCATGATGTTATTGAGCAACTCAAGAACTTTGAGGATAAATTTAGAATGTAATTAATATCAACAGTCTACTACAGTGGCTCAGGACCACAGGTTACATGAACGGTTCTGCATTTAAGGACATATCACTGAACATTACACCTCAGCAATGATGGAAGCATAATAAATGGACTTTCTGTAAGGATGGCTTTCTTTTGAGTCTGGTTTCTCTCGAGGTTTCTTTCTCATGCCATCTCAGTGAGTTTTTCCTTGCCACAGTTGCCACTGACTTACTCATTATGGATAAAATTATAAGGAACAAACTTATGAGCAGCAAAATTATACATTCTTTTACACAACTTTATAAACTCTTGATCTCTTTAAAGCTCCATTGAGACAATGTCCATTGTTAAACACTCTCTACATATACAAAAAAAAAATAATTTAAATTGATTATGCTATGAAATAAGTATTATTGGTTACGATTTTCAATGATGTTTCTTCTGTGTATTACTTGGATTAAATCAACATTGTGTGGATATCCATTTGCATATTCCGCTCACCCTGTTCTTATTTTTACCTTCAAGTTTTTGCATATTTGGCAGCATTTAGTACATTTGTCCTAGCCAGAGATGAGAAGTAATGAAGTACATGACAGATACTTTGTTACTGTACTTAATTGGATTTTTCTGGTATCAGTATTTTATTTTTCAGACAACTTTTTACTTTCACTCATTGCATTTTTTACATAAATATCTCTACTTTCTACTCCTTGCATTTTCAAACCAGGTTTGTTACTTTAGTTCTATTAGGTTATATCTAATCTATTTGGTGACATGATCAATATTTTTTCTTCTCATTGCGTGCCGTTATCAGCTCACACGTAGGCTAGCACACAAAGCTAACAACAAGCAAGGCAGAAGTATGTAAGGCTATGGGGCTAACGTGGATGAGACAGAGGGAGTTAGCGATGTAAACATGACTGGGAACAGAGACATTCCTGATCATCTGATCATCATCGTCATAATCATCATCATCTTTGCTCTGCTTGTGTTCTATAAGGTGGATGTTCAGCCTGAATACATTCATTAGGTAACAAAATTCGAAATTCTTTTGTATTATATATTAATATGATGTGAGGTCCAGTTATCAGAGTGACACTAAATAAAAAGTAGCCATTACTACTACCTGTTTTAGTGTCACTCTGTTTTAGTATCAGAGTGACACTAAAACAGGTAGTAGTAATGGCTACTTTTTATTTAAGTACATGTCAGAGCCCAAACCTCTTTACTTTAATTTGAGTGAAAAAGTGTGGTCAGTACTTTAACTTTTACCAGAGTCTCTTATAAAACATGTATCTGTTCTTCTACTTCAGTGAAGGAAGTGTGTACTTTTGCCATCTTTGGTCCTAGCTCAAGTAGCTAACAGGTTGGTGTAATCAGATTTCCTCATTTTTTCCCCTTATCTTATCATCATCAAGCAGGTACTGAATTTGTTTTTTAAAAAGTGAAATATAAAATGGTGTCACCCTCTGATTTTTATCAGTCATTTTGTTTGGGTTGTGATGTGCCGTTAATATCATGAACAGCAGCTATGCTAATTTCTCTCCACTGCTTCTCTTTCTCTCCCCATCCTGCTGCATCCTGAGGTTTGGCCAGCTCCAGTCATGTCCCACCTCTTGAAGATTATGGACCTTTAAAGAAATAGATGCGGAACTCGCAAACTTCCACCCAGTGACGTACCAGTGCCAGCTGGATCCCAGTTCATGTGTGGAGTTTTGACATTGGACCTCCTGGAGTGTTTAAAGGCTCTGGCATGGAGAAGCTGGTGTTGGATCTGTGATGATCACAAATGTTGAGCCATTTTACAAGTTGCTCAGTAGCTCCTAGTTTTATAACTATAAAGACTGTATAAGACTGTAGAAAGAACATTACTTATAATCTTACACTCCAGTGCTCATGTTAGTTCTCACTCTCCAGTGTTCTGTATTGTTTAAAGACTATAATCACACTCTTGATGTCACCCAAATGAGGATGGGTTCCCCTTTTGAGTCTGGTTCTTCTCAAGGTTTCTTCCTCATAACATCTAAGGGAGTTTTTCCTTGCCACAGTCGCCACGGCTCGCTCATCAGGGATAAATGCACACCATTCACCTTGACTGTTGATTTCTGTAAAGCTGCTTTGAGACAATGTCTGTTGTGAAAAGCACTATAGAAATAAACTTGACTTGACTTGACATGTAGGTTGGGTTGGATGATCGCCAATTAGAATTTCAATATAGTCTTATTCATATATGTAAAAAGTTAATGTAATAAAATATACTCAGAATAACGGGAATAATTATTATTATTTTATGATAAGAACAATATATTTGCACTAACACACATTTGCTGAATTGGCCGGTGCCGAGTGTCTCATTATGGTGTGCTGTTTGCACTGGATGTTGTTTGCACATATTCACTTTATGTGGTGTCCTTGTTAGTTTTGTGTTTTGTGTCATCTTGTGTTATGTTGTTTTATGTGGCGCCTTGTTCCTGGTGGGAACGTTGTATTTGTTCTTGTGCAAACCTGTTGCACACTGGTCTGTATCCACAGAGTAAACTTTTTTTTTTTATATCTGAATCTGATCTATTAATCGATATTCTGCTTTAGCAAAGCACAAACGCTGTTCGCTGTTTGTAATATGAATATTTAGCAATCTAACGTGCTATTTTTTTATCGATGCCCCAATGCATTCTAATACAGTTCCAGCATTAATGCTTAAGTATTTATTGCCTGAATTCTAACCAAATGTTGCCTGAACTTCATTCATTTATGAGTATTACTACTACCCTGACTGGAGTAACATGATATAGCAAATATAGTAAACTAGCTGAAAGTACCTGTGCTTCGCTACGGAAGGCAGAACGCTAAGCAATATGGCAATAAGCAGTAAGCACTGAGCAGGACTGGATGATCAGAGATCAGAACGTAACGTCAACAAATAACGTACTACCCCTTTGTAGTACCGATACAGGGCAAACTACTTTGAAAATAATTTTTATCGTGCATCTAACATGTAATAAGAAACAATGTAGTAAGTTTCATTAGGATCCGTAATGTTATTTCGAAGAATTTACAATGCGTGAGAAATCGCGTGTTTCGCGAGTTAGCCGCGATCCAGGGCGAATTTTTCAAAACCCTTTCTTAGTGAGCACCTAAGACCCAAGAGGAAGGTATGTTCCAAATTTCATTGCAGTCCGGCAGTGGTTTTTGAGATTTCGTGATGAGTGAGTGAGTCAGTCAGTGGTATTTGAGCTTTATATATATAGATAATTACACATGAATCCTTAAATAATTGTTAAATTCTACTTTATATTATATTTAGTAAGTTAATGAAATATTTCTACAATAAAGAAAAAAAAATTTTATATTATGATTTTTTTTTAAATCTATATAAAAATTTGCAAAGGGGCTGTAGTAATAAGGTTGTTCATATTTGCTCATCCTTTTAGCCCTAATTTGGCTTGTAATATGAGCTTTGAGGTAAATAAATGAGTCACGGGAGAAATGCCAATCAAAGATATCATCAAGCAAAAACGGTTTAATGATAGTGGTGAAATCTGAAGCATCTCTCTCTCTCTCTCTCTCTCTCTCTCTCTCTCTCTCTCTCTCTCTCTCTCTCTTTCTCTCTCTCTCTCTCTCTCTCTCTCTCTCTCTCTCTCTCTCTCTCTATTTCTCTCTCACTCTCTCTCTATTTCTCTCTCTCTCTCTTATTTTTACATTTGTGTTATTGTATTTTTTTAAGTTTATTTTTATTTACTGGAGCATTAAGAAGAACTTTTCCACAGAACTTCCCCCACTTCATTTGGGTTTCTGTCCCCCACTCATTTCCATGCCACTGAGTCATCCTGTGGTTTTGGAGCAGGGATCCGGCTCCGGTGGGAAAAGGGGAGGAAACCTTGTTGAGGGCCTTATGTAAGCAGCAGAGAGTAAACATAGTAGATTGGGTTGCACTTTGCCGGTGGTACGCAGTGTGTGATCTGAGGACTGGACATGTGGCGAGAGAGTTAACAGGAGACATTTAGTGTGAGCTTTCATGTGGTTGCCTACCATCTTACATCCATAGTCAATTACCTGCTTGTGAAACTGGAAATTGACCTGTAAGACTATCTTCTATATATCTATATAATCTTCTATATAGTTCTTGGCATAATAAAAAAAAAGAGAAAATATTTTGTATCATTTGCATAAATACTAAATTATATACCAAACACATTATATTTACAAATTATATTTTCCAAGCACAAACACAAATATGTAAAAAAAAAAAATTGCCCTTTTTTGAAGCATAGAATATTTTGTTAATCTTAATCTTTTATATAGTTCTTAGCATAATAAAAAGAAAGCAATAAAATATTTTGTATAATATATATATATATACCTATTTTCCAAACACAAAAATTATGTTAACAATGTTTTAATGTGATTATGTATTAAAATAGTCAGTACTGTATTTATTGTCTTGAACCTTTCGGATTGATTTTGAAGTATGTTTAGTCCAGCATTATGTTGAAAGCCCTATCTAAAGCCTACACTATACTACACTGTAGTATATCCATCCAGGTTTTGGGATGAATTATCATGGTACAAAATCAAGATGTTTTTCATTTTCACAAAAAAACACCTTCCACAAAACTTCCCCAAAGCAAAACTTATAAATTCACATATTAGAGTGAGAATCAAGAGCTTCTTACTATGTACTATGTATGTAAGTCTTGTTTGGTCACCAAACATGCAGATTTCAGTTACATCTGACCACTGGACATAAGTCAACTGAAGTTCTAATGACACTTGATGAATTTCATGTGCTGCGTTTTGTGAGATGCTCTCTCACGAAGCTTTTCTTTATTGCAATGCTTCTTAACAGATTGCGGCTTTTTACAAAACCATCCGCAGTTTTGGGTTCTCGTGCTTATTATTATATTAATCAGTCAATAGACAGCAAAGGAAAATCATATCAGAATTATTAGTTTGAAAAAGCTTCTGTCTAACTGCGAGTGGAGCAATTTGTCATCTCTGTGATACATCACTGTCTTTATTATATCCTCGTGGCAGCCGGGTACATCACGACTGCTAGTTCATTTCCTCTTAATTGAAGATCCAGGAGGTACGCCAGTTGTAGAGATCATTAGTCTTTCCATGTGCTCAGAAATGCTTGTGTATTATTCTTATTCTTATTGACTTCTTATAATGATTTGTATTGTTATATTTAACCACTGGTATAATCTACAATGTTTCTTTGCCCTCATTTTTAAAAAGAAACCAATACTGGTTTCTTCTGGGGACCAGAGAAATGTGCTTATAAAAAAAAAAAAAAAAAAAAAAACTCCCAACAGAGTACACATACACAATTTATAGGTCGCTTCAATATGCTAACAGAAAGCAGAGCCTGATGCTCCTCTATGTGTCAATGTGTATTACACTGAAGCAGAGAAGAGCTGTTCCAGCATCCCCTCCAAATTACATTCCTGCCATGAACACACCCATCACACCAACGCTCCTTCTGGACGATTTCAACATTAAGCTACAAAAATACTGCATGTATCATGCTGGGAGTTTTCCTTTCACACCCAAGCTCTTAACAGCAGTAATGTTCCAGCACATTCTATAAATCATCCGCACTAGATATGACCACCTTCAGAAGTGCCACTTTCAGCACTCTGGGGCTGATGCTTAATGCACATGGAAATTCTCCTGCAATGGGGCTCAAAAATACACAAAGAATATGGTGTGCACTAGGTTTTTTCATAAAAAGGCCAAATAAGTGTACAATAAGCACTCACTTTAGGATTTCTTGCCACCAATATCCTCCCTACTGCACAATTCAAATAAATTACATTTTATTTGTATAGCACTTTTTAATCCATGGACATTGACCTGAATCATCTTTATAGAGATTTTAAAGTTATCAAATATAAGGTTTAGTGCCCATAAATTAATCCTTTATAAGTTTATTCCTTATGTGCAATGGCAAGGAAACACTCCTTGAGATGACAAGAGGAAGAAAAGTTGCAAGGAACCAGACACAAAAGCAAACCTCATCCTCATCTGGCTGGCACCAAACGTCCATTGATTATAGCAATTATACCATGACAATTACTCACACATCCTGTACAAAGATCATTTAGATCATTCAATAACTTCTTTTACCAAGTCAGTATTAAGGTGGATACATGGCTTATCCTGGGAACACCATGTGCAGAGTGGGAACACAGGCCATTCCTTCACAGGGTGTCTTAAATATGTATTCACACGCTCGTTCACACCTAGTAGCATTTTAATCCATCCACAAATATGCTTTTTGGAAGTGGGAGGGAACCTGATAGAACTCAAAAATGCCTCCTGTTGATTAATGGATAACACTTTCACCGGCATTAGCTCAGGATGGCCATAGATATTAGACTGAGATATAAGATCCACATTTTTCCTATGGCTACTATAGTAATGTGGACACCTTTTTTGAAAGGATGAATGGTAGATGACGGTCTGACTCTGCTCATGCCCTGCCAAATGCCTAATAGCTTTTGTACGCTTGTCTCACCGCAGGCATCAGAACGCTGCAGTCTAATTGGCTCTCCACATGTCTATACACTCAAAAATGTACTTCTGTTATCCATCTGTAACCGGTCCTAGAGTGCACTATTTGCACTACAGTTGACTCAGTTGTTGAACTCATAAGATAAGGACAGGAAAATTAATATAAATAAGCTTTTATAATAAAGCATTATATTTGACTTTTTTATAGATAAATTGCTAGGCTATTTTTTTTTTTCAAAGGGAACATTTGACTGTGCAACTCCGTGGTTCTTGTCGAGATTTTGTAAGTAGCAGACACTTTAGGAATCTGGCCCCTGAGACTACTGTCTGGCTAAATTAGGCTTGCCTAGTCTTGTTTTGCTATGGCTGCTCCCATGTAATATGTTTTCCCAGTGCTGAAGCGCTGAGTTCCTGGTTAGCTCAAAATAAACAGGTGTTCTTGGTGCATTGTGAGCACAGTTTGTCTTCATGTAAATCTTTGAGAATAAAAAAATCGATGCTCTTTCACAAGTCCTCAGTGCTTGTGAAAGGTATCAGTGTTTCGGTGAGTGAAGAATCATGTGCGTGTGATGATGAAATGTAAAAATTTCACAAAGCGCAGCGTTGTTTGGAGACGGCAGCTAACTCTTAAAGGATAGAGATCAGTTTTCTCCCTTCACCGCTTTAAATTCTTGCAAATTGAGCATAAAAAAATGGCATAATATGTGGTTTTCCAAGGTCTCAATTACTTTTACAGTAGTACTGCTGGGAAACCAGGAGGGCAAAATAGAAATTGAGCTCCTTAGTGGTAGAGCAGATGGAGAAGCTGACCCATTTATCGCAACCTTGGTTGCCCTTTTCTCTGTGTGATTTCTCGACCATCTATGCACAAGAGTGGCTAAGATGCCAAGCTACAGCTGAAAAAATCATCAGAAGGTGGGTATTTTTTTAAGTGCAAAGAACACGTGCAAGTCCTTCTTCCTTTGGGCAAAGACAGACACAACCCATGTCCTCTCTTGAATGCTTTCAAGTCATTATCGTGAACTTAAGACTTAGATCAAGGCTGGGCATTAAAGCCAGCAAGGCTTTCTGCACGCTATTAGTCATTGCAGGATAGGTGTGTCTCTAAAGGGAATTTGTTTTCTTTTCCTGCATTGTATGCAAGCATAGTTCAACAGGATTTTTTTTTTTTTGAAAGTGCTCCTTTCAACACGGACCCAGATATAGAAAATATCCCAGGCAGCAAATTAATATGAATTGAAAAGCAATAAATGGCTGTTTACACCACTGTTATGTAAAACGTATCATAACGGCATGCTTCATGCAAATAGCTTTACTAATAGTATTTGCATGTGTGTAAATGTGAGAAAATTTTCCACAGCAGTTCCATATCTGCAGAAGTCACTGCATAAGCAAAATAATTACCTACAGTATACCTGGAGACATTTCAGACATTGTACCACTATTTAAGTGAAAAAGCCCTGCCCTAAGTAGGTGTAAAATAGCTTTTATTAATTTCTTTACCGTGCACAGATTAAGTTTTATTTAATTAGTGTTAAAATATTCACTTTTTTCAGTGTTCAACTGGTATTGTGCACAAAAACAACTCAGTGCAAGGCAAAATTTCTGTGAGAAAAGCTGCCAGCGAGAGTTAAAAAGTCAGAGATAGGTTTATGCATGCGGGTCCAAAGAATGGCAGAGATGGTGGAAGAGGTTCGAGAAGTTGATGAGAAACTGGTTGAGTGACTGTTGCGGAGGGCGTAACCCCGGGTGACTCATTGAGGGGTGTGACTGGAGTGACTCAGGTCATAGCTATGCATTCGACCAAGGTGGATGAGTCACTGTTTGATAGCTTGTTCTTCTTTCTACACTCCTAACATGGTGGATAGCATTTCAATGGAAAAAACCTCTCTACATTCTACATTCCTACATGACACAAATGCTTTTTTTTGTGTACATGTAGCTGAAATGTATTAAAGATACACACATAGAACGTAGCAGCATTAACTCTTTCCAGTTAAACACAGGTGAGCTTGCTGGAAGTGACAAATTGTCTGTTAAGTGCACAATAAGCGGGCATTGCTGTGAACCATGGGCAAGTAAACCTTAAATCAGTGGGACTGGAATCACTATGATTCATTTAATCCAGAGGGCAGATGTCAACCTGTGGCTTGTAATGAGGAGCAAAGCACAATGCCACAGCTTAATGACTCACACAGGAAGGAACAAACCGAGAAATACGGAGCGCAAATCCTTTCTGCTAAGGAACTAAGTATCGAACCTGACCTAATATATATATCGAATAAATGCATGCAATCCAATTTTACACAAAGCAAAACGAATCCGAATCCCACATATAGACACACACAAAAGCGAAGACAATAATCTTTATTTTTAACACAATCCACTGAGGATCTTAATGTTTGTTTTTGTAAAACTATAGATATCACAATCAGTTTTCTCTTTACAGTTAATTGCTGATAATATTTGCAAATATTTGCATTTGTAGTGGGACTTTTTAAAAAAATTTAAATTTGTTCATTCATATTTTCTCCGCTGAATGAGCTATAATACATAAAACATTTATTTTAATTGTAAACGTTTAATTATGAAAATGCATGTTCCATTGTTTAAATCTGTTATTTATGATTTATTAAACTATTATTTATATATATATTTATTAATAAATATAAATAAATATTTAAATAATTATCATGCTAATCCTAAAATGTTTGTATGTAATGTCCATCTAATAAGAATTGTTTTTACTTTCATCATTGAAAGTAGTTTTGGATCTATCTATATCTATCTATCTATGCAAAAGTTTCAGGCAGTTGTCAAAACAGTTGTCAAAAACATGTTACATTTTTTAAAGTAAATGAACAGAAGAAAAATTCCAAACCTTTGGCTTTCAAATCTTACCTTTGCACACTTTGTACACTTGCACAAATTCAGGGAATTTGTAAGGTCAGGGTCAGGTGTAGATTTAAAATATTATACTGTACCAAGCAGGTGTTAATGATCATCAATTTCATATCAGTTGAAGCCATTAACCGATACAGGAACAGCTTTGTAGTTGCTTAAATCTGGGTGAGGAAAAGCCAAACTGTGCTACTAAGGTGAGAATGTGGAAGACAGTCTCAAGTCACAGGTTATACACTAGGGCAAGATTGAACACAGCAACAAGGCACAAAGTACAAGTTACTGCATCAGCAAGGTCTCTCCCAGGCAAAATCAAATCAGACTGGGGTTTCATGATGTGCTGTTCGAGCTATTTTGAAGAAGCACAAAGAAATGGGCAGTGTTGAGGATCGTAGATGCAGCGGTCAGCTAAAGCAACTAAATGCAGCAGAGAAAAGACACGTCATGCTATGTACCTTTGATAGTGGAAGATGTCCAGCAGTGCCATCAGCAAACAACTGGTGGAAACCAATCTGACTCAGGTACAGCTATTTTCTGTCTTGAGAAGTCTGGCCAGAAGTAGTCTTTATGGAAGAATTGGGGCAAAAAAGCTAAAATATTTGTCTGTAGCAAAAACAAGTTTGCTGAAGGGCTGGAGAGAGGGTACAATAATTAATGTCTGCAGGCAACAGTGGAGTTGCTGCAAATAGATTTGAAAATTTGGTCAGGATAAACGGTGCCCCCAATGCTGAGAAATACTGGCAGATACGTATCCATCATGCAATACCATCAGGGAAGCATCTGATTGGCCCTAAATTTATTCTGCAACAGTACAATGACCCTAAACATACAGCCAATGATATTATGAGCTAACTTCTGCATAATGTAGAACAAGAAGTTCTGGAAGTAATAGTTTTGGTCCACACAGAGTCCTGATCTCGACATCATTGAGTCTATCTTGAAGTACATGAAGAGACAATAGAATTTGAGGCAGCATACATCCAAAGAAGATCTGTGGTTAGTTTTTAAAGATGTTTGCATCACTTCAAAAACTGTGCTAAAGAATTGAGGATCTTTAGCAGGCAAAGGGCGGTCCTCCTAAATACTGATTTGATTTGGAATTGCTTATTTACTTTCCACTCTGTAAATTGATACAAACTATTAACACTTTTATTTTTGAAAGCATTTTTACTGTTCAGGATCTTTTCACAAGTGCCTAAAACTTTTGCACACTACTGTATGTACACAGGATTATAGACACTAGACTTAGAAATTGCACTCAACACACTTCTATCTATAATGTCAACAAAAACAACAGAATCTTATTTTGTATAAAACTTTGAACATTTTTTTTTTATTTGAGGAAGGCTCAAACTTCAACCACTTACAACAACTACATTATATCATATACTGTATCCCTGAAAACACCACAACTCAAGCTTTAATATGTCTCATCTTACAGATATTCAAATGTTCACATGTGAGTGTGAAATGCTAATAGAAAATAACACCTGATACAGAACATCAAACAGCTCTATAGTTTTATCACAGTTCTACAGAAGATCTAGTCATCCCAGAGGTCAAGCCAAATTTTGGGATAAAAATAAAATAAAATAAAAACACAGCAAAAAGAGAATGCATCTATACTAAATATATCTATAGTTTTTCTCATACAGTGTAGTGTGAGTTCCTCCCTGTTGCTATGTAACATTTAAAAGAAAACATTTTAAGACTGGTCAACTTTTGACACAAAATATTGTCCAATAATTTTACATGATATAATATAAACACTGCTCTACCTGCAAAAGTTATTTTTTTTTTTTAATAATTAAAATGCATATTATATTTACCACGAATCTACAACGAATTCTCCTTGTAAAGCTCGTCTCTTTTTTTTCTTTTCTTTTTTTTTTTTCATTCTTTTTTTTTTTTTTTTTGGGTGGGTACATTCAGTTCTAGCCTTGGCTTTACTTCAGCCGTTCTAAGTTTTCCATCATTTGCGCCAGCATGAGGGTGACTTACTTTATTATCTTTCCAACTGCAATGATTCATAACATGTTCTTTGTCGCTATTAGTGAAAAAGCCATTTCATAGGACCACGTAGTAGACTGCGTTTTAAAGATCTGCACTACCTTTATTTGATTTCCCAGAAATCGATTGCATATGTGGTGGAAAAGTGGCTGTGTCCTGTTACCATTTACTGCTTCGCCTTTATTCCTTCCCATCACCGCACATGCAATAAGTATGTGACATAGTATATAAGTTTCATAATAGTAATGAAATAATCCCAGTGGACAAGTAAAAAACATTACATATATATATATATATATATATATATATATATATATATATATATATATACTGTAGAAATGTAGGCTATAAATCTGCATAGCATTATGGAACAATATAATCTGATGCTCTACTAGAAAATATTGAATGTAATATTAATATTTCATAAATATATATTGAATTTGATCTTATGATACAGAAGGTTTACAATACGGATTAGCAATTTTTAAAAGGAAAAGGAAAACATAAAACAAAGTGTGAGCACTTCAACGTTATTTTATCCAGTAAATATTTCATAATAAATATTTATTCTCATTCAACACTACCAATTCTTTTTTTTAGGTTTTTAATTCGGTGAATATTTGAACATTTTTAGCAAAGATTTTGTAATTTTTTTTCATTATTATAAAATTATACAATTTTAAAAAATACATTACATAAAAAATATGTAATTATAGTTGTACAAATATATGGACCAAAAATAAAATAAATGATCATATCATAAAAATTATGATAAAGTTAGTAAATGTGCAATTATTTCACAGAAATATAAAAAGAATTTCCACTCATTTAAGTCTGTAATAAAAAATATATTTTTTATTATAATAAATTATAATCATAATTTTTCATAGTAGTCATTATTTTCCTGGTAAAGATATATGAATTATTTTATTCATATAAACTATTAATTATCACAAATCATACAATAACTAAATAAACCTCAGGTCTGTTTAAATTAATTCAACACCTCCCCTATATGTTTTTTTTCATGGCTCACAATATATTTATGAGCACTAATTAGTTTAAATTATTTTATTTATGGTATAGAAAGACTTCCTCCTTTCCTCCTTGTCGTGTAGTCTGCTGTCTCTTCACTTGGCTGACTTTAGACTGCACGTTACAAATCGGCAGTGAGTGGAAGGAAATACTGATCCTAAAACACCATGTGCTTCTTGAAAATGCGTTCTTGTTTCTCTGACACGTGTCTTTATTGTCACCATTCCACAGATATAAATTAACAGTCCTTCTTCTGTCCTGGGAGCATTTTATTCCTCTTTTCAAAGAAGAAACCACTTCCTATTATGCATTGCATACTTGCTTGGACCTTCAAATAGCTAATACAAACTTTAGTAGCAGCATTTCTAATTAATATAAGAAGTGTATGTCATTAATCTATGATATGCATAAGGTATATTCAGCTTTGAAAGAAGCTTGCAGTTCTGCAAATTTACAGTATATCGTTCTACTCAATAATAATAATAATAGCTATTTAATCTTGTGTAAAAATGTGCTTTAATTATGTAATCCATACATTTTTGTTTCCATAGAAAACCTATTAGAATAAAGCAAATGCTTCTGGGAACATAGAGATTTTCAAGATTTTCTAGTTCTGTAGAATGAAATTTTTATTTTTTTTTAAGACACTATGACACCTATGGTTATTCTTACTTGTCTGATAGTGAAGGAAAGAGCTTCTGTTTTCATTACGAGGTGTGATTGAGGAATTTTCTTTTCCTTTTTTCCAGGGGCTTCATCCTTGCCTTCACTTGGCCCCCGTCGGGCAGTCATGTATCTGATGTACACCCAGGTGGACGTGTTGGTGCTAGACAGAGCGGCTAGGTTTTAAGTGTCTCCTGGCACATAAAAACAAATAATACCTGCTCCAGGTGACTTGGCAGCCTCATGGAAGCCTATACACACGCACACACAGGGAAGGAAGAAGACTTTGCATCAGGCAGAACTAGTAAAAAACACTGGCCAGTGTGGTGTGAAAGACAGACAAGCTTTATGCTGGAGAAATAAGCAAAAATATGTTCATAAAAGCATTATGACATGCAAACATCAGACAAGTCAGACATACGACGTGCATGTGTTCCACGGGGCCTCGGGACCCACTTAAACTGATATTAACCTTGAGGAAGCAGAGCCAGAAGTGCATGGTTTTTGAACCCAAATGACTCTTTTCAATTGCCTGTTCTCTAATGTGCCCCTGAACCTCTATAAAGCCTTATGTGTTCCAGCCACACATCAGAGAAAAAAGCCATGATATTGAGCAGTTCTGGAAAAATAATTACCAAATTACAAATCAGACTATTGAAGCTAGTTATAAACCTATTTATAGCCTGTTATAGTTCTAACAGATCATCACAGTTGATCTACTAAACAAAATGAAATTTCAAACAATTAGGAATAAACATGCAGGCTTGCAAATGAGAGACAAAATGTGCACATTTGACTTGCACAGGATTTTCATGTTTCATATGTTTTTTTAAATAATACTACAAAAATATTATTATTATAATATAAAATAATAATTATTAATATTTTTAATGATTATTATTATTATTTTCTTTTTTTTTTTTTTTATTATAGGTTGAGTTTCCAAATAATATTGATATTACTCATTTACTATTACACTTAAACCCCTTATTGTATTAAAAAACTGAGCATCTATTCTGTATAACATTGTAATATTTTATACAAATCTCATTTAATACAATACTTCCTACATGATGCTGTTTTTTACATAATAACAATAATAACAATATAAATTTTATTTGAATATTTTAGTATTTTCTTTAGTTGTGTAATCATTGTTTCGAAGTAATGCAACATACTGGGAAGGATTACACAGCATGCGACATATTAAAAATTATTAAGAATAAATGCAGCAAGATAACATCAAAAGACATACTATACAGAGCAATCCCAGCTACCAGCATGTCTCTGGTGAGCCAGTCAGCCATGCGAGTCCTGCTGTAGCTGCCCCAGCATTAAAAAGCATTTTTTTTGTCTGTCTTCTGTCCGCATGAAAATTTCTATTCCTTGCTGAAAGGATCCTACTTAGAGCCTTATAAACTCATTGTACAAGACGAAGCATGTTTTCGTATTTTAGTAGACTTTCTGTCAATAAATAAAAATGACCCCATGTGTTTTTCCTATATGTCAAGTTTTATTAACAATAATATGTGTTAAATATGTACCAATAAATATGACCTTACACAAGAGCATTTTTTTTACATTCTTTTATTAGTTATACATCACAATTTCATTTCAGATCCGATGAATAGGAAAAGGTTTATGCTGTGAGTGAATTTCCCACAAATCCACAATCAGGGGAAACGGATGGCGGTATTGCGGCCGGAATGAACCGAACTTGCAGACATGCCTGAATAAAAATTGAGTGCGGGATGAAAGAAAAAAATTCCTATTCCTGCCTTCTCTGGCGATATCATGTATAAACCATGTGGAATAATTTCTTTTATTCGTTTTACCGAAAGAGTCACGCTAATGAGACACGTGCCTGTCTGGAATTTTTCAAAACGTTGATCTCGTGTCCTCGTGGATTTCTTCCTACTCTGGAAAACATATAGATATAGCCTGGCTACTAAAATCTCCTTCAGGTGTGAACGAGTGTGAATGAGAGTGTGAATGCGTGTAAAAGATGCCCTGTGATGTCTCATCCGGTGATAACGGCCGATATTCGGGGTGTATGCTCTGGCTCGGATAAAGTAGCTATTGAGATGCAATTTAATAAAATAGCTGATCAACTTTTTACATATTCAACACATATTTCCTAGACATGCAGGGAAAAGTTAATTGCATACTTAAGACTTGACAAATTTACAGTTGTTTCAGGCAATGACATTAGCAGGTCAATTTGCCTATTCCAGTTGCCTGCTGCATTTCTGGTAACGCTAAAAGTTTTGAAGTGGCCTCATCACGGAAATCGCGCCAAGTATGAACAATATTTGTTTATGGATAAAATAAAACATTTAAAGCCTAAACCTCCTTTTCTTCCCGTTCGTATTGTTGTGTTACTGTCCCGTATTGTAGAGTGTATTTTTAGTTAGTTGTACTATTGGGTTTTATTAAATGAGCTGCGAGGGCCCCAGACAGCCTGTGCCCTGCCAGAGGCCGAGAGCAGTTTCCTGCCCGTGTTGTGACGCAAGCCGGTCAGCCACACATGCTTTGCGCGGATACACACACACACACACACACACACACACACACACACACACACACACACACACACACTCGGTGCATAGAATGGGTTCTTTGTACTGATCTCAAGCACTGAGACTATTTTTCCCCTCCACACCCACAGATGCTCAAACACACAAACTGCCTGCCAGCCTGCTTTACTGTCTGTGTCTCCTACAAACTCTCCACTTTCGGCAGCTGCTGCCGAAAATACTGCAAAGTCGGGGTTGAGATTTTTTTCCCAAGCAATTTCACACAGCAAGCCCCTCACAGCCACGTCTGGTGCTGATGTGGTTTTTGTGCAAGCGTGACTTCAGAGAAACGCTCTAATTGCCATGCCTGTGAAAGGTGCATGCTGGGAGATTCGTAGTTAATGCTTCGACTTTCTCTGCCACAGTTTTCACCCCTCATTATGGACACTCTAGGCCAAAGAAAAGCACCTTTGGTGGATAAAGTTTCCCCATGAAGGCTTTATTCTCTGCATTCTTGGACAAATTTAATGCTGTGGGGGTCGGTGAATTGGCAATCTGGCTCACTGGCTCCCCCTTCAGGGTACAGCCCACAAACAGATATATATCCAAGACTCCTACAAATTGGTGTGTTGATGTCTCTTTTAACCCCTATGAATAAATTAATAAGCAAACAGATGGAAATATGAGAGAGCGGGAGTGTAAATAAACAGGATTCACATCTTAAAGAAGAGGAAGAATAGGAAAACTGAAAAACAACATGGTATAAATATTGATCATTAAAATAATTGTAATAAAACCTATTTGCGTCTCAGGCAAATCTATATTTCCTTAGAAATGCTGGTTCTAATATGATCTTTGCGGTCATAACAAGAACTTGACATTACTAAAACAGTAATTATCAATAGTGTGTGCATCAACAAGGTTGCTTAACAATGTGAGGGAGTAATTATGGGTTTATATTTATCTCTATAATTATATTTTATGAGTTTGACAGCAACCATGGAAAAACAATGTTAGGCAAATCATAAAAGTGACAGCATCATCTGCATAAACTGGATCTGTTTTTCATACAAAGTTCTATATTTCTCACCTTCTGTTGAATTCAGTTTAGTTTTATGTATACAGCTCGTTTAGCAATGAACAATGCCACAAAACAAAATCTGGATGTAGTTTAGATCCTTAATGAGAAAACTAGCAGAGAAGCACATTCTGGACTTTCTCTCACCCTTTCAGGAAAAAAAAAGCATATAAGCTTTTTTAAGAGCCCTGGCCATCATCCAGAATGTAAGAATATCAGCCAATACTATTAATTAGCCCTGTTACTCTTTGAAGAAAGTCCAAAAAGCTTAAGAAATTGGTTTATCTATTTTTTTTTTTTTTTTTTTTTTTTTTTTTAGTGTAATGTGGACTCGGAGCAGTTGCACAAGTAATTAGGAGCTGGGTAGCTTGTTTCCAGAAACAGAGATAATGACTGGGTGTTTGTGTGGGTAGATGTGCAGAATGACTTCCAGGCTATTAAGGCGCCAGCTCGATTAAGCATCAATAGCCTTGGTGGACATGTGAACCATGTGATCCTGCCTTTTCCATTTTATGAATATGACACGCTTTCATATTTATGACTTTGATTTACGTTACTATATCAATGTTTTTTTTTTTTATTTAAAATGGTTTATTTTGGTTAATAATTTGTTAATGTCACACATTGTCGTCTATACAGCAAACTAAAAATAAAAAACAGAAAGACGTGTTTTTATAGCAGTATATTTATATAAAAACAGAGGCCAATATGAGGAAATATTATACTCAGATTATTGTCAAAAAAATAAATTGTTATGAGCATTGTAAAAGTTTCACAAGCACCCAATTAAACTGTCCTCTATTCTTAAAAGAAAACTAGGGAAATGAAAAAAGAGAGAAAGAATTGCGGTTTGATCAAATATATTCACGGTGGCATTCCAAGCACTGCAAAGGCCGATGATAAAGCTGCACTACATATATTATAGATGAGTATAGATGAGAGAATGAGTAGAGGTTAGCTTTTGCATGTACATTTTGTATATGTCCTAATTTACACATTTACATTGCTCTGATACTTATACATAATCTACAAACAATATTTCATTTGTACATATATGTACAGAAACTGATTATATTAAAACAACTTTTTTTCTTTTCAAATTCTAAATACAAAATAATTGACACCTCTAATATATGGTAACAAATGAACCCTAGATTTTTACCGGCACACTTTACAAAAACATTTTAAGAGTATTAAGCACCATACTATTTTAACTTAAAACTATAAAATTATATTCAGTGTCTGTCAAAAGTTTGGAAACATCATGTCTTTTGAGATTTTTGAGACACATGCTTGTTAATTTTTTGTATATGCAAAAAAACCTCAAGAATTGGACTGTAAATGACTGGAAGAAAGATCTGTGCACAGATGAATCCAAATTTGAAATTGTTGTCTCTAACAGAAGAACTTGTGTACTGTAGGTGGAAGCTTAATGGTTTTGGGTTGTTTGTGGGCAGGGAATGTTGGAGATTTATTCTTGGTTAAGGAATACTGAATAAAGGGGGGTTCCATTCCATACTAACATACACAGTGCAATTCTGTTTGAACTGCAGCTAATTAGAACTAACTTCACCTAACAAAAAGACAATGACCCAAAGCATAACTTATTTGTTATTTAGGACAAAGTGTTCTCTATTATTGAATGGCTTGCCCAGACCCACACCTAAATCCTATTGAACTGCTATTGAAGATAAACATGCATGCGCCTCTCAAAAACAATTAAAGATTAGGTGTTTCCAAACATTTGACAAGCACAAATTTTTCTATACAGTGAAGCAAATGGAGAAAGAAGGGAAAGAGAAAAAGACCCCTGGAGATCACAGGTCTAGAGATCACATTAAGGTGTTAGAACGCATTACACCAAAGAATCTCTTCCTGAGAGTATCACAAAATGCAAACTTCAGTAATCATCAATAGATATACTGTACAAATGGTATTGATGTAGTCAGGTGAGCTGGAAGTCAAACTTTCTGATGTAAACCTTGCAAGAAATTGGATAGCATACTTTGGAAAAAAGCACCTAATAGCTCAGTAAAAAATATGCAGGTTGTTCAGCTGTGCGCTGGTGCTGTTTTGTAGCAGGTATACTTCAGGGGCTCTTGTGAACATAAATGGCACTAATAATTTCGTTAAGTGTCAGGACACTGGAAAACCTGCAGGCAGAGCTGGCTGTTTTTTGAGCTTTTAACAAAATGGTGAGCCAAATATAATTTCAAATCAACAAGGTTACGTTTAAAGAAACACAAAACCAGTTACGTGACTGTCTCAGGCTCCGAATCTGAATCCTTTTGAAAAGCTGTGGCATCGGATTTGAAGAGCAAAGCTTTTTAAATGTATGAAACTTTGTTAAAAAATAACAGAAAGACGCTTGGGGCTGTTTTTCTTCAATGCAGGAGAGAAATAGTAATTTTTCAAGACATAGGCACTACTTAAAAGCTTTTTTGTTGTTTGAAAAAGTTAATTGAAATAAAACTACACAACGTCCCTTTTGTCAAGCAGCAGAGGCAGCACCAGTTGTAGAGAATACTTTTATTTTTAAAAAAATCAAATAAACTGGCATGCACAAACAAATCCAAAACACGAGTCAGGCAATGGGTCAGGTGACGTACAAACAGGTATTCAGGAAACAAACTTGGGTCACACCCCAATATAGCAACCGTGAACTGTGAGTTGAAATCCATGGTTGCCATGTATGTAGTCAGAGGTGAATTTGGGAAATGGAGTCAGATGTGAACAGTGTTGTTGACAGGACAGAACCTGGTTAGAGTAGCTCACTCTAGGAGTAGATTTGACCCCCAGGATGAGGCTTTGGTTTCTCCGGATATCAGGGATGGAATTTGTGAAGATCACGCATGCCGTGGGCTGGGATTAGGTAATCCTTGAAGGGTAATCAGGCACTGTAGCTTTTCACATATGCAGTCAAAGGTGATTTTAATTCATTTGTGATATAGACTCAATCGTTCCATCTCAAAAGTTGTGAACTGGGAGTTAAAGTCCGTTGTGGCCATGTTTTTAGTCTGAGTTGCATTTTTGGATATGGAATCAGATGCTCAATTTGGCGCTGACATTTAACTTTTATGATTGAGTTCAAAATATCAAGTAAGTGCATGTGCCATTCTTTTGATATATTTATTTTCAGTCATGGTTATGAAGCATAGCAATAATTCCTATAGGACTCTACATATCCACCTAATGATATATGTACATTGATTTATATTTTACATAACCCTATCTATCCATGGAGTTAAACATAGACTTATATAATTTTGGTATTGGTTGTATAACAGACATTATATAATGACCTTGAAAAATCTATTAATTTCAAAAGAAAAAATCACAGAGGTATATATATATATATATATATATATATATACACACACACACAATAGATCCCAGGGACTAGAGAGAAGACCGGAAGAGCGTCG
>JAAIIK010000072.1:2616681-2639679 GCA_014706435.1 Silurus glanis | reverse complement strand
TGTGTGTGTGTGTGTGTGTGTGTGTGTGTGTGTGTGTGTGTGTGTGTTATTCCACCTATTTTAATTTCTAGAGATAGTCTGAATCATCTGGAAACCTTAATGAACTCTATGGCTACATGAATTGAGTTCCCTTATAAACGTGCTGTTATATTCCAAAGTTAGCTATGAATTGTTCTGTTCTTAAGGTCAGGACTCATCTCTTAGTCCCTGACTAAGTATTCAGTATTCACAACTTCTTCACAACAGCTCTGAATGAAGAGCCATGCATCATAATTCATAATAACACTCATGCAGGCATTGTGCAACTTGTGTCCACAGCCTCAACACTGGTCTTCCTAGAGATGCAGTGTCAGGTGTTGTTTGCCCTGACTGTGCAGTGATGCCCATGTTGAAATAGTGTGCGTGGCTGGCAGATTTAGAGCTTGATTCAGATTTGAATTAGACCCAAGGTACATGACAGATTATGAGCAGTTTGGTGTAGGCTGCATGCCTGATGTTTACCCTTGCATCATGTCAATGTTTTTTTTCATCTGATAAAATGCTTTTGCCATGTTCAGGCAGTTTTACTTTTTGCACTGAAACTATCACTCTACAATCTGCTGCCTGTCACTTCTCTACAACTTAACTGATCAAAACCTTGGAAAAAATTTCCCCCCTCAGCACATCTCTACCACCATGGGTGTTTTGAGGTGTAAACAGATGCTCTAGGTGCCAATGATAGCCAGAGGCATAACAATCCTGCTGTTTTGCGAGGACTGGGTCCAATGACACTTTCCTGGCTCCACCAAGGGAAGTGTCTTCCCTCTTTACATACATTACAGCGTTAATTCTTACTGTGCTTTTGGAAAGAAAGCTCAGCATGCAGCAAGTCTTATTTTAGTCACCTTCCACCCCGGTGTGTGGCATACATTATGGCATTTGCCAGTCAAATTCAGCCAGGTATTGAATTTCAGGAGTATCATCACCTGCTGAAAATGCACATAGATATTTGCAGCTGCATCAAAAGTCCCATTGGACTTGTTGGAATTAGCCTAAGGCTAAAGCCCAAATTCTACCGAGAGATCATCGGCGTCTCATCCAGCGAGACACAAGATTTAACTCGTTGTAGAAGTGTGGCTTTTGCCACAAAAGAAAAAATAGTTACCATAAACATCCCGCTAGGGAAGTACGGTGCCCTAAAAAGAAGAGGAGACATGTGAAGGCTCAGTGTGAGAGTAGAACTCATGAATGTGAAACTACTAAAAATTGAGGAAAGGTCAAAACAGCCCTCACAGTCCTCTTACCTGTTGTAAGTCATCGCTAACACCACACTATTGCAGATTCCTCCACAGTAAATATTTTTTCCACAAAATAAAAGGAAATAGCTCGCACCATAGACATGGTTACAGATGCCTTTCGGTTTGGCTCCATGGATTGAGTTGCTGATTAAAACCGTGATCCTCTATTTGAACCTGGTATGCCTTCAGGCGGAAACTGTTCTATAAACTTTATCGGGATACAAAGTACTGCATGGTTTCTAAAATACTAACATTTCTACTAGAACTAAAAGTCAACAGAATTTCCTGTCTATAAAGAAGGTGTATGATGTTTCTCCACATTACAGTACCATGAATGGTGTCTCACTGGGGTTGCAAAAACTAGTCACTGCCTTTCAGAATGGATCAAGGCAGTCTGATCCTTAACAGCATCCCTTATAGCCCCATTCTGGATGTCAAACAGAAATCCAACAGACTGTGTTTTTTTGGGGGGAATCATTTTAGCAAAAAACATGAGTGGGCAACCTAAACACCATAAAGATATTCTGACCCCGAACTGCCCAAATTTTCATCACCTACTATTGTAAATAAATTGTACAATGTTACACGAACCAGTTGAGGAATTATTTCGCACAATGCGCACTACATAATACTCAATATGAACTCGATATGATACTATTAGGATGGCAGTGATTCAATTATCAGATTGGTTTCGATTAGCACCTTTCAAGAAGTGTACAGGAGCAAGTCGCTCTTGATATGTCAATGGCCATAATGTGCTACAATACCTGAGCTGTGCCTTATTATAGATTATTTTAAAATATTTGCAGGTGAGCAGAAAAACCATCAAAATGAGTGAAAGACTGATTACTGCACACTCTAACCCCATGGACTGGAAAAAAAATCAATGCCCACCATCTCTAAACAGCTTGTAATTAGCTTCATTTGAATTTGTTAATTCAGTTCTCCCACAGTTAAGGATATGGTAAGATCTGTTATTCAGCCACTATTCTTTTTCTTTTAGTGAAACTGCTAGGAAGTGTTTTGTAAAGATGAGCAAAATCACAAAAAGAGATGACTATACATCATTTCTTGTTATTGTGTTTTACGGTTCACTTATCTTCATATGCACAACAAAATTACAGCACTGCAGAACAGTAAATGCCATGTATTGTATAATACAAGTCGGCTTTAAGAAAGTCCTCCGCATGTTGCTTTAAACATAACAAGCATGTGTAGTCCAGTACAGCACAAAAGACTTTGAGATATTTGTAATATCGTATAGTTTTAAATGGGTTCCCGATCATAATAGAGGAAAACCTGACATTTTGCTATTTCATGCACCCCTAATCTTTCTTTCTCTTGGCCTGGCAAATCCGTTTTATGAATTTAAACTACTGCTCCCGAAAAACACCCTGCTGTTAGGCTGTGACTAAGAAGTGACTCACTTATACAGATATCTACACAAGGCAGGTGAATCACAATCCCCTAAATCCTCCAGAAGACATAAATGAATAACCCCACCATCCACACACTTATTTATAGTTGCTAAGGATTGTGTGCTCATCTGTCATTCAATAACTGTTAGCTCTGGCCTGCCAATTTGACTGGTCGAACATTGTTTTAAGAGAAGTTTTATTTTCTAGACAGAAATTTTTCAATATGTCTATCACTTTGCTTGTCTGAGCCTGCTACATATAATTTCACTGCCAATTTCAGCGTTAGAGTTAGTGGCATCATGGATATGAGAATTGGGACTTGTCATGAATATAACTTTTGACCTCAAGTATGAAAGCTTGTTAAAAGAAAAAGAAAATGAAGAACGGAAGCCAATTTCCAAAGTTTATTCTTACGGCCAAATTGGAGCCATGCTGATATTTAGTGTAGTTTTTTTATTTACTTAACATGCTTAAATAACATCACAGAATATGTAGATGATGCAATTCAAAATGAGCACAGGTTTACTTCAGGTTTTTTTTTTTTTTTTTGTGTCATATTAGAATTGCTTGCTATACCAACTCTTTTCTGAAAGCAATCATTGTCATGCAATTTGCTGTCAGCTGCATCACAATGGTGGCAGATGTCTCAAAAAGTGCCTTAGGTAGTCTGTTAAAAAATACTCAGCATAATATGCTGTGGATTTCGGGGAGAATAAGATGATGAAAATATTGCTTCTGTAGAAAAACATGGATTTAATTCAGCACTGATTCAACAAGGAAAACACAATAACAATTCATAACCATCCAACACTATTTTTTATTTTTATTAGCCTGCTGAGAGCAATGTGCGTGCATACCTGCTGCAGAAAAGCAACAAATTTGCACATGAAGTCACCGAAGATCCATCCAGGGAGAGGGTAGAGGGTAGCCGTGAATGGCACGCAACACACCAGGAAGATGATGTCTGTGGCAGCTAGGTTAGCTGAAGAAGAAAACAAAGATTTAATGAGAGTTTCTTGTGTGTGTGTGTGTGTGTGTGTGTGTGTGTGTGTGTGTGTGTGTGTGGTACATTTGGTCCTTTGATAAACTTGACCCCAGTATGCAACATTTAGTATGCCTGTGTTTTTTTTTTAAATGCCAAGAAATGCCAAGAACAATCATTGCTGTAAAACCTTTAACATCCAACGCTCACTTTAACAGCACTAAATACCAAATCTTTCTTGTAAAAATCCACTTTTCTTAATGATATTATTGCGATTCTCTTCATTCATTTTGCTTCTGTAAAAATCTAATAGCACTGCAGATGTTACAGTAAAGGGTAAAGTATAGTATAATTTAATTTGAAGTGAGGGGACACAGGAGCTGAAAAAGTGTGCAAGATTATTTTCATAACCATATCCTGTGCATGAGAAGAAAACAAATGATGCATTCAAGATTTTGGAACCATTAACAAATTGTTGTTTGCTGATCTGTGTTGATGAAATAACACGCAGAATTATTTGAGACTTTTTTTCCCCTCACACTGCTGTGAACTAAAACTTACCGATGTAGAAGTTGGTAGCGGTCCTCATCTGCCTGTGCTTGGAGATCACATAGATGACTAGTAAGTTCCCTACGAGTCCAACCAGCATGATGAGCGAGAAGAAGAGTGGCACCAGCCAGGCGTCAGTCAGAAAAGGGTGCTCACCTTCTTCCACCTCCTCCAAGGACAAGTTCCTTGAAGAATCGTTCAGCATCTCGGAAGAGTTCCACACCTCACTGGAGAACATGGTGGCTTGTAGGATGTATAGCAGCACGGTTCACAAAATGGCTTATCTGAAAACTTATCTGCTCTTCTCTTCATTTCTCAGCTTCCTAAGCTGCATCTACTCTTTGCACTCTGCGTCCAGGCAAGTTTGCATCGGCTTTATACCGAGTCTGAATACACGTGGGCATCAGCAGGGCTGGAGAAAAGAGAGCTAGGGGTCTCCTAGCAACAGTTTGGGGATAGGCATTGCATATGTAGTGCCCAATTCGGAGAGAGTGGGGTAGAGGGAGAGCGAGAAAGAATGAGAGAGAGAAAGGGGGGGCATACAAATAGCAATACAATTGTATTATATATACAGTATGCAAAATATATAGATGACAAACAGCACTCATTTATTTTGAATTAATAGCAAGGTTGGCTGATTATTGTTTACCATGATCTGAAAATAGACTCGGTTTTACTATTAGTACTATTATTGCTGTACTACAATATTATTATGCTATACGTGCTAATGACCGCAAAATACAGATGTGTTGCAAATTATAGGAAAATCTAACCTGCTTGTTGACAGACCATTCTTGTTGACAGTCTGATCACGTCTTTCACTGACATTCTCACCTGAAGCATGGCTGTTTTGTTTTTTTTTTTTTTAGTTTTTTTTTCTTACATATTACATACTACTGAACAAGCCTTATAGTTTTTACTGATAGATGCAGATGTCACTTTAATCACAGTTCCCATCAATACACGGACTTTGTGTGGATCCGTCAACCCATTTTCAAAGACCCATTGATTTTCTTCTCTTCTTGTCATCTACATCCAATGTCAGCATGCCTCAGCGGACAGGGAAATGCTTTATTCTTAATTGTAGTATCCAGTACAACCCAGCCATTAGGGAGGCACAAGCCAGTGCACTCTTAGTGCCGGTCCCAAGCCTGGATAAATGGGGAGGGTTGCGTTAGGAAGGGCATCCAGCGTAAAACATGTGCCAAATCGAATATGCGGATCACAAATAAGAATTTCATACCGGATCGGTCGAGGCCCGGGTTAACAACGACCGCCACAGGTATCGTTGGCCAACAGGGTACCGGTGGAAATTGGGCTACTGTTGGCCGAAGAGGAGAAGGAGAGGAGGAAGACGTCTACAGAGACGGCAGGGAAAGGAGAAGTGGAGGAAAGTGGAGGTTCGGGTTGGTACTTTAAATGTTGGCACTATGACGGGTAAAGGGAGAGAGATAGCTGATATGATGGAGAGGAGAAAGGATATGTTGTGTGTTCAGGAGACCAAGTGGAAAGGGAGTAAGGCCAGGAACATTGGAGGTGGGTTTAAACTGTTCTATCATGGTGTGGGTGGAAAGAGAAATGGTGTAGGGGTGATTCTGAAGGAAGAGTACAGTAAAAGTGTAGTGGAGGTGAAGAGAGTTTCTGATAGGGTGATGAACGTGAAGCTGGAAGTTGAAGGCGTGATGATAAATGTCATCAGTGCCTATGCTCCACAAGTGGGTTGTGAGATGGAGGAGAAGGAAAAATTCTGGAGTGAATTAGATGAAGTGGTAGATGGTGTACCTAGAAATGAACGATTGGTGATTGGGGAAGACTTTAATGGACATGTAGGTGAAGGGAACAGAGGTGATGAGGAGGTGATGGGTAGGTATGGTTTTAAGGAGAGGAATGTGGAAGGGCAGATGGTGGTAGATTTTGCTAAAAGGATGGAAATGGCAGTGGTGAATACGTATTTTAAGAAGAAGGAGGATCATAGGGTGACCTATAAGAGTGGAGGAAGGTGCACACAGGTGGACTATATTCTATGTAGGAGATGCAACCTGAAGGAGATTGGAGACTGTAAGGTGTTGGCAGGGGACAGTGTAGCTAGACAGCATCGGATGGTGGTCTGTAGGATGGTTTTGGAGGCGAAGAAGAAGAGGAGGAGAGTGAGGACTGAGAGAATAATAAGATGGTGGAAACTGAAGGAGGAAGACTGTAGTGTGAGGTTCAGGGAAGAGGTCAGACAGGGGCTCGGTGGTGATGAAGAGGTGTTGGGTGATTGGGAAACTACTGCAGGAGTGATGAGGGAGGCAGCTAGAAAAGTACTTGGTTGGCAAAACAGAAGTGGGATCGACAGAGTGATGAGAAAAGTAGGCAGGAGTACAAGGAGATGCGGCAGTAGGTAAAGAGGGATGTGGTGAAAGCCAAGGAAAAGGCATATGAGGAGCTGTATGAGAGGTTGGACACTAAGGAAGGAGAAAAGGATTTGTACCGATTGGCCAGGCAGAGAGATCGAGCTGGGAAGGATGTGCTGCAAGTTAGAGCAATAAAGGATGGAGATGGAAATGTGTTGACTAGTGAGGAGAGTGTGTTGAGAAGGTGGATGGAGTATTTTGAGCAGCTGATGAATGAGGAAAATCAGAGAGAGAGAAGATTGGATGGTGTGGAGATTTTGAAGCAGGAAGTGGATAGGATTAGTAAGGAGGAAGTGAGAGCAGCTATTAAGAGGATGAAGAGTGGAAAGTCGGTTGGACCAGATGACATACCAGTAGAAGCATGGAGATGTTTAGGAGAGATGGCAGTGGAGTTTTTAACCAGATTGTTTAACAAGATTCTGAAAGGTGAGGAGATGCCTGAGGAATGGAGAAGGAGTGTGCTGGTACCGATCTTTAAGAATAAGGGAGATGTGCAGACCTGTAGTAACTACAGGGGAATTAAGTTGATCAGTCACACCATGAAGTTATGGGAAAGAGTAGTGGAAGCCAGATTGAGAGAACAGCCCATGTAGGACGTTTTGGTGACAAGGTGAGGGAGGCGAGATTGAGATGGTTTGGACATGTGCAGAGGAGGGACATGAGTTATATTGGTAGAAGAATGCTGAGGATGGAGCCACCAGGAAGGAGGAAAAGAGGAAGGCCAAGGAGGAGGTTCATGGATGTGGTGAGGGAAGACATGCAGGTAGTTGGTGTGAAAGAGGCAGATGTAGAGGACAGGGGGGTATGGAGACTGATGATCCGCTGTGGTGACCCCTAATGGGAGCAGCCGAAAGAAGAAGAAGAAGAAGAGTATCCAGTACACCTATTTGGAGAAATTTCTGAATTCGTTATGATCTGCTACGATACAGCGTGAAAAGAAAAACCCTCTCCAATGACGCCATATAGAGGAGAATACAAGGATGTTAACACGCATTAAGGCAAGTCATTATTATACACTCCATCTAGACAAATCAACAGATGCATCCGATCATGCCAACCTGATTTTGAAACACATATTGAAATGAAATCACACCCTCAGGTTTTTTCCCCTAATGATCTGAACATTATTCATATGAAGTGTACAATTATTGAAGTGCAATAATCTGTTTTTGGATTATTTTATTATTTTGTAAAATGTCACTTTTTCAAGACTATTTTACTGTATTTATTTAGTGCCTCAATGAGGTCTCCTGGTGGTCTAGTGGTTATGCTGTGGCGCTCTCACCGCTGCGGCCCGGGTTCGATCCTTGGTCAGGGAACCAACCCCAGCCACTCTTAGTGCCGGTCCCAAGCTCGGATAAATGGGAAGGGTTGCGTTAGGAAGGGCATCCAGTGTAAAAACAGGTGCCAAATCAAACATGTGGATGATCCGCTGTGGCGACCCCTGATGGGAGAAGCCGAAAGAAAAAAAAATTTAGTGCCTCAATAGTAATTATGTGAATAAAACCTTTGTACTTTATGAACGATGTACATTTCTTTAACTCATTTTCCTATGTACAGGATACAACACAAAAGGTATAATAGGTAGGTTGATTTGTTTTCTGTTATGTCATTTAGTGAATGATTATTATCCAAATTTATTATCTTTATATTATTTCTTCTTTAAGGAAGGCCTTGCATATTTCAGAAGGACAATATTAAACCACATACTGTTTCTATGCAACAGCATGGCTTTGTAATGGTTTGGCTTTCACCAATTGAAAATATTTGGCACATCTTGAAACAAAAAATATGTCAAAGAGGACTCAGGACTGTTAAGCGATTAGAATTCAATATAAGGCAAGACTGGGACAACATTCCTCTCCCAAAACTCCAGCAACTGGTTTCCTCAGATCCCAGTGGTTTACAGACCGTTGTTAAAAGAAGGTGCTAAACAGTGGTAAACATGGGCCTGTCCCAACTTTTTTGAGATGTGTTGTTGCCATCAATTTCAAAATTACCTTATTTTTTTCCCTTAAATTCTAAGTTAAGATTAACAGTAACCACTTAATATTTGTGTTTTCTTATGTTATATTGTTAATAAAATATGGGTTTATGAGATTTGCAAATCATTGCATTTAGTTTTTATTTACATTTTGAAAAGCACCCTAACTTCATTGGAATTGGGCTTGTAGTATTGTGTGGCTAAACTGTATTATAAGGACTATTATAATGACTATGCCTTTAAAGCTAAATGTTTGTTAATTTTTCTTATTTCAAGGTGATATTATATACAGAGATATTAAATGCTCTTATTAGTAAAAATATTAAAGATCATTTAACAATAAAGCAGCAATATACCTAAGGTGGCTTGGCTGTATTTTTCCACAATTTACATGCTGTTATGTTTCTCACCCATCACTCACTCTTACTGCTCCTGCTCTTATGCAATAGCTATGAACTACATTTTAAACAAATATGAACAATGTTTAATTGTTTATTCCCTTTTTTATTCAGGATAAATGCAAACATTGACTGTGACTTTTAGCAGGGGAAATAAACACTTAATTTTATTTTGAAATTACAAGATGTACAGCACAACTATTAACCACTTTATTAGGAAGACATGCAAAACTGCACATTCATGCAGTGATCTAATCATCCAAACATGTCTCTTTCATCTTGAAACTGCTAATCCCTTGGGACATTCACACACCGCAGTCTCAAGAGTGTACGCCGAATGGTGCGAAAAACAACAACAAAAACACTGAATGTGTGACAGTTCTGTGGATGGAAACACCTTGGTGATAAGAGAGATCAGAGGAGAATGGCCAGAGGTGCCAGGAAGGATATAAGAACTCGGTACTGTACAACAGCATCTCAGCATGGACAAAACATTCAAGCTTGTGGTAGATAGCCTACAGCAACAGAAGACCAAATCAGGTTCCACTCCTGTCAACCAAGAAGAAGAATCTGAGGCTATCATTGGTACAGGACCTTCAAATTTGGACAGATAATGGTCCTTTTTCACTCTGGTCCTGTTTCATTCGACTCAAACCTACCGTTTTCTAAGTCTGTGTTTTGGATATAAATGTCAGATATGACAGGAGTCTAATCTGATGTGGCTTTCTGCTGTTGTTGCTCATCTACCACAAGGTTTGACTTTTGATGCATACTGAGATGCTTTTCTGCTCAGCAGGTTGTAAAGATTACTTTCTTGACTTACTATTGACTTCCTGTCAGCTCAGACCAGCCTGGTCATTCTCCTTTGACAGCTCTTAACAACAGTGTTTTAGCCTTCAGACCCTCCAATCACAGGATGTTTTTTGTTTTCTGCACCATTTTGTATAAATTCAAGAGAATGTTATGTTTTTGTAACCAAAATCATCCCACGGTTATCACAGTGTCACAGAGATCACATCCCCATTTATCCCCATTCTGACGGTTTTTTTTGTTTGTTTGTTTGTTTGTTTGCATATGCACTTACACAGAGCAATTTACAGTAATCATATTTAGACAACTGAGCTGTGGTGGGTTAAGGGCCTCACTCAGGGGCCCAGCAGTGGCAGCTGGGATATGAACTCAAGACCTTTTGATCAGATGTCCAATTTTCCTAAACAATTCTTCTACCTAAAGCACTTAAATCCTATATGCCTGATTTAATGCATTGTACTGCTGCCACATCACTGGCCAATTAGAATGAATGTATGAATGAACAAAGGTGTACAGATGTTCCTATAAGTGGATGGTGAGTGTATGTAGTCTATTCTATGCCCAAATATCTTTGAACCAAATCATCCAAGCTTTGACTTTTTGAACATTAAGATAGTATAAATAGGAAAACTTTTAATACAAATGAATTTTAACATTACATGAGGATGTGTTCGATGATGACCTCGTGATGACCTAAATTTTGCATTAGTGTATGTAACACATTCCCTTAGAATGCTTAGAAGTTTAGATGTTATACCAGGGAGAATCAAGGATTCCTGCATATGCGAGTCACTAAAAGTATGAGCCCACTTCTCTCAAGGTATCTTGTAATCTGCTGCCACACTTGAATAGAATTACAGTATAAGGTATAAGCTTCTTGAATATAAATAAGTTACTATTCCTGCTGTCACATATAATAAGACATGACAAGAAAACTGGAGAGCAAGTCCAGGAGTCCACATAGTTCTGTATGTCAAAGCAGTTGTGAAACAATTCTCAGACAAACCTAATATGGCAGGCCCGATTATAAAATGTAATATTTGACCCAGCAAGGCCACCCTTATTAGTTTATGTCTGCAAGGTCTTTTTGATCTGTCATTTTCTCTTTTTTTTTTGCCACACCATTTAAAGCTTGAGCCACGTAATTATAAAGGCATTCATAAAGAACAATTTAATGAACTGAAAGAATCATTGAATTGTCATGGCTGTATTTTTTCTAAGAGCTTGACTTATGACTTGTTCCTCTTACAAGTGCATTAATCTTAATACCTTAAATATTTTCAGTTATTCCTTAACCACAGACATTATTGCTTGCACCACTGCTTTTGATGTTATCCTCTTAACAATACTCTGATATTGGGCTAGATGGCTATTTTCAAGAGAAGTTTTCATAAATTTTGTATAAAGGGACACAGTATTTTCCCTCATGCAGAGGTGCCAAAAGTACACACATCCTTCACTCAAGTAGAATATACTTATACAGATATGCATGTTGTAAAAGATTCTGGTAAAAGTTGAAGTTCTGACCATACTTTTTTACTCAAGTTAAAGTGTGGGCTTTGACATGTACTTAAGTAAAAAAGTAGCCATTACTACTACCTGTTTTAGTGTCACATTGGTAACTGGACCTCATTTTAATATATTAATACAAAAGACTTACAAATTTTATCTAATTATTGGATCCAGGCTGAACAACCACCATATAGAACACAAGCAAAGAAAAGATAATGATGATCAGGTTATCAGGAATGTCTCTGTTCTCAGTCATGACTTCCTCTGTCTCATCCATGTTAGCCCCATACTCCTTTTTGCCTTGTGGCTTGCTCGTTGTTAGCTTCGTAGGCTAGCCTACGTCTGTGGTTCGTGATAGCCAGGAAATGATACACCAGTGGTAGATTGAAAAAGCCACGCAATCACAAGAAATAGGTTGATGGACTGAAAGCGCCGAGAAATGAGAAGAGAAATATCGATCATGTCACTAAATAGATAAAAAAAAAAGTAACGAGTCTGTTTTGAAAATGTAGGAGGAAGAAAGTACAGATATTTGTGTTAAAGATGTAATAAGTAAAAGTAAAAAGTTGTCTGAAAAATAAATAGTGGAGTAAAGTACTGATACCAGAAAAATCTTCTACTTCATTACTTCCCATGTCTGCCCTCATGAACGGAATACTCATCCCCACACTGTAACTGCAAGCCAGATATGCACTTCTGGAATAGATTCAAGGTCATGGAGACAACTGGTAATCACAGCTGAATGCCTGAAGATAAGAAAGCGAAAGACAAACTGAGAACTATTAGAGAAAGGATGGAAGGCACACAGTTAAACAGACTAGCATAGGGGGCAAAGTTTAATTACTTTCTTTAAATACACATATTTTACATAAGTGCATTAAATATTTTTATTCTGCCTTTGCATTAATCACTCTCAAATTGTTTCCTTAGAGCGGTATGATAAAAGTGGTTAAGGGTTCTTTAGTTAGTCCATCTATACCTGCACAGCAGTAGGATATTATCATTATCATTATCGTTATCATTCTATTTAACTATTTAACTATGTAAATCATGTAAAAACTGTATATCCTGCACTTGCTGTTATTGCACTCTGGTTAGACCCAAACTGCATTTCGTTGCCTTGTACTTGTACATGTGTAATGACAATAAAGTTGAATCTAATGTAATCTAATCTAATATGGGGTGAGGTTCTAAAAAAAAAAAAAAGAATGGAGATTTATCTTGAAGCATGAAGTGTGACATTTCTGTAGTGTCTTTAACCCAGTCTCAGAGGGAAAATTTTTTATTATGTCAGAATTGCTAACCCTTACATTCTCAAACCGAAGAAGCTCATCTGATACCAAATCATGCAAAGACCAAATAAAATTGCTCACGGCACAAGGAAGCGAGGAAATTATTTCAACTTTTAAGACAGGCGAGACGAATCAGAGACACGAGCTGTTAGAGAAAAGTGCAATCTCCCATAAACACTGTCAATAAAGATAGTTGGGTGGAGTGGATGTCTTGACATACTGCCTTTGTATTATTTGACAAGCGAGATTTGACTGCAATTTGTTTCAAATCAATGTGCAATTGTTGTGCTGGTGCTGTCACAATGCCACTATAGACAAGTTTGAATTTCATTTGCAAGTTGTTGCCACGTATTAATCGAATCATTTTTGTCATGTTGGTCAAGTCATCAATCATGTAAATTATTTGCTTATAATTATTCATTTATCCAGTGGTGGACAGTAACGAAGTAAATGTAAATTATTACTGAACTTAAGTCGCTTTTTAGTACTTCCTGTACTTATTATCTGTACTTTACTAAAGTATTTTCTGTTGAGCAGACTTTAACTTCACTACATTTAAAATTCAAATATCTTACTTTTTACTCAACTACATTGTGCGAAATAATTCATTGCTTTTTATTTATGAGTGGATAAAAGCTTAACTGGTCAAGCACTCTGGAAGCCACCAATCAGGGTAGAGAACACGCTCTGTTTTGAACTTGTTTTGATTGCCGTTTGGTGGCGTCTACTTATCACCAACATACAGTTTAGAATCAGTTCAACAGCAAGCAGAACATTTTAAGGGGAATAAATGATCTCCTGATTCTAACTTATTTGTGCATTTTTTAAGTAGTTGAAAAGAAGGTTTTGGGATCATGATAATTGCATTAGATATCAATCAGTGTTTGACTCATTAATATCATTCCATTAATAGATTGGCGTGCTGAGAGTAACATTAAAATCTTTTCACTATAGACTGAGTTAATTAAGCAAGAATCTTCTGGCAAAAATGATAATAGGAACATTATAGACATAATTGAAGTGAAATTTTAAAGGGAGCACTTTTACATTTACTGGAGTATTTTATCGAGTGTAGTTCTATTTTTACTCAAGTATATAGTTTGTGTACTTCGTCCACCACTGCAAATATTTAATATTCAGATTTATAAAGACAGTATTCAATGTTTGTACTTGAAATATTGGAAATGCAGTATGTTATTTAAACAGCTTTGGTCCTCAGTTTTCTGAGGCACAATTAAGCAGACAGAAGCTTGGGAGAATTTACATAATGCAAGCATAAATAACTTCAAATAACATGGACTTCTGCGGAAAGTCGACATGATGCAGAATTACTGAACTCAATCAACCTGCTTGAAAACAAAGAAAATATTTTGAAACTAATTGCTCTTTAGTCTAATCTGGAACTGATAAATGATAATGTAGCCTTGTTACCAGGTTTCACAGATAAACATTTTATTTGTACTGACATTTTTTGCTGCTATATTTGTGGGTAAGTGTTAGTGTCAGCTCTGTTTCAGGGGGATTCAGCTCTGCAATTGTCATGCGTTTAAGGTGCAGTAAAGAGTTGAATTTTGAAAGCCTTGCGTGACTGCAACAGAGAGACATCACCAAGCCCTCAGAGTGTACAAACAAGTTTCTGCATAAATAAATTATAAAAAGTATTATCTGTCAATACCAAAAGTCCGTAATTACTCAAGAAGGTAAATTATTCATCGAGTTTAGCACAGAAAAAACAAGCGTAAACAAACATAATTTGTTTTCCCTGTAAAAAAGCAATCTTTTAGAATAATAAGGACATTCAGATTAAATCACTAATGAATACAAGCATTAAAACACCCATACAAATGGAAATCAGTGGCAGAATTTCAGCCTTTCCAGGTTTTCTCTTCATTTCTATAGTTATGGCATTTTCCAATATGGAACATCTATTCACCCTAAAATCTATAATCGCACCCACTCCTCATAATAATCAAGGGTCGAATATATAATATACAACACAGCTAGCAACACACACATACATTCACAATCTGACATGTGTTATACAGATACAGAGAACCACAGCATAAAAACACAACGGAAAGAATTTCATGGCATAAAATAAAGTATATATTAGGTTCAAAGTATCGGAGGCAAGTTTGCCAAACGCGTGGGTGGCTTTGAACAGTGTGGTATTTAGTAACATTTATTAATTTGTTTCCTGCAAAGAAGTGTAAAGAAAACTATATTATCATACTGTATTACAGAATTTCAGGTCTTGAAATAAGTCATTCCATTCTTTCTTGTATTATTTATAACTAGTGGATATTGCCATTTTATTATTAGTCGCATCGTAATGGATTTCTGTCTATGTTTCAGTTTTTTTCCTCTTCCTTTTATGATTTTTGTACCATGCACAATTTAGCAAATCTTGCTTGATCAACTCCCTCCTTCTCAGAAATGAAATCCCTGGGAAGCATGATTTAAATTACATCAAGTTGTTGTACAGCTGAATGATGAGGATGTGAGTAATTAGACAAATCCCACACCACACATTATGTTGCCCTCAGGCTGGCCAGGCACATCCGCAGTGGCTTGGTGACCTACAATGCTTCAATCACATCTCCTTACTCCTGAATGGTCATGCTTAAAGCCACTTCATCCACATATACAAAATGTGTGATGTTTTATTTGCCTCCGGCTATAGTCTGTCTGAGACAGTACATCTCCCTACCCTGTTGCGTAAACGCTATCACTCACTGCATTCAGATGTTGACTTTGATCTGAAGCCTACTCTCTACATTCAGCATTCCTCAGGGGCTCTTTCT
Source organism: Silurus glanis (assembly GCA_014706435.1). NCBI lineage: Eukaryota > Metazoa > Chordata > Actinopteri > Siluriformes > Siluridae > Silurus > Silurus glanis. The sequence continues at coordinate 2,624,257 of JAAIIK010000072.1, read as the reverse complement.
TAGTTAATAAGGCTAATAAAGGTTGTTCTATTTGAAAGTGGTATGTTTTTGGGTTCCAAATAACCCTTTTTAACTTATAAGAGCATTTCTATTTATGTTGACAGTTTTGGTATCCTGATAAAAGGAACGGAAAATTGATTTTGGTGACTTTTTTAAGGCAAAATTCAGAGATATAATGATTGAATTGTTAAATGGCATGCACGGTTTGAAATGATGTCGCAATCAGAAGTTGTAGGAGTTTAACAAAATACTTGAATAAATAGAAAAACTATAAAGCAAATTCTACCATTTATGATCATTTATAATCACTTAAATATGATATTTTTAGGCAAAAAACTAACTAAGTGCATTAATGTGCCGCTCATACTGATGAGCACTTAAATTATATTTTACTGCTTCCAAAGCTATTCCTCTTAAAATGCAGAGAAGTTCTGACATGCACAATTAAGCAGAGAGACTCATGTAGAAATGTACAATAAAGCAAGCGAAAATGACCTGGTTTTGATTTCTGCAAAACTCCAACTTGGTGAATTCTGGTTCCGATAGAGGTGTTTAATTTCTGTGATTACATCCTTATTTTAAGGATTTAAAAATTCCTTATATTTAAAATCTTTTTTATATTGTGTAAATGCCCAAATTACAGATAACACTGGGGACTGATTCCACTCTGGCTTTTTATATGTGTCAGGAATATTCCCAGTATCCGCTAGATGTCAGCAAGTGCTTCCTGTAGTTTCCCGCCTTACAGACTATTTATGCGGTAGTTTTCCCCTTACCTTTTGCTTAGGTTTTGTTTTCCACTGAACCATCTTCCATGGTTCTTGCTAGGCTTTGCATTGCAATCTGTCCTGTTTCTTTGTTGTAAGTTCCTATTGCCCTCCTATCCTGTTTTTGCTTTGTGTTATTTTGTCCAAGTGGTGTGTTGTTACTTTGCTTGCGAAATACGCGCTCATTGGTGTTCTCTCCGTTTTTGACACAGTGCTCTCTTACTTTCGAGTTACAGCCCTCTTCATTTCCCAATGATCATTCCAGAATCGCATATATCATCACTTTTTTTTTACAGGCAAGGCGCTGGAGTGGGCCACGGCCGTGTGGGAGGCACAGGCTGTTCCAGTTATGCCGCCTTCTCCGCCGAATTTAAGAGGGGTTTTGATCACCCTGCGGCCAGCAGTGGTTGGAACAATCAAGCTCTTAGGACCTGCTTTCAAGACGGCTTCTCTTCGGTACTTCAGGACGAACTGGCACCCAAGGACATTTCTGATTCCCTTGAGGAGCTAATCGAACTATCCACGGGCCTTGACAATCGGATCCGTGAACGAGAGTTCAGACACCACGCCTCACAAAAGCCGAGTACGATCCCACTCAGCAAGAAGGTCCTTGGCAGACACAACACTTGCCTGACCCAGAGCCTATGCAGTTAGGCAATGCCAGGCTGGTGCCTCGGGAACGAGAGCATCGTCTTGCTGTTTCTACTGTGGGAAACCTGGTCACTTTCGTGCCTAATGCCCAGAGCTTTTGGGACACGCCAGGCCCGCCATAGCTGGAAGGAAGCTGTGACGGGGCCATCAGGTTCCTCCTCATGCTCAGCACAAGGAATGTCTTTGATGGTTGAAGTGAACTGGTCAGGGAAGTCACTTCAGGTACTGGTTTTGGTGGATTCGGGGGCTGCAGGTAATTTTATGGACCTCTTTTGGGCCAGGAGCCACCAGATTAATTTTTAATCCCTCCCAGTTCCCCAAGTTATGACGGGTCTGGATGGGTGACCTCTAGGACCGGGAACCCACCTCTACAACTCACCATAAACCAACATAACAAAACCCTTCAATGGTACCTCACCTAATCCCCGCCTGCCTTATCAAGAAGCACGAGGCGGTTGAACCAGAGAAATCGGAGCCCATAAACCTTACTCATACCTATGCTGTATCACTCCCTCATAACCGTTTTTAATAAGGACCAGGCTACCACGGATCTATGGACGAATATATCAAGGAAGCCCTGGCGCCCCTTCACTTCACTCACTGGAGCCGGGGGTTTTTTTTAGTTGGGAAGAAGGATGTGGGACTTCATCCATGCATCGACTACTGTGGCCTCAACAAAATCACCATTCGTAATCGCTACCCCTTGCCTTTAATGACCACAGCTGTGGACATACTACAAGGAGCCACGATTTTCACCAAGTTAGATTTATGCAATGCCTATCACCTTGTTTGAATCAGGCAAGGGGATGAATGGAAAACCGCATTCAACACTACCATTGGTCATTATTGGTCGTTTGACCTTACAAATGCTCCAGCAGTGTTTCAAGTGCTCATAAACAATGTACTAAGGGATAGGTTAAATAAATTTGTCTTTGTCTACCTGGATTACATTTTGATATTTTCCCACACTCTATCTGAACATGAAGACCATGTTTAAGCTGTTTTCGCTCGGCTCCTAGACAATCACTTATATGTCAAGCACTAGGAATGCGAGTTCCATGTTCCCCAGGTCCAATTCTTGGGGTTTATCATTGCTTCAGGGTCAGTCCAGATGGATTCTATGAAGGTCCAGGCAGTCGCTAAATGGCCTGCTTCTACCTCAGTCAGATCAGTCCAGCGCTTCTTGGGGTTTGCCAATTTTTATCAACGATTCATCGAGAATTTCAGAGACACTTTCATTGGTCACCAAAAGCGTCCGCAGCCTTTGGCACACTCAAGCCTCTCTTTATGTCTGCTCCCATTCTGACTATCCCGATCCAGAGAAATCATTTGTCATTGAGGTGGATGCCTCTGATGTGGGGGTGGGGGCAGTCCTCTCCCAGAGGGGGTCAGACAACAAGGTGCATCCTTGCGCCTTCTTCTCAAGTGTTTCTGGCTGTAAAGCTGGCCCTGGAAGAATGGAGACATTGGCTGGAGGGGGCCCAATACCCCTTCCAGTTGTTCACTGATCAAAAAAACCTAGAGTTACCTGCAACAGGCCTGCAGTCTTAACCCTCGCCAAGCCTATTGGTCCCTTTTTTTTATAGGTTCTAATTCACCCTCACATACCGCCCCGGGACCAAGAACCTCAAGCCTGATGCTTTATCTCATGCATTTTCTTCCATAATCGAGGAAAAATAATTTCTACCATTCTCCCCTTGACCAAGATTGTGACTCCGCTTCAATGGGATATTCAGGAACTGTGTCCCCACTGAAGGGTTCTAGACTGACCTGTCACCCAGGGGTGGTCTGTACCACCTATGTCAATAGTATATTTCAATAGTATATTTCAAATCTCTGGTATATTGGACCGGGGTCCACAATTTGTGTCACGTTTTCGGAAAGCCTTTTGCCAACTTATCCAATGGTCAGAAGGAGAGGGTCAACCAGGACCCTAAGACAACCCTGAGGTGCATGGTTCTCCTCCTCCCATATTTCCCAACCAAGAGCCTGAGGTTGATGTCCCATCGGGTCAACAATTTGTCCGCCATTGCCGCCTCACCTGGAAACATGCTCGGGCCAAGCTACTTCAGGTCCAAAAGTTTAGAAATGGACAAAGAGTCTGGCTATCTACAAAGAACCTACCCCTTCACCTCGAAAACCACAAGCTTTCTCAATGGTTCATCGGACCATTCAAGGTTGTCAAGGTTGAAAGTAAACCCGGTTACTTAAAGTCTACAAATACCACGCTCCTTAAGAATGAATCCTACCTTTCATGTCTCCTTACTAAAACCCTTTCTCTCGTGTGTTTTCTCATCCACTGTTGTAAGTTCCTATTGCCCTCCTATCCTGTTTTTGCTCTGTGTTTTTTTTGTCTCTGTGGTGTGTTGTTGCCTGAGGTTTTTTTGTCTTTTTCCTCTCATCTCTTGGGATATTGGCTCTGAGTCGCCTTCCACTTCTGGGATCGCGTTCGGCTTGCGAAATATGCGCTCATTGGTGTTCTCTCCGTTTCTTCAATAAATATTCTATTTTGCATTTCCGCGTTTGTTTTCTCTCATGTGAATCCTCGGCCCTGCCCATGGCATATCTCTAGAGCGTTAAACTCTCACTCTGACGACCCCGGTTTGAGCTCGGTCATAACAGATATGGCAATGCAAATGGATATGGATAATGGGCATTTCTTTGATCAGATCTTTTTGGTCTGTTCTCCACAAACATAAGTTAGTTATCCAGTAGCATGAAGCAAAGTAAACACGACCTGATTGATAATTACCATTTCCATAAGCTACCATTATTCTTAATTTACATTTATTGATTTGTGTGTGTGTGAGAGAGCGAGAGAGAGAGAGAGAGAGAGAGAGAGAGAGAGAGAGAGAGAGAGAGATACCAGGACAACTTTTTCTATTGCTCCATGGTCCAGATCTGATGCTCACATGCCGATTGAAGGTGCAATCATGGGTGGACGGGGTAAACATGGGCACTCTGTCTGTTCTATAGCTACACCATCCCCATTTGCAGAAAGCTGAAATGCACTGTGTGTTCTAAATCCAATTTATTCTAACCTGCATGAACTTTTACATTTATGACCCTGATGCTGGTTCACCGGTTGTCCTTCCATGGATTACTTTTGATAGCTACTAACCACTGCATATATGAAGTCCTGCTGTTTAGTAGATGCCTTGAACCAGACATCAAGCTATTACAATTTGGTCCATGTCAAAGTCTCTAATCAACATGCTTGCCCATTTTTCCTGCTTCCAAAACTTTAACTTCAATAAAAATTAAAATTTTAATAAATATTGAAACTGTCATTGACATGGAGCCAGATTTTCTTGGTTATTTTTGGGACAGTTCCAACCAGAAAATAGCGACTGCCATGGTTTACACTGAGAGAGATGGAGAGCATCACACTAAAGGTCTGAGGAAGAGTGTTTACTCAGAAGTGCTACAGCTCTCAGTCGACCTATAAAACAAAACAATCTTACAAGGTAAAGTCTAATTCACAATGGAGTGTCAAGACCTCAAGCAACAATTCACACCTATTTTCTTCTGAATGTCTAAATTACAGATAACACTGGAGACAAACTCCACTCTGACCAACTTTTGCTATAGGGAAAGTCTGATTATATACATGGTCTCCAGTTGTAAACTATATTTCTCTTGAAATGTAGCTGCAATGCCTTTGCCTCTTTCACCTCTATTGTCTTGATTCTGACATTACTTCCTTTGCATTGGCAGCTTGTGGACCATGTTTGTTCAATGACTATTCCATTAAAAATAATGTTAAATGTATAGTTTATCAGCAAATAATATGTAAATAAAATATGTTTTATGTTTATGCCCATCATTGACCTTCTAAGCTAATGCAGACTGGTTTTTTGTGATAGTTTGCTTGTTTTTTAGTAGAAATTGTAATAAATATTAACAATTGAAATAAAAATGTATAAAATGCTGAGACTGATTTATTTCTAAAACATAGAGTCGATTAATATGTTCGTTCGTATCTACATACATGGACTATAATTACAGTAAAACACTTTCTGGATTTCATGTGCATTGTGGCCGTCATTTGGATTTTGTTACACATGATCAGCAGTCACTGTGACAGATGTAATGATTGTAAGGTCATGGGTTCTAATCCCACCACCACCAAGCTGCTATTGCTGGGCTCTTGAGCAAGGCCCTTAACCTTGATAAGGACATCTCCCAAATAAAAAAAATGTTTTTGTAATTAGCAGAGGTGGACAGTAACGAAGTAAATGTAATTGGTAACTAGTCTTAAGTAGTACACGTATCTGTACTTCACTGAAATATTTCCATTTGGAGAGATTTTTACTTAAACTTCACTACATTTTAAAGTCAAATACTGTATCTTTTTACTTAACTACATTTTGCAAAATCAGTCATTCCTTTTGATTTATTAGTGGATAAAAACTTGTTGAGCAGGCAGCAATCCACCAATCAGGGTAAAGCGCCCGCTCTGTTTTAAACTTGTTTTGATTGCCGCTTGGTGGTATCTACTTATCATGAACATACACGTCAGCATTAGTTCAACAGCAAGCAGATCATTTTGATAGAAAAAAAAATGACTGAAGTATTGCTTGACTCCAACTTACCACAACACCCGTGGCCTTATTTGTGCAATTTTTTTTAAGTCGTTAAAAAGAAAGTTTTGGGCTCATGATGATTTTAAAAGACATCAATCAGTGTTTTAATATCATTCTATTAATAGATTGGTGTGCTAAGAGTAACATTAGAGTATTTTCACATAAACTAAATTGAATAAGTAAAAGTCTTGTGACAAAAATGATAATAGGAACATTATAGCCATAATAAATCATAGTACTTAAAAATAAATATACTTTAGTGTAAAAGTACATGTGAAGGCAAATACATTTGTGCTTTTAATCAAGTGAAAGTTTAAAGGTAGCACTTTTACTTTTACTGAAGTAATAGTTTACAGAGTGTATCTCTACATTAACTCAAGTGCATAGTTTATATTCTTCATCCACCAGTAATTAGATACTAAAATGAAATAGACATAAGCACACACTGTCCAGACAAAGTTTAGTGCCCATGTTTAATGAAAGGATTACAGGTGTCCTTATCACCATGTTTGCCATTCAAAGGAAAGACGGCATGAACATGCGCGGCACATTAGGTACTTTGAACACAAAGAGAATTTTAATTGTGCCATATAGAAGACATTTTTGCCTTTGGGAATTTCTTGTCCTCTAAAATTAATTTCTATCTCTATTTATACAAAAGCACTGGAAATCCAACAATTATATGCTATTCATTTTTCAGCAAAAACATAACTGAAAGCTGCCTGGGGCTGTTCGGCCTTAAACATGCTGCATTTCCCACAAGCATTGAAAGGTCAAATAAGCAATACACATGCTGCATTTTTGCATTTTAAAAGATCTACCCCTGTTATTAGATTTTTTTCAACCTTTAAAAAGCATGTTTCCCTCTGCTGCACTTGTTTGTGTTTGCAATGGGGAATGTTATTTTTACTGCTGTTGTGTGCAAGTTTTGTCATCAGATAGTAAAGAGGTTAAAGCTGTCAAGTGAACCCTTAGTGATAACAGCCAAGTCCAAAAACTCAACTTTTATAACACAAAGAAACCTGGTAAGAGTTATACTTGTTAAAAATATTTGCTTTTCACACCATCCTTAACTCACATTTGCACTACTGTACATTCTACCTATATTTCTACCGTATATACTGTATCATACATACTGTACACTCATACTTGTACATAACTATCATCATGCCATTTGAGTACATTACATGCCTGTCTATGCATAATCTTTGCACAATGAATTATATATTGCATAGTACTATATATACCATATATATTACCTCCTTACTCTTCTGTACATTAATCACCCTCATCCCTGTATATATGGCTCTCATTATTTATCGACTGTTATTTATTGTAAATAGGCCACTATGCACTTCTGGTTAGATGCTAACAGCATTTCATTGGCTCTGTGCATGTACCTTGCACAATGACAATAAAGTTGAATCTAATCTAAAAAGCATTAGTTTGTTTCAGTACACAGTAAATGACCTGATTGAACTGCTGTTTTATTGCCATGGCCAAAATGTGATCCAGCATTCTCTATCACACACACACACACACACACACACACACACACACACACACACACAC
>JAAIIK010000072.1:2545822-2616671 GCA_014706435.1 Silurus glanis | reverse complement strand
CACACACACACACACACACACACACACACACACACACACACACACACACGCATATGCACATGCACTGTCCCAGCATGCCTGAACAACCGCTCTGCCCTCGGCAGCGTGCAGCTGGCGCTCCACATCACCTGAGCACTGACACCTGCAGCTTATTTCCTGTATTTAAGGAGTTTTTTAAGAAACACCAGCCATCATACCATTTTACCACGACACAGAATTTTCTAGCATGCTCCCGCTCTAACACTTTTGTGTCTAGATTTATTGTCCTGTGCTTTTCACCTAGTCAGAATTTATGTTTTGCTGTAAATTCCTTGTTAGCTTTAATCACAGTCATACTTAGTTCCAAGTTCCTGTACTGCCTTGTTCAGTTTCCATAGTATTTGTTGTGGTCCTGACTATTCCAAGTTGAAGGATTCTAGATCTCTTACATTTATCACTTAATATTGATCGTTTTCTTGCTCTCTCTGTCGCTTTGGCGTTTCTTGTTCCTGTTGCCTGCAGTACTAAATCTTTTTTTATTTTTACGATAAAATGATGAATCATTTTCAGGCTACAAAATATCAAGCCTAGAATCTCAATCAAGCATGCCGGAGGCTGTACTGAGCTGTGAGTTTTATTCGAATACACCACAGGGCAAAACAAATTCAGAGAACTGAAAATAGGTCAAACATTCATGTGTGCTGATGGTCCCTACAGGTTTGAACTGTGTCATGCCTAAAATGCACTACAAAATTTTGACAAAAAAAAAAAAATCATGTTAGCTGTCCAATGCAAATCTATTCTAATAGTATACAGTCTACTAAAATACAAGGTCTCCAAATACAGTGTGGCTCAGAGAAACGGGAAATTTTGAAACTAGGAGAAGGAGACCCTGGGGCATTATCATTTGCTTAAAACCAGTTCATACTCGTTTAGACCCCTTCCCATCAGTTATAATGGAGCAGTGAAGTGGTGCACAACAAGTGTTTGCTGTAAAATCCTTTGCTAAGAATGACCAGATAGGACGTCATGATTGTGTCCCGTCATCACAACGATGATCCGTGTTGTCGACAGGAGCAGTGAGGGCTCCTCATGATGGCAGCTTGAACATGCTCAATAATCTCTGTGGTACAGGCCATTCAAACACAACCTGGGGACTTCTTTTTATATAGCTGAACCCGTTTCTTCAAAATTAGCAGACAGGACACCATCATGACATCCTAACTGGTAATGATGCCAAAATTCCCTTTGTGCAGCACTCACACTACCACCAGTCTTATAAAAACTTATTAACACAATTATACATTAACAATCGTTAATGTCTTCTCAAATTTTTAATACTTCATTTTTATTATATTTTTCAGATAGTCGTTAACAATGGCGTAAAAAAAAAAATAATTCTCATTGCTGGCTTGTGAAGAAGATGATGCAAGGTAGCAATGGTATTTAACAGGAAACAATTCAAGCACAGTACACTGGGAAACTTATTAACAAATTTAAAAAAGACCGGACGTGTTGCTGAAAAGCAAAGAAGTGGACATCCATGAACATCTACTGAAAGTACAACCAAAATAGACCTGCCATACAGTGCATAATACCATATGATGTCTCTGACTATCTCAAATAATATAAGGATTTTTTTAAATCTGCAATGCATGTCACTTCAAAGCAGCTTTACAGACATCACAAACATTTTAATCCCTACCGAGCACCAAGGACACCTTTCCCTAACTACAATCTCAGTAGCTAAAAGGATATCTATATGATTTTTTTTTTTTTTTTTTGTGAAAAAAATCTTTTATGGGGACCAGCCTTATATTCCACAAGATCATATATCCCTTTTTACCCAATCAGCTTGATAAATGGAGCTGGACTTTATCCTATCTACCTTGACTAAAATCGCTGTCCTGGGTGGAGAGAAGCAGCCCCAGAGCATGATGCTGCTGCTTGTTGCTTGCTGATTGTTGAAAGATTTATGATCAAACTCTTGATGTCACCCAAATGAGGATGGGTTCCCCTTTTGAGTCTGGTTCCTCTCAAGGTTTTTCCCTCATTACATCTAAGGGAGTTTTTCCTTGCCACAGTCGCCACGGCTTGCTCATCAGGGATAAATGCACACCGTTCACCTTGACTGTTGATTTCTGTAACGCTGCTTTGAGACAATGTCTGTTGTGAAAAGTGCTATAGAAATAAACTTGACTTGACTTGACTGCTGCCACCACCGCCACCACCACCACCACCACTACCACCATGCTTCACAGTTGAGTTGGCATCCTTTGAAATTGTGTTGTCATTGCACCTGCATTGTATCTGTGGCCATAAAACCAGAAGAAAATAATAACACAGAAGATGTATGTAATATCTGCTTATTCAATTACCAAATGAAAATATGCATCGCTTCTCTTTAAAGCACCTTGACACATAAGCAAACAAAAAACTGTCGCTAACATTAAAGGTACGAAATTATTTAGATTTAAATTTTTTTTTTTAATTATTCACATTTGTGGCACGTTTTTATTTCTCAAAGCCACAACACACATTCTCATTGCACACAAATCCAAGTTATTTGGTAAAATTACTGTATAGTTGAATGAGAATTCGTCATATTCAATCCTTTCATGTACATTCATTCAGCATGAGTGAGATATTCTGCAGAACTAACTAGTCACTCTCATATGTTTAGGCTTCCACTATACTATATGAGTGTACTTCACTACTTCACAAGGACTAAACCACTTTTGAAGTTTCTCTCAGTGGTCACTGTCAGAAGTTTCAATGAAATAGGCATTTCCAACCTTCCAGACTTCCAAAACCTGCAGTGCTTATAGGAATTGTTGATTCCTGCTTGCTTACAGAAAAATACTTTTATTATTATTATTATTATTATTATTATTATTATTATTATTATTATTATTATTATGTATTATCTTACATTAGAATTTCTTCAGTTCTCAATCTTGCTAAGTAAAAAAAATCGTGTGGCCTGTGAAATTTATGGATTTAAGAAACTCTCTGCTGCTGAACTAGTTTCAGTGTTTTTCACAGTCTTACATAAATGTTCACTTCCATTTTTTACATCTTTTCTCATAACTATGAACATCCATTAATATGAATATGCATGTAAATATGTAAATATTCACTCACAATCTTTCTTTTTTATTAAACTCCGAACCTGGGAATGTGACATTTGAAGTATGCGCCCCATTTAGTTACTGTGAGTGAAACTAGACGGCTAACATGCATTACTCACAGTTCAATTACACCGAATATTCACCCAGAGCGAAGTGCTTCAAAGAACTCTTGCCGGTGCACTTACCTTGCTTTTAGAGTGCTTCATACTTTTAAAACCAGAGAATGCATCAGGCATTTTTGGCAAATATGTATGGTAATGCTAAATAAATTGCATAAAATGCTGAGCAAATGGTGTGAAAGTAGCTTATGTTTGCATCATGCCAAATTTGAAATGGCATCTTTCAGCATGTCTCTTGGGTTTTTAATGGCATATGAGGTGTGCCGAGAGCCAGTGATATGCAAAACAAAATTTGTTAAATTGCTGAAATGGGACACATCACAACTGCTTTGTGCATTTGATTGAATTACCTCAGGCATGCTTAGGAGACAGACAGGTATATTAAACAACAAATTGGTCAGAGCTGAAATAGCAAGATATTATTTATGTCCTGCTGTTCAAAGAGCGAATCGGGGGCTGCAATGTTAGATTTAATATAAGGACCTGCAACCAGATAACACATAAACAGCCACTGTCCACTTTATTAGGAATAGATCTGTACACCTGCTCATTTTTGCAGTTATCCAATCAACTGATCCTCTTACAGCAGCACGATGTACAGAATCATGCAAATGCATGCAAATGCAAATGATATTCAATGTTCACATTAAACATGAGAATGTTTAATACTCAATACCCACAGTTAAAGTCAAAGATTATTGCTTCCTTCTAAAAATAAAAGATTTTGATCTGCATCTGATGATTTTATTCTTGCTGCCACATGATTGACTGATTAGACAACAGAATGATTGTACAGGTGTTCAGGAGTATACAACTCTAGAAGTTAGTACAAACTCTACAAACTTTGTTTCTTATGGCAACAAGTGAAAGTGTGTCTGAATGAGATGGATTTAGAAGCAGAAATTTGTGGCAGCACTAATTTGTGGTCATAAAAACAATGCAAATAATAATACCAATAGTTATTATTCATTCTTATTATTAAAGCCCCTTGTTATGAATGGTGTTGCCATGGCTGGAGTTTTGTATAAATCCACTGGCATATCTTTCACATGACAATACTGGTTCATAAAGCAGACCTAGAAGTTATATGTTCTAGCATTAAGAATGCAAGAAGCTTCACTCATAATTGCCATATTTCATAAAGTCTGTAGAGGGTTTCTTTTTAAATGAAATCGATGAAAAGTGCTTTCAAAGACACTGTCATTTGTTATAGCACCAGACCAGGGATCCGCAAGAAAGATTTCTCATTCATCTTCATTTCATACAGCACTGGAGCAAATCACATAGTCCTAGAGGTGTCTCAAAAGCAAAAGATTAGACACCAGAGAACTTAGACCTCAATGCATTTCCTTACTATTCAGTCTGTAAGTACCTGGTTGTGCCTGTCTCCATTTAATAATGAAGAATGGTTTGAATGTTAGGGCAAATGTATTGTATAATAAAACTATATATTTTTTAATGCCAGGTTAAGGAGGAAGAAGCAAGGACAGATTTACATGAAGCCTGACAGAAAAATCTGAACCAATATAGAGTTCAGTTTCTAAACCCTCCATAGTTTGTGGGAATTGTATCCTACTATCTGCTTCCAATTCTAAATTTTAATAATAATAATAATAATAATAATAATAATAATAATCATCATCATCATCATCATCATTTGTGAAGCAGATATAAGCAAGATTGTGAAGCCATTTTGAATTTTGGTACAGCAGACTTTTAATGATATAACCTCATTATCATTAGGCACGTTTTTGTGTTACCACACTTTTGTTGTTTTTCACAGGTTCTTTGATTTTTCTCACACTCCCCAAAACAAGTAGATTTGACTGACTCTGCCTGATTGCTCCTAGATCTGAATGAGTGTGTGTGCTGCTCTGTGATGGACTGATGTTTCTTTCATGTGATGTATTACCAGACAAGAAATGAATGAACAAGGAACAAATGAATGACAAATTAATGTGTTTTCATTGTACCATTTATATCGCCACATGATTCTTGACCATGTGGAATATTTATGTTCGAAAGAGGAATTAAGGCAATATTATAAACGGTAAATGAAGAAAATACAATAACAATAGACATTTTAGTCTAAAGGTACAAAACATGTCATATTTGACATTATAAAACGTAGTTTACATTTTAAATCAATTACATGAAGACTAGTTTCTTTCAGCATGCATGACCTAAAAGTCATGAAAATTTTAATCACTATTTCACTTGGAGGAACAAAACAAAAAACAACAGCTGAACTGAAATGATCACGGATTAAAATTATGCTAGAAAAAGAGAAATAACAAGGATGCACAGCTAAAATATTTACGTTAAGAGGGAAATACAAGACTTTCAGCTATCAATAAAGCCTTCAATTAATCAATAAAGTTCAGCCTTCACATAGCTGCTTCTGCATGCTGTTTAGTCACGTCTGCTTGACTTCAGATCGATGTTGCCGTGGTGATGGAACATGCACAGTGAAAGTAAAGGCAGTTTCTCATTATATAAGTGAACTATATGTATTCATACTGTTTGCTTTTCGACAGAGGTGTATTAGTAAATGAAAACAGCAGTAATTTTATTATTAAATCCACTGCATTGTGTCCTTCTGGAAAACAAAGTATTTTTAATGACATTTTTTTTTTATTCTTATTTTTAATGAAAAGAATACAATAATACACACAGACTAATTAATATAAATCATTATATATTATATGACTAACAAAGGTGTAAGTAATATTTAGTCGTACTGTATGGGATGAAATATTGGGTGTGTTGGCCTAATGGTGCAAAATTCAAGACAAAACATGCACTAAATGTAAAATAAATCACATGCTGTTTCTTCAGCATGTGAGCATATGACTTTCAGAATAACTTTGCCATGTTTACCTTTTCTGAAAAAATAAAATTTGTTTACTGCAATCACACTTGTAATGGAAATCTGGAAGCAGGTGTTGAGGCAGCCAATAAAGATGTTTTTTTTTTGTTTTTTTTTTTGCTTAATACACTTACTGTGAAAATCTTTCATAATTGCATGATTCAAAGTAGGTCATTGTCATTTAAGATCTGCGTGGTTTAATCTTTCAACGGGAAGATTTTTTTTGCGATTATGTGTTACAGAGGCAGATATGTTAGCACAAAAATGCCTCAGATTTTGAGTAATCATGCATGGATACCACACAGCCTTAAAGATAACAATCTAAATTACTTTTTACTGTACTGCTCAAGCATATGAACAAATGTGATAAGATGTTTTCTCAAGTGTGTAGCATATTAATGGGTTATGAGTGTAGCAGTTATAGTTTGGGATTTCTTACAGAAAACCATGTATTTATTAACTGCTTCAGCAACTACATTTAGGACTATATCATATGTGAGTTACAGGTAAAAACATCCTTTATTCCAGGATGATACGTCATCCATACGCAGTGGTACACAAGATAGATTTGACATTTATTTTAAGAAAAATCATTATTTCATTGTTAACCAGACTACTGCATATAAATACATATACAGTACCAGGTTTGCTATATTATTAGTATTTTCAACATTAGTACACTAATGCTGTAAATTAATATTGCACATTTTTGTTGACTACATAATTCCATATTTGCTCTGTTGTCATTTTAATGTCTTCAGTATTAATGTACTATGGTAAAAAAAAAAAAAAAAAAAAAAAAAAAAAAAAAATACTGAATAAGAAGGTGTGTCCAAACGTTTGAGTGATAATGTACATATTATTCCACTACTACTAATATAATACTCACCAAGACCATCATTGATTGTTCCTGTGCAGATTAATTAAATTAAAGTCATAGGAACTACCGTTTGAAGCTGTTGTTTGCTAATAAGTAGATTTAAGAAATTGTGTACATGCTTTCAATGCTACAGTAATCCCCCGTTTATCGCAGAGGTTACATTCCAAAACCGCCCTCGATAAACGCCAACGGACACCAACCCAAAAATGCTATTTTATGTATACAGTACTGTACTGTATTAACATTTTACTTCATTTAATTAATTCAATAATTTAATTTTAAATAAATTAATAATTATATTTTTATTAATAAATCATTATTTCAACATAAAATTCCATAAAAACAAAGTTTTTTGGTCTATGGTGCTATCCGCAAGAGACCGGGAAAATTAGCCGAACAAATTAGTTATGTGACAAACCAGGGGTACTGCATTATGAATTTTCATTATTTTGTTGCCCATGAGAAATTGTTCTACTGTTTAAACCTCACTATAAAACAAAAACATTCAGCACTATACCCGAATAACTTTCTGCTGCTGTACTGCTGAGGTGTGCTCATTCTGCAGAGTAAAAAATAAACTTCTTACCTTTTGATCTATAGGGTAGTCTTCTGGTTTGTATTTGGGGAATTTGGGAATTACTCCATCTATTTCCTTGCTGTTCTTCAGATGCAGCAATACAAAAGGTCATTCTCAAGCACACAAGGTAAATGAATATATTGGAGTGAAACTCTGAATTTCATGAAGAAGTTTTCAACCCAAAACAGAGGGTCACATTTACTGATTTTGTAAGCCAAGTGGGTTCCATGGCTTCTTAAAGGCCATGCAAAGAAAGTGACCAGATGTTGGCTTGGCATCTGTTTTTTCATTGTGCTGAATCCTTACATGCAAATGGGACCCAGTGGAGTATCAGGCATGAATGACAGCCTGCAAGATGCCAATTTCCCTCTCCCTTGCATCAGAGACGGCAGACTGGCTAATTGGACTTTTTTCTTGCAGTGACCTACATTTCAAAGGTTTATTACAGCTGATCTGAATTGGCAATGTTCTGCCTGGATCTCAATAGTATGTACTCAATAAATGCTGTATTTTTGCATTTTGATCTGCGTACAATACATGCACGAGAAAACATAAAGGCACCCCCTTTAATTCTATGTTTTGATTTATTAGAGCAATTGGGTAGTCCTCACAATCTTCTATAAACAGGTACTGTGTCTACCTCGTTGAAAGCATGAGTTTTGACAGTTTGATTTTTCTGGAGCACTCAGTGTGTGTTTACATCAGCCATGACCTCTATGAAGCAATTATTGCTTCTCATTAATGTGTGATGGGTTTCAAGGCCATCACCAAGCAATTTTTAAAATGCACTACTTTACAATGTTTACAAATGGAGAGCTTTCAAAACAGTTCCTTATTCCCAGGAGTGGGCATCCTGGCAAAGTCAGTCCAAGACCAAACCATTCGAAGCTCAAAGGTAAAAAGAAAAGGTCTATTATTGAAGTTGGAAATTGAACAATTGTTATTTACACCCTGAGAGATAGAAATGTAGAGCTTGCGTCTCTGATCGTATGGGGCTGCATTTGTGTCTATGGAAAAAACAGTATTCACATATTGAAATGCACCATCAATGTTAAAAGGTATATACAGGTTTTAGAGCTACATATGCTTCCATCCAAGTGACGTCTTTTTCAGGGAAGGTGTTGTATGTTTTAGCAAGATAATGTTAAAACTGCATATAGCATCTATTACAAAAGCATGGCTTCATAGTAGAAGAGTTCGGGTGCTGAACTGGACTGTCTGCAGTCCAGACCTTTCACCCAATAGAATATTTTAATTTTTGCAAAAAAAAAAAAAAAAATACCTAGGACTGTTAAGCAGATTGAATCCTGTACCAGACCTGTAAATCATGTAAGTATGAGGGTATATCAGTAGAAGAATTCTGAGGATGGAGCTGCCAGGCAGGGGGAATAGAGGAATCCCAAGAAAAAGGTTTATGGATGTGGTGAGGTAACACATGCAGGTGGTTGGTTTGAAAGAATCAAATGTAAAGACAGCATGCTTTCTATTTTTCTATGTTTTCTATGTTCTACTGTGAATAAAATGTGAGTTTGATTGAATTTAATGATTGAATTCATTGCATTCTGTTTTATTTTACACAGCTTCCCATTTATTTTGGAATTGGGTTTGTACAGTGGCAACCCAGGAAAACTAATTTATTTTCGTACCAAAAAATGTAAAAATCTTTGATTCTCTCTGTATATTCATATTGAACCGTACATAGCTGAATGTATAGATGGTACCCAGGGCTGTGTTTTTTTTTATAAATACTTTGAAACACTTTTTTAAGTTTATTTAAATAGGGGGCATCTATGTAAATATAAATGTTAACATTGATATTATTCAAGTAAGGCATGGAGAAATAAGACATTTCATCTGCTTCGGCAAGACTCTGACAACACAAACAGTGTGTGACTATTCAGTGTTTGACATGAATTCAGAATTGATTTCTTTTTGTTTTGCTGGCATGAGAAAATACATTTCTGAACATATAACATAACCTATTAGCTTCAGATTTCTCTAAGGACTAGCTATAAATATAAGCAATTACGAATAAGTCAAAACAATACCAGACCTCATTCTGTTCCCACTGGTGGATTATGGCAGCACATAAAAGGGTTAAACAAACTGGCTTAACATTGAAAAAGAACAGACCACAAGCTGACTATCTAATCATGGATCCCTAATGGCATCTGAAGTAAAGATTTTTTGTAAATTTGCTTGCTGAGTATTGGCACCATATTAGAGAGCTCACACTGGACAGCTTATTTGGCGAAGTTTCCAGCTATGGAAACGACATGTAACCATGCCAACAAATTTATGAATCACAGCTAATTTCATGTATTTTTCTGTGTTCTATATAAATCACACAGCTGCACTGATCATTTGAGTAATATTGCACTCAGAGCGCTTGGAAAAACAAATCATTCATCAGCCCTCTCAGTACACATCCTCATGTGTATATCGACCATCCATTAATAACAATCACTATATGCCCATGTGGCTTCTTTATGACTTGGCCATTACACAGGAAAAGCGTGTAACGTGTTAATGAACCTCTCTCTTTGTTCTCAACAAAAACAAACTGTTGTCCTACTGTGATGTCCTGAATTCAAGATGAAAGGACATTTTAGAGGGAGGTAATGGGTAGACTTTTTTGCTTTTCAACTCCAGGGTCTGTAGTTTGATCTCTGCGTAGAGTTTTGAATGCGTTTCCTTCTGAGTCTCTGGTTTCTTTACACTATATGTGTAAAGGAAAGTGTTAATGTGCTCTGGTGTCTGATTAAGTGTGTTCCTACCCAGAATCCAGCGTTTCAAGGATCGGCTCTGGTTCCACCACAACTCCGATGACCGCCAGTGTTAGGGAGTAGCCATCTAAACACAATATCAAATAATGATGGCAAAAACAGATGCAATTACAAGTTAGTCAGGTAAAGCTGGTTGAATGTCAAAACCAATCCATAGATCAACGGGTTCAGGAAACAGGAGAAACTTCAAACTGGGCAAAACAAAGAATGATCTTGGTATTATCAGGTGCACTAAGACAAACCTCAACGTATACTTTACAAAGATAGAACGACTGAGAGTATCTTTTCAAGAGAGTGTAAGTGTGTGTATAATTAAGCACAGGTGTGCTCAAATAGAAACTCTGAGATTGCAAGCAGTGGTTTGTGTGTGAGTAATGGGGATTGTTGTCCTTTAAGGTCTTGTTTGAAGGCTGCGGTCAGTGCTAGTGATTGGAGTTTGAATTGTGTTGTGACCATTTTCGGTAACCCTGTACTTTTTTTTTATCAATTCACAGTATAGCGTTTTGTTGCACTACACAGCTACTCTCACTTTTTTCATATACAGAAACTCAGCAGTATTTCTTTTTATTTGGAACCTATATCAATAATATTTCTGCATACAGTTCTGCCTGCAGTATACCAGGACAGTAATACAGCAACAGAAACTGTTAGTGGTTAAAAGGGTGAACATAAGCAATAGATTTTGATGCTTGTTGTGCAATACAATATCAATTCCGAAAAAAGAAATTTTATATAATAAATATAAATAATATCACAATGTACCATTTTAAGGAATAATGAGGTTATTATGAATTTGATGGCTGTAACATATTTCAAAACGTAGCTCACTGGTTAATTCTCTGGGCTACTGATTGGAAGCTCAGGAGTTCAAGCCCTGGTATCATCAAACTGCCACTCTTTGGGCCCTTGAGCAAGGCCCCTGCTAGTGGGGTACTGTATAATGGCTGACCCTGTGCTCTGACCCCAGCTTTTCAACATCACTAGTATATGTGAAGAAATAATTTTATTGGTCTGTAAAGTATATGTGACAAGCATAAAGAACCTTTCTTTCTTTCAAGAAAGTTGTGACAGTGCTATGTTAATCACTGTGTAGCAGAGTTTTGGGAGAATATCTTTGTCCTATTTGTGCATGATACAGGTTGGCAATTAGTGTGGCGAGTAACTAAAAGGTAAGTTCTCTACTACTGGCTGCCTGCTAGGAGACCTTAACCACTTTGAAAACATATAGAAGTGGGGTCGGAAACGCTTTCTTACTCGACGTGAGTTAAAGTAGAATAGCTTGCTACATTTTCCATAAGGGCACGATAATGGGCTTAATAATGCTGTTTTAAATCGCTTGCTCTCTTTGTTGAAAGAACTTGCTTAAAAAACTCTGCGTTTCAGGATAATTTGATCTCATGTGGGAAGTGCGGCTCCATGGTGATTTCGCTTCAATTCGTGTCAGTTGGCTTTGTGTAGCCATGACGGTATTGAAAGACCGGGTTGCTGACAAATTGGCTAAAGTGAAAAAAAAAAGTCTTTTCCTCCACTTTGCTTGCCATTTCAATAGAAAAGCGTTTCTTTCGTCATGGATCTCTTCTGATCAATAGCCGTTAATGGTACAAGATTTTTTCTTCTTTTTGATGATTATAGCTACTAATATAACAGTTATCATATTGTATTTCAGGTGCACACCAAACAGCACTTCAGTGTGCCTTTCTTCTGAAACTGTGTAAAAGAACCTGATATTCGATTTCTATTATTTGTATTAATTCAATATATTTAATTTTTACATGGCTTTCGAATCTATTTCTGATGCTGAGAAATATAAAATGAAATGAAATCCCAAAATGTTCTATTGCATTCACCTTTCAGCAGGTGAAATAAATGAATTATCGTGAACACATTAAAGAATTGTGAAGCGCTTTATAAATAATATGTGTGCCGGGAATTCGGATTCTCAAGATACGGGTTGATCAAACCATTATGTGCAACTGGCCTCAGATGGAAGATAATTCAATTATTTATTAAGGTGCCATGCAGAATCTCATATATAAATAAATCAAGTTATTATTGGTCATGAAGGCACATGGGAACAGGTATTTGTGCACTGTCCATCAGCAACTCTAAACAGTCAGATAAACAAAAATTATTCTTGATGAACTGGAGCAGCATATTATGTATGCAATTGCTTTATGTTTGCTTATTTATTTCCACATTCTGCCTTGTTGCTACAGTTACCATCATACATGACATCCTGATTGTCACAATATCAGTGCCATGGTCTGACGATGCTCATTAACTTACATTTTATACATCAATTAAGCTTTTTTTTATTGCTCTCCGGGTTCGATGCTATGGAAATGTGTTTGGAATCTACAAAAAATGTTATCAAATATTTGTTTTTGTCTTTCTATACAAAGAAAGATTTTTCATGAATAAAACACTCTGATGGATAGAATCTGGGAAATTCTGAGAAAAAGATTGATATAAAGTATGGACTGAAAGTAAGGGGGGAAAAGAGAGAATAAAGTAAGCCCACGAGTGAATATAAACTTTAATAATATATCTTTTCTCTGGGCAGTGGAGCTGACACAGAGCCTGGAACAAAAAACACTATCGCTACTAGGCCAAGCAAAAGACATGCTGTGAAAACATAAAAGCAAGTATGGATTTTAAACAATAGTGTTTCAAAGTTTAAAGTCAGCCCGAAGGTCAAAGGTATTGAAAAATGCCAAGGACTGTTTGGACCTGAATTCAGAAAGCTTGTAATGTTTTGCCATATACGCCCTCGGCACATTTACTCATATGTACACAGACTGGAAGTTTATCTACACAATTACACATGCATCACATGCAGCAACAGCACATCACTGAGCCACATTATGCAAATCCTATCCTATCATTCTATGCTTTTTAGTGCTACTCTTGTGTCCACTGAAGAAAAAACACTTTCAAATATTGTTTCTGTTCCCTTTCATTTTTGTCATGAACAAGATCTTTCTCAAGATCTATACTCTAAACCAATTCCTGATGTTGTATCCAATATGTGTAAACAAATCCTGATTTCTGTGTATGAGTTGAATATGTAGACTCTGGCTGCTACTATATACTAGCAGGTATAATACACAGCCAAGCTGCAAACCTGAGGGCAAATTAAGAATGCATGCAGAGGTTTTACTGGTGTGGCATTCAGGCTTCAAAAAAGCAAAAGAAATCCATCTCTCTGTCATTGTTATTATTTTATTTAGGAATTTAATTAAATTTGGAAATTAAAGACTATGAAACAAAAAGATTGAAACATTAAATTTTAAAGGAACTTTGGCGCCATCATGTGTTTGACAAGGCAAATTGCAATCGTAATGCTCTGATATATGTAATTTTGAATCCACAATAAAGTGATGTATCATTTTAACACGTATAGATTTTTCATTGCACACATGGCATAATAACTTATATGTCTGAAATAATACTTTAAATATCTGTTCAAGCCAATGGAATTTTAATAAGGAAAAAAAGAAAACCACATGATACAAGATAATTTTTAGTCTTCACTTTTGCCTGACTATAAATTCATATATAGTGTTTAAATGCTGGAGCCATTTTCTGGTAATTATATATAGTTGTATAATAAAGTTTTCCCCCCCACCAAATGACATGCTTTGTTAATTTGTTAAAGTGAAATAAATATAACCTCTGTGTCAAAGTTAATACACAAATGCATATTTTGATTTTATAAAATTAAAAAGGGGAAAATACAATCTTTCAACTACTACTCCTTTCTAGTTATGAGATATTATTGTGCCATTTCGCAAGCAAAAAATGACAAAGAAATAACAATCATGTTGCCTTGCTTAAAGTAGCTCTTGGTCTCTTGATTAACGCTGTCACATTGCCATCCACAATATGCTGATATTCACTAGAATCCGTTCTCCCATTTGCATGTACAGTGTTTCTTGTGCCATTGGCCCCCCACACCCTCACAATATAACACATCCTCCCTATATATAACAATTGGCAAGGCCCAGGACCAGACTGATGTCAATGGGGGACAGATTTTTTTACTGAAATAATCTGCAAACAATAAAACACTGACGCAGTACTTTTGTTATTACACTTCTTTCTCTAATTTCGAACATTGACTTAGGACATACCTTTTCTTCAAACCCTTCCCTTTCTTATTTCCATTGGTCTTTGTTTCGTTTTTTCCACATTGCACTTAGACTTTTTGGTTCAAATCTTAAAATCTTGGCAGTTCCAAGGGCATCTCCTGTGCCCAGACTGCTTCAAGTCATTTTAAAAGTTTAGATCTGGGCTCTGACTGGGCCATTCCACAATTTTCCTTTGTTGCTTTGGAATTGTGCTTTGAGGCTTCCGCCATCATGCTTCACTATAGGTGAAATTTAGTGCCAAATAGGTCTTTTAGAACTATGCCCAAACTATGATCTTCCAAAAACTCAATTTGGTTACATAGGTTGTGGTCATTGATGCATTTTTTTTTTTAAAGCAGACATCTAAGAGTCACATACATTTGCCGGTGTGGGTTACGTCAGTCAAGCATGTTGCCGCATCTCTAGAATGGTTGAGAGCTTTCCATTTTCTGGGCCATGTGACCTACTGTCAGAAACTAAGGTTTGATCAACTGAATAGAAAAGACTGGCCTCTACTGATTGAAGCAGCCACTCTAAACCTGCCTACACACTAGCATGCATTTGTATTATTTTGTGGGACAGTCAGCTACTTTATTTTAAATCAAATAAAAAATCATACACCTGGTCGGAGACCTGGTCATGAGTACGGTATGTGCTTTTTGAGCACCGCATTCCACATTTAGTCCCAATTTGATCTTATAATTCCCTCCTCTAGGAAGATGTTCCACTAGATTTTGGAGTGTGCTTGTGAAATGTGTGTTCATCAGCCACAAGGGTGTTAGTTAAGTCAGGTACTGATGTAAGTGAGGTGAGGAGGCCTGGGGTGCAGTCAGCGTTCCAAATTCATCCCAAAGGTGTTCACTAGGGTTGAGATCAGACCTCTATAGCAGACCATTCAAGATGTTCCTCTCCAAACCATGTAAAGCATATCTTCATGGAGCTGGCTTTGTGCACATGGGCATTGCCATGCTGGAACAGGTTCAGGTTTAAGAGTTCTAGTGAACGCAAAATCTTATTATTCCGCATCCAAAGACATCCGATACAATTGTGTGCCTCCAGTTTTGTGGCACTGGCTTGAAAAAGAACCACATATGACAAGAAAAGGTCGGGTTTTCCAATACTTTTGTCCATATAGTGTATTTTATGTCCAATTGCATAAATGAACAAGTGATCTGAAGGGTCAAACAGTTCACACAGTGAGTTGTTATAAGATTTCATACTGGAGAAGTCTTATTTTTAGTACACTCAGCAAAATCTACTCAGGGCAAAAGTTTAATTTCTATAAGTACTACATTTAATTCAGTTTTAATTGTATGGCACATTTAACAGGACATGTCACAAAGTTGCTTTGTGCATGTTTGTTTCTTATGCAGTAAAGTGGTAACATTGGAAAACAAATTTTATTTTACAGATAAGAATCTATAAATAATAATAAAAATAATTGTGAGGTTGGAAAGGGATGTCAAACAATGGTAGACGGCATTGGCATAGTTTAGTGAGGATGCTGCACGTTTTTTAATGGGGAAAAATGTTGATAGAACCATCATTTTCTTGTTTATTTATTCCCTAACAGTGATCTTCATTGCTAGAAAATGAATAAAGACATTATACATATGGATACTGTGTGCATTTTATGGCATTTTCATCAACTAGAGCTGAATGTTGATGTTACAGATTCCTAAAGACAAATGTCATTAAACACACAATTAATTTATTACAATAAAGTATCAATACTAAATATACAAAAAATATATCAGTGCAGTGTAAAAAAAAAAACATTCTTTTTCCTGTTGTGTCTCTAGAAAGATGCAGCTCTACCTCTCTGCTTCTTCTTCTTCCTTTGGCTGCTCCTATTAGGGGTCGCCACAGCGGATCATCCGTCTCCAGACAACCCTGTCCTCTACATCTGCCTTTTTCAAACCAACTACATGCATGTCTTCCTTCACCACATCCATGTCCCTCCTCTGCACATGTTCAAACCATCTCAATCTCGCCTCCCTCACCTTGTCTCCAAAACGTCCTACATGCGCTGTCCCTCAAATAAACTCGTTTCTAATCCTGTCTATCATCGTCACTCCCAACGAAAACCTTAACATCTTTACCTCTGCTACCTCCAGTTCCTCTGCTACCTCCAGCTCCACCTCCTGTCTTTTAATGCCACTGTCTCTAATCCATGCAACATCGCAGGTCTCACCACAGTCCTATAAACTTTCCTTTCACTCCTGCAGATACCCTTCTCTCTCTCTCTCTCTCTCTCTCTCTCTCTCTCTCTCTCTCTCTCTCTCTATATATATAACAAGAATAGTTGTTACAGCTGGAATAGAGCCTTTGCAGATGTGTCTGTGAGTCAGAGAGGCTGAGCAGGGCCATTCCTGGATGATGCTCCTCAGTAAGGTTAAGTGGTCTTAGATCGTGAGGTGTTGGAGAGTTTCTGCTTCAGCATTAAAATCAGCAAATGTAGCTGTGCTGTATTTGATGTCGGATGAGAGCTTTAAAGCAGTTCTTGGACTGAAGGGAAAAAACAACAAAAATAAAATAAGCATATCTATTTATCGACTCTGTTTACAGTCTAAACTTAGTCGATAAATAGATATGCTTATTTTTGTTGTTTTTTTCAATAGTATCTCTGAGGTAAATGGAGAGAAACACATTCTTGATCTGCTGAACTAGAGCAATTGTACTCTCACTATATTGGACACCATGGAGTAGAAGGTATCAAGTCGACCTTGCAGCTAAAAAAAAACTCTTATCCAGCAACCGAGGTCTTCAGGTATATAAACTAATTTTACATCATCTTTTTTTTTAACTGAGTACTTAAAGATTTTTAAGTGGGAATGAGCAAAAATACACAAATACATTTTAATTGATTCGGCAAAAATTACATCTGCTTAATGCAAACTAGCTGTAAAGTGGTTTGTTTATGTGGGGATGAAAAAAACATGAAAGAGGCTATTTACCTGTTTGTCATCCTCCTGAAAATGTCCTGCATATACAGTCCCAAGGGCTCTTAAACAGAATAATTCAGTTAGGTGGAAAAGAGAAATAACAGGTGGTCAAAAAGAGAATATGGTCAAGTGATCTAAATAAGTAAAACAGGTCAAATCCGAGAAACAAGGCTTGATAATGTCAAGAACACAAGTACAAGAACTGAGAAAATACTTTTCAGTTGGATAAGAAACAAGTGCGAACAAAGTGGCTACAATTTGGTCGTCTGAGACAATCGTTAAAGTTTCCTATAATCCTAGGCTAAAATCTGTAGCCTTTGATCGCTGGTTTGACACCGACAGCCGATTAATGGCCACTTTTCACTTTATACAGCAAAGAGAAACTTATTGAGATATGGATGGAAAAGGAGTGTTTGTATGATGTTTTTATTATCAAAGCATGTCATGAACAATATTAACAATACACATTGTTGGTTTTTTTGCTGCTATAGCTACTATTAGCAAGAGAAGGCTGGTCTGAATGTGTCATGGATTGATGACGTAAAAACGTCAGACAAATCCTTTTATAATCATATATATAATCATAGACATTTTACAGATTTGAATGATGTATTGTTTTTATCTGTACGATCAATAAAGACAGTAATTTAAGTTCGTTTCGCCATTATGAGGGAAAAACCCACAAAACGCCACCTAGAGGGTTAATTGTGTAAAACTTGGCGGATTTGGTGTTTGATTTGAGACCTGCCTGTCTGTCTATCTGCCGGTCTACCTGCCTGTCTGTCTGTCTATCTGCCTGTCTGCCTGCCTGTCTACCTGCCTGTCTGTCTATCTGCCTGTCTACCTGCCTGTCTACCTGCCTAACTGCCTGTCTGTCTATCTGCCTGTCTACCTGCCTAACTGCCTGCCTGTCTACCTGCCTGTCTGTCTATCTGCCTGTCTACCTGTCTGTCTGCCTGTCTGTCTGTCTGTCTGCCTCTCTATCTGTCTGATTGGATATTCCAACATGGTGAAACACACATTACCCATCTTAGCGCACGCGCGTCTTCCGTATGAACATGAGTCACGTGCTACAGTGGTGCTCATCACATGATCAGCTGATTTTCGCTTCCTCTCTGCATGGCTGCAGGACTGTCAGGCTCCTCCGGTTTAGCGCTAGGAAAAGGAGCCGCATCTCTCGTGTCGATTTTAATCCAAAAGCTCTTCTTTGCCACGATCGGCTGTGGATTTATCATCGGACGCACGTTTTAGGTCGCAAACCTGGCGCTTTTGGTCGAGTGGATGATGAACGGCCACGCAATTCTCTACACCGGGGTCACTTTGGCCTTCTGGAGCACCATCCTCATCGTCGGTATGTTCAGAATGCACCGATATTCCTGTTCGTCTTTCCATTTCCTCGTGCTGCCAGTAATTTTATCGGGTAAATGTCGTGAAAGCGTGTGTTTGTAAGATCCTCGACACTACAGCTTTCTATTTCCGATGTGTTCAATCCTATACGGTTAGCATTAGCATTGCTAATCTTTGCAGCTAGCCTGTGGAAATGCTAGTCGAGCTACTGTCATCTGTCACACCGTGCATGAAGGCGTCATCGTGATAGAGATACTGCTGAATAAAAACAATTAATATCGGTGTGATTATTAGATTTTATAATAGATCTCTTGAGATACTTGATATGTTGCTACCTAGCACATAGCTTAACGGCTAGTTAGCGGCGGCCGCCTTATTGGTAGCGTTGGATAGTGTTTTGTTTTCATTATTTCCACAAACTGACCGGGTCACGGTCTTAAATGTATAAAAACAAGAGCACTTTATATATAAAAAAATATTTTTCTGACACACATTTTCAGGGTTTACAGTCAATATTCCCTCAACATGAGACTGAACTTCCTGTTTTTCCTTTTGTGTGTGTGTGTGTGTGTGTATGTATGTATGTATGTATGTATGTATATGTATGTATGTATGTATGTGTGTATATATATATATATATATATATATATATATATATATATATAATTATACTTGCTCAAAATTATCATAGAGATGTTTAAATTGTTTATTCATTTAATATATTTATCCTACATCATTCAAGTAGGTCATTCAATCTGCCTATAGTCAGAAATGATGCACATTATTAAATAAAGTAGTGGTTTTTGCACACACAGCAGTAATGTGCTGAAATCTACTGTTATATATTGAAGTTGATAAACTGAGAGGTCATGGTGATGATGGATCTGGGAATAGTGGGTGCAAGGACTTTCTTTCACACCTAAGGTCAATTTTCGATCTTCTGGCATGTTTTGGGGAATCCAGAGAAGATATGATGTGTGTGGAAAGTGATTTTTACTTCAGCTCTGGGAGACACACATTTTTCCAAATGCTTTTTTTTATACTGTCTAAAACAACATTTTCCGCAAATGCCCTTTTTTTTCCCTTTGGATTCATGGAGTTTACTCCAAAACGCTCCACACGAAATTGACCCTTAGTGTGAATGAAAGTTTCCCCCAAAGGACTGGAGTTCAGAGTTGCACCCACTATTCCCAAAACAGACCTCAGATCCACCATCAAGTGTCGTGAAAACGACATTCGTGGAAAACCATTTTTACTCTGGGAAACATGAACTTCCGATATTCCATTTTTAACATAACGATATTTTCTTGCTCGAAATGTTTGAAAATATATTGAGATACTTAAACTGTTTATATATACACTGTAACGCATATACAGTGGAACCTCGATACGCGCGAGTTCTCGACTTTTCGTTTGGAACTCATAAAAATCGAATGGTTTGCGAGAAGCGGCGAGAGGCTCGAAAGTTCGGATTTCAAAACAGTTTGTACTAATAAATTACATAAATGTTTAAAAAAAGTTATTCACAATTTTTGTTGTGTTTACAGAACAGTACATGTACAATTCCTTTTGAAAAAGGAACCATCAAAAGAAGAGTCAAAACCTCGCGATTATTTGTTATGAGTCATAGATTCATTATTCAGCCTATATAGTCAGAAGTGATCCACAATATCAAATAAAATAGTGGTTTTACAAACAAGGCAGTTGTTATATACTAAAACTGTCATTCCTTCATTCATTTTCCATAACCACTGTATCCTGAACAGGGTGTTGATGGATCTGAAGTCTGTCCTGTGAATAGTGGGTGACTGGTTGGGAATAGTGGGACACCAGTCCTCTCGTAGGACACTTTCATTCACACCTAGGGTCAATTTTGAGTAGCCACTCCATCTAGTGGCATAATTTTTTTTTTAATCTGTAGAGAAAATTCATACAGGATGTTACCCAGAATAATACTTAAACCTGGGAGTCGTAAAGCCGTAGATGTACAACGATGCGAAATATATTTAGGGTTTCATGTAATAAATATGTATAATATAATGTTCAAAATGTTGGTATATGGGATTATATGCAACTCCCTAGCACACATTGTGTGGTTGGTTATAATGGAGTACTTTTGTATTCATTAGTTATTTGTAGCTGTTGAAGCATCTGATGTCTTCAGAGTATTTGTAACTTGTGAATGAGGAAGGAAGAATTCTCATGTGAGCGTGAGTTTCACACATCCCCCATGGAACACACACTTTGTCGCGGGCCTCTTTCTACTCGTGGAAAATGTTCATTAATCAAGTGAAATATATGAAACTTTGTTTATGCTGTTGCTAATGTGAACGCAGAAAGCCGTGTCGGTAGGATTTTATTAGCGTGAAACTTCCCGCCTGCTTTAGCTGACTAGTTTTGGGTGCTTTTTTTTAGTTTTGAATAATTCATGTTTCTTGTTTCTCATCAGGACTCTGCTATACAATCTTTGACCTCGGATTCAGGTTCGACGTGGCATGGTGAGTATAAATAGATAAATTTCCCCAAACAATATGAGTGCTTAAGGTGGTTACGGTGCTGGGTTACTGATCCAAAGTTCGGGGTTTCTTTGGCTCTTGAGCGAGGCCCTTAATCCTCTGTGCTCCAGGGGCGCTATATCATATCTTACCCTGTGCTCTGACCCCAGCTTCTGACCAGATGGGTAATGGGAAGAAAATAATTTCACTGTTCTGTAATGTATATGTGACAAATAAAGGCTAGAAGTTGGATGTTATTTATATGTATACAGCATTATAATTTGGGATTTATATCTCATCTAATCTATATTTATTCATCTTCTGGTAGGTTTTTAACAGAGACGTCTCCGTATATGTGGGCCAACCTTGGAATCGGCCTGGCGATCTCTCTGTCTGTGGTTGGAGCAGCCTGGTAAGAGCTCATGCTATTTCCTCTTTTCTCCCTCTTTCACAAGAGAGCAGTTCACACTGAAGGCAGTGGGGAATTTTACGATGTGGAAAAAGTTGAAATGTCCATATTTGTGTGCTAATCTGAATGCCTTTTGAAAATTTATGTAAAAAAAAAAATGTAATAAAAATCACTGGCTTGTAAACCAGAGGTCACCTGGCACTCCTGACACCACTATAAACATCAGGTGCTGCAGTAGATACAAGAATTAGCAGTGGAAAAAATCAGTCTGTCAGATCACATACTGTGGCCAGTTAGTGCTTTTGTCCAGCACACCAAAATGATGATAAAAAATTAAACGTTTTTTTCTTGATAACACATACAAAACCTGAAAAAGAACTGTTTTGGATCTTCAAAATTGTAAAAAAAATTATTATATGTCCAGCAAATGAGGGTTTATTGCTACTCTCAAACCATTTGCATTATATATAAACAAAAAAATAGAATGTACTGTGTGTATATGAGCATTTTCAAAATTTTATTATTATTAAGCATGTTGTATATTCTCATACCTGCAGGGGAATTTATATCACTGGCTCCAGCATCATCGGTGGAGGTGTCAAGGCTCCAAGAATTAAGACCAAGAATCTTGTCAGGTGTGTGTGTGTTTTTTTTGGGGGGGGGGGGTTATTAATTTCATGGTAATATTACTGACATTGTTTTCTCTCTTACTTCTCTACAGTATAATCTTCTGTGAAGCTGTTGCCATTTACGGGATCATCATGGCAATTGTCATAAGTAACTTGGCAGAGGTGAGCTATGGATGGATGGATAGATGGATATGCATTTGGATGAATCATTTTGAATTTCTGTAATTTGTTCATAGCTGTTTTGTAGAGAAAATCTTTTCACTCCAAGCTTTCTTCTCTGACTTAGATGTTCAGCGGTACAACTCCAGAGACAATCGGAGCAAAGAACTACCACGCAGGTATAAAGCAGCAGAAATGAAAGGAGATTTGACTTAAAATGCATCTCTGAAATTTTAACTTTTCCATTCTGTTCAGTAAGTGAAATAACATTATTTGATTATTGTGTGATTATTCCAGGCTTCTCCATGTTCGGGGCAGGCCTCACTGTTGGCTTTTCCAATCTCTTCTGTGGCATCTGCGTTGGCATCGTGGGCAGTGGGGCTGCTTTGGCTGATGCCCAGAATGGCAGCCTCTTTGTTAAGATTCTGATTGTGGAAATCTTTGGCAGTGCCATCGGGCTGTTCGGAGTCATTGTAGCCATCTTGCAGGTGGGTAGTCCTTTCCACATAATTCTCTTTATAAAGAGAATATGTTTTATACTCATTAGGTAAAATGGTGATACTTAAATTTCTTTCACGCCTCCAGAAAGAGGAAGTTGTTCTAATCCTCATGTTCCTTTTTTTCCTGTTGCAACATTGAATGGCATTTTATTTTCGGTAACTGAGTTTTGGGTGTGACATTATCTTGGTAGGAAACTGAGAATGTACACAATAAATTTTTATTTGTATAGCGCTTTTAACAGTGGACATTGTCTCAAAGCAGCTTTACAGAGATAAAGATGGTATGACGTTGGAATGTGTAAGTTTACTCGTAATGAGCGAGCCAGAGGTGACATGGCAAGGAAAAACTCCCTGAGATGTTATGATGAAGAAACCTTGAGAGAAACCAGACTCAAAGGCAACCCATCCTCATCTGGGTGGCACTGAATGTCTATTCGTTACAGTTCCATCATTGTTGAGGTTTACTAAAATACTTTTTTTTTTTTTTTTTTTTTTTTTTTTTTTTTTAATACTTGGTGTTAAGCTACTGAATAAAAAAAAAGTGCTGAATCATGAAAATGTGCAGAATTAAATAAATATGAATATATTAATTTATATAATCAATAAATTATAAATAATACATTTAATCCTGCACAAAGAGCACGTGGTGTCAGTGATTTCCCTCTAGATGTCGCTCTCGTAATGACAGCAGACATGAAAGCTGGAAAAAACAATTGATCAATTTCAGTATACATTTTTTGCTGATAGTGCCAGCAATTGGTCGACTTCCAGTTTTTTATGCAATTTAGGGGAATTGTAGGATCAGATTTGTTTACATATCACCAATAATGCTTGTTTGGATGTTACTGGAGGAAGCTAAAGTCGGTTAAAGTGGGTTTGTTGTTATAACATTTGACACATCCAATATAATTCAAAGCTAATGTGGAGTTTTCTGATTTTTCATTAAATTGGTTCTCTCTTTCCATCCGGCCACACCAAACAATTTATATGCGGTGTAATCATAATTTATTAGTCACCCCCTGTAGATGGATTGGACATGTTCAATTTGTATTAGGGATGCGTAGTATACTGGTACTGGGAAAAATACTGGTATATATTATATTTCAAACGGTACAATATCATAATTTTGCCGAATTCAGTATTTCATACTCTGCTGTACCGAAATTCACCTGTAGGGAGCAGTGCTTCCCAAACCAGTAAACGTGACTAAGATTATATATGTTAATCTTAGTCACGTTTACTGGTTTGGGAAGCACTGCTCCCTACAGGTGAATTTCGGTACAGCAGATGAAGCAGATGGGGTGTATGTGTGTGTGTGTATATGTGTGTGTGTATGTATGTGTGTGTATATATATATATATATATAACACACACAGTAGATTACTTTTTTTTTCCCCTCAATATCGAAACATAACATGTTATAACAACTTTTCAAATCACTTATCTTTTGAGGCTGATTATCATTTATGGTATCGATTTGGTATCGATACCAAAGTATTACATTTTGGGAATCGTACAGAGGCCAAAATGATGGTATGGAGGCATCCCTAACTCCTACAAAGTATGTGTGTGTGTGTGTATTGGGACACAGTCTACAATGTACATTTGTATCACATTTCATCTGCTTACCACACAGGTGCAGTTGTTAAACTAAAATCTCCTAACACTTACTTTTTTGAATATTAATATTGTCTGGGATTTTTTTTTCTGTTTTCAGACGTCAAAAGTAAAAATGGGAGATTAGAGAACACGCCGTCTGCGAGACAAACAACAAAGAAGAACGACGCTGCGTCGGATACGCAGCTTGACTATGTAAATACATAGTAAATTATTTAAATGTATTGCTTTTTCTTCCTTTTTTTTTTTCTTCCGTGTGTCTGGTTTTAATCGTCGTTTACCGGAGAGTGAAACATTTGCACCAGGTTTGTCTTAAAGGAATGCATGTTGAGAAGTCAAACACAGATCTTTTAAGACACGTTTCACACAAGTGACCCTCAGAGGAGGAAATGGCCCTATTATAAGTATACGATGTATGAGAGTTGTGTTGACTAATAGAAGTTATTTTATTTGAAATGTTATGAATACACGTGTAAAGAATATACATATATAAATATAAGTAGATAGACTATTCTGTAGAGTAGAATTAAATCAAGACCGGACTTCAGACATCTAAACTTCCTCAAAGATTATGTGGTACTGTGGTGAAAGTTTGGACCTTCTCTAGGGCTGTGTAGCTTGCTGTGATTTGCTGTTCTGTAAACACAAAAGAAAAAAAAAAGTGAACTGATGTTCTTTGTATGTGGTATGGCTGTCTGAAGTGTTTATTATTCCATGGTATGGAGATGCGTTTCTAGTGTCAATCCTGTAGACAGGACAGTTCTGGGCACTCTCAATATCGTACATTTTTACGTGTCACTTTCATTCATGTGCATTAACAGACACAGCTAATCTATCGTTATTCCCCAACTGATGGTCAAATGCAGCTAATTTAATGACTAGTATTGTTTGTATTTGCTTTGGCGCCACCCACAGTTGTGATTGGTTCAGAATAAAAGGATTTTGTAAGAATATCTTAAAACAATGTGAGGCATGAGAAGATTTAGCATTCCATATTTCTTCTACTGTATGTGGATTTATTTTTTGCGTGTGTGTTTGTTTACTGTAGACTACTGAGATACACTGGTAACTTTTTAAAGCTCCCTATTCAAATACATTTTGTCAGGCAGCTACTCTCTGTAGGTACTCCTGAAAAAAAAATTTCTCCTGCAACGGATTTTGTGTTGCAGTCCGATAGTTTCAGTTAGCTTTAATCGGTCTGTTTAGATGGTGAAAATGTCGCATGCAGTTACAGCTCTTGATTGTATCATTTCTGTGCGTTTCTTTCATTTATTTCCGTAATGATGTATCTCTGTAGTCCTGGTTCATGCAATACAAAGCACTTGAACTTAAATTTTCTGCTCCAAAATATCTCATTCAGCTCATACAGAGAATTTTTTTTAATCACGCTGGAGAAAACAATCTTTTACAAAAAAAATTTAAATCCCTAATGTCATTTGGTGTATACACATTTAATTCCAAGCATTCCAGTACTTTATCTCAATGTCAGCTCTCTGAGTTCTCTGGAGGTAAAGAAGGCCACTTTAGCAACGTGGCCACTTTTCCTTGCTGACGCGGCGTGTCCACATCTTTACCGAACTGTCTGTAATTCTTGATTCTCTCTAGACCAGGCATCCAGTGATTTTGTGTTTATGTTCCTGTGGTGATTTCCATTGTTTTGAAATGTAAAAGTGGATGCTGTTGACTTTCATAAATGGTCCTCGAACAAATAAATACATCAAACTTGTAGTGATGTCCATCTTTTATTATTTATTTTTTTCTCATTGTCTATAATCAAGTCTGTATTTGATCATACCAACATGTACTAAACATAAGGTTCTAAACTTCTTACTAAATCTAGAAATGTAATTATTTGTAGAGCACAAGATGGTCATTGTCCCCAAGCAGCTTTACAGAGAAACTTTGAATTTACAGTATAAGCTTAACACCTATAAGACTATCCCACAAAGGAACCCACAGCGGAACCTATCCTCATCTGGGTGGCACCGAATGTCCATTCACTATGGTTCCATTATTGTTGAGGTGTACTGTTCAGTAATGGGTGATTAAATGCAAACTGCAGTCCTAAGCTATCCTCCTAGTGCATGAGCTGCTCTGTAACTTCATGGATCTTCAGGCTATTCATGTGGAACGACCCTCACCCGCACAGAGTGGTCTCCAATTAAAGAGAACTTCATCCAGAGGTAGGGAGTCAGGATGAATCACTGGTACCTCAATGTATTAAATATATGAATGTATTCCTCCACATCCTTGTACTTAATGCTGCTTCCTGTATGAGTACTATGTTTAATATAACTGATGTGTAATAATTTTGGGGCAGGATTCACACTGCCCCATACTCCACCTCCTGATTGTGTTTTATAGCAAATCAATACAAATTAATTCTATAACGTCCAATCTGTACTGCCTACGAGGTACAAAATGATTAAATTTTCAAGATAAAATGCAGAGATTGCTGGAGTAAAAGTAGTGAATGACGTCTTTGCCTGTTTATTTTGCTTGAGACTGCTATTGATCATGCAATCGCACCCTAGTACAACCTATAGTCGATGCTTCCATGTCGTGTCAGAATGTTTATTATAATAATAATAGTTTATAATAAATGTAAAAAATCACCAATGTTTGCATACATACCTTATATATATATTATAAAAATCTCTAGGCTTGTCAGGTGATTCAAAATTTGCTCAGTCATGCAAATGCAATCTTTGACTTCTTTAAAATCCATAACCATGAGAAAGAGATATGCCGGACTACTACAGTAAGCGTTGATATTATCCAAATGATAAATCAATCATTTAGATTGGTTAAGAAATACTTGGTGTTTTATCATATGTTTAGCAGAAAATAGTGAGTATTTACCCCATTTATTGTGGTATTATCTCCTAGGTACCACTAGATGGCAGCAGAGTGAATGAAATGACCCCAAAGTTTCTTCATGCAATAACTGTTAGCTTTTCTTCTACTTCTTTCGGCTTCTCCCATTAGGGGTCGCCACAGCGGATCATCGTCTCCATACCCACCTGTCTCTTTCAAACCAACTACCTGCATATCTTCCCTCACCACATCCATAAACCTCCTCCTTGGTCTTCCTCTTTTCCTCTTTCCTGGTGGCTCCATCCTCAGCATTCTTCTACCGATATACCCCATGTCCCTCCTCTGCACATGTCCAAACCATCTCAATCTCACCTCCCTCACCTTGTCTCCAAAACATCCTACATGCGCTGTCCCTCTAATAAACTTGTTTCTAATCCTGTCCATCCTCGTCACTCCCAATGAAAACCTCAACATCTTCAGCTCTGCTACCTCCAGCTCCACCTCCTGTCTTTTTCTCAATGCCACGGTCTCTAAACCATACAACATCGCAGGTGTCACCACAGTCCTATAAACTTTCCCTTTCACTCTCGCAGATACCCTTCTATCACAAATCACTTCTGCTATCACTCTTCTCCACCCACTCCACCCTGCCTGCACTCTAACACACTCTCCATTACTTTGCACTGTTGACCACAGGTACCTGAAGTCCTCCACCTTCTCCACCTCTTCTCCCTGCAACCGCACCACTCCACTGTCCTCCCTCTCATTCACACACATGTACTTTGTCTTACTCCTACTGACTTTCATTCCCCTTCTCTCCAGCGTGTACCTCCACCTCTCCAGGCTCCAAATCACAATATTAGCTTTTTTATTAGATTTTTTAACATTTCACAATGTTAGCTTTGCTTAATTGTTAACATTGTTTGTATTATTTGTAATTATATTTGATTTTGATATGTCCTAGCACTCCTAGGGGAGTGGTGGCTCCAGCGGTTAAGGCGCTGGGTTATCGATCGGAAGGTCTGGGGTTCAAGCCCCGGTATCGCCAAGCTGCCACTCTTGGGCCCTTGAGCAAGGCCCTTAACCCTCTATGCTCCAGGGGACCCTTACGAGAAAAATATCAAGGACCGTGACGTCGGAGTGACGTGGGGCCGCCTTCCCGTGGGCTCACCACCTGCAGGAGGGACTGTGAGGGACCGGTGCTGAGAGGATTGGGCAGCAGTCGAAGGCGGGGGCCTTGACAGCCCGATCCCTGGACACGGAGAAGTGTCTAGGGAATCTGCTTAGACTGCTGCCCCTGCGACCCGAATTACGGATAAGTGGGAGAAGATGAATGAATGAATGTCCTAGCACCATTTGTGTTTTTCAATACATTTGTTCAAGTATAGTTTAAAGGATGATGCATTTGAGATTTTACTCAACATGATTGTGGACTTGAGAGAAAAAAATAAGTGTTTTATGTTCAAAATATGAAGCTAATTACTCTGTCTTCTTATGATAGCTGATAACAGCTGAAAGAAATGTATTGCTTTGCATTATTCAGCTCCTGAACTGACTTTGACTTCAAACCATTCCTTACTGTGTTAGCAAATGAGCATACAAGCTTATTTGCTAATTGGTTATTAAAAGTCTTCTGAAAATTTTTCCCACAAGTTTATTTTCTCATTGATACCAGTTCACAAAGCTCACTCTGCTCCTGAAGTCCAACAAAATAGAAACCCTTGTAGAATTTGTAATGGATTTATTGATTAGAATGGGAATCGTATTGTACCGAAACGCCAATGGTCTTTGTTGGTCTCTACTGGTAATTTCTTTTGCCATTTAATGAAGGCATGTTATGCCTAGTTGATATTATTGAGAAACAAAATAACTTTTGGCCACTTGTACAGTATATTACATGTTGGTATATCCACTGGAACCAATTAAGATAACATAAAACAGATTCCACAATGTTTCTACAATGATTTCATTGGTTGCATGATAATTTAATGATGTTCACAAACACACGGTGTAATGGAAACGATTTTGTATTGGTTTTAATGATTAACAGCTGAAGGTTTGTAATGTATTTTAGTGGAAACCATTGAAATCTCTTAATAGGTTACTCAAAGCAGGCTACCCCTTCCATTAATTTGTACTTGCGTGTGATGTCCTGTTAGCAAATCGGTCAAATTGTATTGGATAATGACTAAATTATACATTTTCTGCATTTAAAGCAGTCTAAAATGTTTTGTTGTTGCTTCAAACTTGAATCGCCATTTAATGAGGAAAAGCCATCCAACCCATATGGCTACACGACCGAGTCAAAGATACTTAATGTAAGCACATAATTGTAAATATGCTTTAGTAACTATAAAAGACCCCGTTTCTATTAGTTCCCAATTCGATTCGATTGACTTTTTACAAGTCATTTATCCATTCATTGAACAAATGGTGGAATCATTTGACAGTTTTGTAAACAATATTTTTAAATTAATGTGTTTCCATATGAACTACCAGGTGTTATTTTCAACTAATCATATATTACAAATAAAGATTGTTCAGGAAAGCATATCAAGTTATTAATTAGACTCACAAACATTGTATTTAGGCACCAAAAGCTATCTGTAGCAATCAAAACCGGTTGTGATCCAGTTGCCTGTCATCCGGATAGTAATGAAATAAAATATGAGGAGGACCAGAATCTGATCTCACTGTTACTCTGGTATAATTTGGTGTCACAGTGTGAGGAATTGCCGGAAAATCTCTGACACTTCATTGTTCTCTATTGTTAGCAGTGTGCAGAGGACCACAGGGGACTAAAATATACGCTTGTTATCCTGGAACCACTGGGATACAGTCTAAGTCTCCAATCCTATAGCTAAAAAGTAGAAGAAATCTAAATTAAATAAACCAACCACAAACACACAGTGATTCACACAGGTACATACAGCTTTAACACAGGGCTATGAATGTTTTGGAGCAAAAAGTCCCCAGTAGTTTTTACCAGTAGTAAGTAGTTTTTTTAAATGACATTATTTCATTGTTTATTATGGAAATTGTTTTGGCTTATTTTTATTCAGGGTGCCAACACTAATGATAGCATGGACAAGCAGTCCTTCTCAAGGATTGACTTTTTTATCTGACTCTGCTAAACAAAATGCCCAGTATGCATTTTAAGTAAAACCTGGCAAATATTTCACTGGCTGCTTACCAAAGTGGTGCATTTCACCTGAGCAGCACAGCTCTACCCTGTCCACAGTGTATTTATCTTTTTTTTTTTTTTTTTTTTTTTTTTTTTTAATGTCTGAGCAGTATGTGAATACTGAATGTGAAAAACCTTTGAACCTACAGTATCGCACAAAAGTGAGTGCACCCCTCACATTTCAGCAACCATTTTAGTAGATCTTTTCAAGGGACAATACTATTGAAATGAAACTTGGATATATTTTAGAAAAATCGATGTACAGTTTGTATAGCAGTAC
Organism: Silurus glanis; assembly: GCA_014706435.1. Taxonomy (NCBI): domain Eukaryota; kingdom Metazoa; phylum Chordata; class Actinopteri; order Siluriformes; family Siluridae; genus Silurus; species Silurus glanis. The sequence goes on along the minus strand of JAAIIK010000072.1, from coordinate 2,585,818 downwards.
ATATTTAGTGTCCTCTAAAAATAACTCAACATACAGCTAATATTGTCAAAAAAGCTAGCAACAATAGTGAATGCACCCTAAGTTCAATATGCACCTCATGGTAAAGAATCTCTGAGGTTTTAACAATTTTAATTGTTGCTCTCCACAAAAATGGCCAAAGCTATAAGAAGATCAGTAACACACTGAAACTGAGTTACAGTACAGTGTCCAGGGTCATACAGAGGTTTTCCCATACGGGTTCCACTTGGAACAGGCCTCGAAAAGGTCCATCAGAGAATTGAGTCCTCATGCTGTGCGGCAGGTGCAGAGGCTGGCTTAAAAAACAAGCACATGAGTGCAGCCAGCATTGCTTTAGAGGTTGCAGAAGCAGAAAATCTGCTTGTCAGTCTTTAAACCATACACCACACACTCCAACAAGTCGGTTTGTATGGCTGTCATCCCAGAAGGTAACCTCTTCTGGAGATGGCTCACAAGAAAACCTGCAAACAGTTTGCTGAAGACAACCTGTCCAAGAGCATAAATGACTGGAACCATGTCCTGTAGTCTGATGAGAATAAGATAAACTTGTTTGACTCAGATGGTGTCCAGCATGTGTGGTGACGCACTGGCTAGGAGTACCAAGAAAATTGTGTCTTGCCTACAGTCAAGCATGGTGGTGGCAGCATCATGGTCTGGGGCTGCATGAGTGCTGCTGGTACTGGGAAGCTGTGGTTCGTTGAGGGAAACATGGATTCAAACATGTATTTTGACATTCTAAAGCAGAACATGATGCCCTCGCTTCAGATTGCCAAGATGTCAACTGTGTTGCTGAGGAAGCTGAAGGTGAAGGTGATGGAGTGGCCAAGTATGTATCCAAACCTGAACCCTATTCAGCACCTGTGGTGCAGAAGGTGGAGAAGTGCCATGTATCTAACATTCAGCAGCTCTGTGATGTCATTATGGCAGGAGTGGAAGAGGATCCCAGCAACAACCTGTGAGATACTGTACATACTGCTTGGTATTGCCTTCCCTTATATTCTGGATATCATAATTTATTGTGGACATTGACAAGCACTTGTCCAAATGCATAGATATATTTCCATGTTAAGTGGTCTTTTATTATGCCAAAGCAGCATCTCCATAAGCATTTTTACATAAACATGTAGATGCAGTCTTATTAGATAAAATGTTATATAGTTATAAAATTTTCATAGAGTAATAGCAGATCATTCACATGACTTTTACACACTACATTTTGCCAAGAAGCCTTAGTATATCCTATGTGGCACTGTGAAATATTTTTGTGGCTAATGCATAGGGAATGTTGAACACACATTCCATTCCCGTCTCGTCTCGTCTCGTTGTATAGCACTTTTAACAATGGACGTTGTCCCAAAACAGCTTTACAAAAATAGATAGAATGTCAATTCATTACAGTTTCATCATTGTTCAGGTTATCAATTGTTCACTATTCGACACTTGAATGTAAAAACTGTTCATGGCAATTGAAGAAGTTTATATACATTAATAGTGTGTATTAATACAACCCAGCCATTAGGGAGGCACAAGCCAGTGCACTCTTAGTGCCGGTCCCAAGCCCGGATAAATGGGGAGGTTTGCGTTAGGAAGGGCATTCAGAGTAAAACATGTGCCAAATCAAATATGCGGATCACAAATGAGAATTTCATACCGGATCGGTCGAGGCCCGGGTTAACAACGACCGCCACAGGTATCGTTAGCCGACAGGGTACCGGTGGAAATTGGGCTACTGTTGGCCGAAGGAGGAGAAGGAGAGGAGGAAGACGTCTACAGCAGGGGTGGCCAACCCGAGGCTCGCGAGCCGCATGCGGCTCTTTGGCTGGTTTCATGCGGCTCTTACGTTCATATCGAAGTTTGTGTTTGTGTTTTTTTAATGTGCGTGTTCGCTTCACTTGAGTGCAATACGGTACTTTTAAGACTTAAATGAGCTTGCCCCTACTGGGAAACTTTGCGGTATATTCATCTCACGCACATGCGCATTTGACGAAAATACCATATTGAACTCAAGCGAAGTGAACACGCACATAAAAAAAACCCCCACAAACAAAGTCTGTGTTTTCTACCCTGAAACACGTGAAATCAAAGCATCGATCTGTTCTGACTGACACCCATGTGAAAGAATTGCTTCGAGTGGCAACAACGGAATACGAGCCAGATTTGAAGAGGATTGTTCAAGGCAAGGAATGCCAAAAGTCCCACTAAGTAACATGCATAGTAAAAGAAAAACGCTATTGTAAATTATTATATTTTTGTTTGTAGTCTTGGTTAAACTAAGAGTTTGTGTGTGTGAGACAGTGCACACAATGTTCATTGTTTAAAATGACTGTCCTGTGGTCTTAGAACTGTAGGAGTCAATTTCTGTCATTATGTTGGTGTGTGACATTTACAATAAATCTGGCTGAGCAGAGGGGTGTGTGTGTGTGTGTGTGTGTGTGTGTGTGTGCGCGCATGTGTGTGTGAGAGGAAGGGATGGGTGATGTTCATGTGTGCCCATGTGTATGATGTGGCTCTTTGCGGTAACACAGTAAAAAATGTGGCTCTCGGTCTCTGACTGGTTGGCCACCCCTGGTCTACAGAGACGGCAGGAAAAGGGGCAGTGTAGGAGAGTGGAGGTTCGGGTTGGTACTTTAAATGTTGGTACTATGACGGGTAAAGGGAGAGAGATAGCTGATATGATGGAGAGGAGAAAGGTAGATATGTTGTGTGTTCAGGAGACCAAGTGGAAAGGGAGTAAGGCCAGGAATATTGGAGGTGGGTTCAAACTGTTCTATCATGGTGTGGATGGAAAGAGAAATGGTGTAGGGGTGATTCTGAAGGAAGAGTACAGTAAGAGTGTAGTGGAGGTGAAGAGAGTTTCTGATAGGGTGATGATCGTGAAGGTGGAAGTTGAAGGGATGATGATAAATGTCATCAGTGCCTATGCTCCACAAGTTGGCTGTGAGATGGAGGAGAAGGAAAGATTCTGGAGTGAATTAGATGAAGTGGTAGGTGGTGTACCTAGGAAAGAACGATTGGTGATTGGGGCAGACTTTAATGGGCATGTTGGTGAAGGGAACAGGGGTGATGAGGAGGTGATGGGTAGGTATGGCCTTAAGGAGAGGAATGTGGAAGGGCAGATGGTGGTAGATTTTGCTAAAAGGATGGAAATGGCAGTGGTGAACACTTATTTTAAGAAGAAGGAGGATCATAGGGTGACGTATAAGAGTGGAGGAAGGTGCACACAGGTGGACTATGTTCTATGCAGGAGATGCAACCTGAAGGAGATTGGAGACTTTAAGGTGTTGGCAGGGGACAGTGTAGCTAGACAGCATCGGATGGTGGTCTGTAGGATGGTTTTGGAGGCGAAGAAGAAGAGAAGGAGAGTGAGGACTGAAAGAAGAATAAGATGGTGGAAACTGAAGGAGGAAGAGTGTAGTGTGAGGTTCAGGGAAGAGGTCAGACAGGGGCTCGGTGGTGGTGAAGAGGTGTTGGGTGATTGGGAAACTACTGCAGGAGTGATGAGGGAGGCAGCTAGAAAAGTACTTGGTGTGACATCTGGAAATAGAAAGGAAGACAAGGAGACGTGGTGGTGGAATGAGGAAGTGCAGGAGAGCATAAGGAGAAAGAGGTTGGCAAAACAGAAGTGGGATAGACAGAGTGATGAGAAAAGTAGGCAGGAGTACAAGGAGATGCGGCAGCAGGTAAAGAGGGATGTGGCGAAAGCCAAGGAAAAGGCATATGAGGAGCTGTATGAGAGGTTGGACACTAAGGAAGGAGAAAAGGATTTATACCGATTGGCCAGACACAGGGATCGAGCTGGGAAGGATGTGCTGCAAGTAAGAGCAATAAAGGATGGAGAGGGAAATGTATTGACTAGTGAGGAGAGTGTGTTGAGAAGGTGGAGGGAGTATTTTGAGCAACTGATGAATGAGGAAAATCAGAGAGAGAGAAGGTTGGATGATGTGGAGTTGGTAAAGCAGGATGTAGATAGGATTAGTAAGGAGGAAGTGAGAGCAGCGATTAAAAGGATGAAGAGTGGAAAGTCGGTTGGACCAGATGACATACCTGTAGAAGCATGGAGATGTTTAGGAGAGATGGCAGTGGAGTTTTTAACCAGATTGTTTAACAAGATTCTGGAAGGTGAGAGGATGCCTGAGGAATGGAGAAGGAGTGTGCTGGTACTGATCTTTAAGCATAAGGGAGATGTGCAGACCTGCAGTAACTACAGGGGAATTAAGTTGATCAGTCACACCATGAAGTTATGGGAAAGAGTAGTGGAAGCCAGGCTGAGAGAAGAGGTGACCATCTGTGAGCAACAGTATGGTTTCATGCCGAGGAAGAGCACCACAGATGCCTTATTTTCTTTGAGGATGTTGATGGAGAAGTATAGAGAAGGACAGAAGGAATTGCATTGTGTATTTGTGGATTTAGAGAAAGCGTACGACAGGGTGCCGAGAGAGGAGCTGTGGTACTGTATGAGGAAGTCAGGTGTGTCAGAGAAGTATGTGAGGGTGGTGCAGGACATGTATGAGGACAGTGTGACAGCAGTGAAGTGTGCAGTAGGAACCACAGACTGGTTCAGGGTGAGGGTTGGACTACATCAAGGATCGGCCCTGAGCCCTTTCCTGTTTGCAGTGGTGATGGACAGGTTGATGGACGAGGTCAGACAGGAGTCTCCCTGGACTATGATGTTTGCGGATGATATTGTGATTTGTGGTGAGAGTAGTGAGCAGGTTGAGAAGAGCCTGGAGAGGTGGAGATGTGCGCTGGAGAGAAGGGGAATGAAAGTCAGTAGGAGTAAGACAGAGTACATGTGTGTGAATGAGAGGGAGGGCAGTGGAGTGGTGCGGTTGCAGGGAGAAGAGGTGGAGAAGGTGGAGGAGTTCAGGTACCTGGGGTCAACAGTGCAAAGTAATGGAGAGTGTGTTAGAGAAGTAAAGAAAAGAGTGCAGGCAGGGTGGAGTGGGTGGAGAAGAGTGACAGGAGTGATTTGTGATAGTAGGGTATCTGCAAGAATGAAAGGGAAAGTTTATAGAACTGTGGTGAGACCTGCGATGTTGTATGGATTAGAGACAGTGGCATTGAGTAGAAGACAGGAGGTGGAGCTGGAGGTAGCAGAGCTGAAGATGTTAAGGTTTTCGTTGGGAGTGACGAGGATGGACAAGATTAGAAATGAGTTTATTAGAGGGACAGTGCATGTAGGATGTTTTGGTGACAAGGTGCGGGAGGCGAGATTGAGATGGTTTGGACATGTGCAGAGGAGGGACATGAATTATATTGGTAGAAGAATGCTGAGGATGGAGCCACCAGGTAGGAGGAAAAGAGGAAGGCCAAGGAGGAGGTTCATGGATGTGGTGAGGGAAGAAATGCAGGTAGTTGGTGTGAAAGAGGCAGATGTAGAGGACAGGGTGGTATGGAGACGGATGATCCGCTGTGGCGACCCCTAATGGGAGCAGCCGAAAGAAGAAGAAGAAGATAGTGTGTATTAATACATGGATATTCATTCGAAAACGTGTGTAACATGATTCAAGTATTGAATGAAATATAATGAAAGAATTATTTTATTCACCCATTGTGATCCACATAGAATATTTATGAGAAAAATATGTAATCAATTTATAGGACACAAAGAAGTAGTCCATTCACAGCTAATTGATACCCTTGCTAATAGAAAGCTCTTTTCAAGAAAGTCATAAGTGTGTTTTGGCTAATCAAAACAAATTTGTAATGGAGAAGCTGAACAGTTTTTTTAGAGCATTGCCAGTAGGCAAAAAGGTTGATTAAAGAAAAAAAAAAGCACTTTGGCTCATGCTGATGACCGGCTTATGAGACATTTTCAATTCCCGCTGGGCATCCTCTTGGAAGCATATTCTGAATCTGAGCCAGCACTGGAGAGATCATCATGAAGAAATCGATTGTTTGGATTGCATCCTGTCTCAATTGCAAGTCACACTGGGTATGATATAGGATTTCTTCCAAATAAATAAGTGATGTAAAATGTAATTATACAATGCCAGCACTCATACAACTTTTAAGTACCTGTTGTATTTCTCAATAGGTACTTCGATTTGGGAACTCTCACTCACCTCTGTGGCTCGTCATGTCAGCTGTATGGGAGAGCTTCATTCGCAGCTGAATTTTCACAAACCTAATTGGCAAAAATGATTTCACCCATGCGGAAATAAAGGCATCAATAGACAAACCATTATCATTGCTTTAATCTGTAAGTGATGTGTATTGGCAGGATTGATATCATTTCCAGACAGATGAATATTCATACAGTTTATATAATTGCACTTTATTAGGATAAGCACATTCGCATTTGTTCCTCTTTTTTCAAATATTGTTTACAATTATTTGACCCCATTAAGGGGTTCTGTGACTGAGCACATATGACTGCATGACGCAAATTGTATTACATGCAATGCTGGAACCTTTTCACTCAACTATAACCAGGATGAAACAGTTATTAAAGATGAAAAATTTATAAATTGGTATATATAATAAATACTGAAAAACGTTATGAAATGAAAGAAAAAAAATAATTATTATAATAAGCTGTGATAGTTCACCCTATAGGTTTTGTTCGAGCTATAATAAACAATATTTAGATTTTATTTATTTTTCCAGGATAGACACTATTATTTATTTTGTTCAGTCTTCACTCTATCTTGTTCTTGTTTTGACTCTCTTTGTATAATTATAACTATATAATTATTATTATAATTATAACTGTATGATTATTTTTACCATTAGAGCCACATATTCACTTACTACCACATGGACACAATTTTTTTTGAAGGGGAACATTGACCAACTTAACCAAAATAGCTTACATTTTAGTATCTTCATATGGGGAAATTGTACCTTCTGGCTCTCCATTTTAGTTTTGCTAACCTTCATTGTTAGATATTTGGGGAGTTAATATGTTCTGTCTATTTCTGTCAAAATCACCACTGCTGCCTGATGCAAATCCAAGATCCTGACATAATTCAGCGGTTGTGTCTCTTCTTACCCTCCAGAAATGCTTCATTTGTCTTGATATGTCTAGATGTCTAATTTGGCTCCCTTTCTGATGTAAAACGTCCTACATGGATACCTGAATGATGAATGGTGTAATCTCGAACATTGTTCTGTTCTCATTCCTGGACTCATATTCAAAATATTTCAATACTGAACATGTTTTCAATCTACTTATACTTCATAGTGCACAATTTTAGAAGAGTAATGACACCCAGAAGAGGAAAGGTTTTCTTTTGAGGGTGGTTCCTCTTAAGGTTTCTCAATCATGTTTAGTCAGAATGTTAAGAGGTTAATGCCTCCATCGCCTCTGTTCATTAGAGACCCAAATCTACATCTGGACTTTTGTAGAGCTGCATTTTATTGATTCTTTCTTTAATGTGACCTCTGTCACACTGTATAATCTCTATATAAATTATAATAATTATAACACGTTATAAAAACAAACAAGTTTTTCACATTGTCACATGCAAATACAAAATTCACCACACAAACCCTGGTGAAATGGAGGCTCTCTTCCTTAACCTTGTAGTGATTCTGTAAATTGCCATTTGAACCTTCTGACTCTCTGTACTGAAGATGCTGAAGCAAAAACCTTTGTGTTTGTGTGATGTGTGTGTCAGTGCTTTTTTTTGTTTTTCCTGCTTTGCTCCGCACTGAAGGTGCTTGTTTTGTTTCATTGTGTACTATAATGTATATGGTGGGAATGACAATAAACGCCTGCTTGACTTGACACCAATGAAACTAAGATTGCTGCACAACACCAAGAAAACTGGAGGTGCAAAGCAGCCAAAGTGACTCATCTTACTTCGGAAGTTTATACAGTGTACCAATCCCAATGGTGGGCTGTGCCTTTTCACACCTTGGCCTTCAGTGGTGCCCTACCTGAGTCAATCCACATCTTAATACCATCATTATGATGCCATAGCTAGAGACACATCAATATTATACAGAAACCCAGTGTAACAGAGCACTGCATCACAGACAAGTATCCCTTACAATGAGAATGAATGCAATTAGTAAAGCAGGAAACCCAAATAACAAATAATATCTCCTTTCACTGCAGCCACAGCTGCACTGCCCGCATACATTATCTCTCGCAGAAGCATCAATATTAACCTCATAAAATGAGCCTGTTTTTTCTGTTTATTTTTGTGCATTTTTTCTCCGTGCATTGCACTTTTCCTGGGAATCTGAAATGAAGGCAAGTTGTGCGTTTTTGTGCAAATTCTACAGGTAAGAAAATGCAAAAATATACATGGTTCATTAAAGAGCTTAACAACTGTTTTGGCTGACCTTTTCTCCCAATGTCCATCTTTTCTTTAAAAGTCTAGTGTATCTGGGACCAAATCTATTTTTTCTCCTCTGCTAGCCATTGTGGAATGAGAAAACAGCAATTAAATCAACACAAATATATTTGAGCTTGTGCAGATGCGGGTTGCTAGCTCCGACTAGCACGCTCTTTGAACATTCAACCAAAGGATGTGAAAATGTTGACGTGATTGAGCTCCTTCTAGAGGGCTCCTGAGTAAGCATGCCCGAGTAAACATGTCAAAGTCTGTTTAAACCAATCAACATCATTAAGCAACATGCAGTTTAGGCTAGGGAAGTTTGCAGGCACTGACTCTGAAGGCCTTATGGCAGACAGTACATTTGACCCTGGCAATACATGATATGAAGGCTAAAATTTGATTGGATAGAAACTCTAAGCTAAATTACACCCAACCAGAAAAAAATGCTATGAAATGAAAAGAATTGAGATCTGAGGGAGCAGAGCTTTGAGGTAAGAGGGTGCTGGTCCATTTTTGACTTTGTAAGCAAGCATCATGGTTTTGAATTTGATGCTTGCAGCTACTGGAACACAAGTCGCACAGCTGCGTTTTGGATCATTTGCAGTGGGCGGATTGTGTTCAGAGGTAGACCTGCCAGCAGAGAGTTGCAGTAGTACAATGTTGAAATGACAAGAGTTTAAACAAGCATCTGAGCAGCCTGTGTGGATAAAAATGGTCGAATCCTTCTGAAGAGAAGGAACCGACAAGAGCGTGTCACATTAGCAACGTGAGGAAAAGGACAGTCGATTGTCCACGGTTATGTCCATGGAGATGAATTACCTGGTATGACCAGCAGTTCAGTTTTGCTGGGATTGAGTTTCATTTGAGCACTCATCCATGATGATATGTCTGCCAGACATGCTGAGAGCTGAACAGAAGCTGTTGTATCTGAGGAAGGGAAGGAGAAGATGAGATGTGATGATATATCTTCACCAGGAGAGTGTACACCATACACCAAAATACAAAATGTAAAAAAAACAAACCAAGGTGAAATGCAGGCTCTCTTCTTCCACCTAGTGGCGATTCAGTGATTTGCAGTTTGAACCTTCTGCCTCTCCGTACTGAAGATGCTGAAGCAGAAACCTGTGTGTGTGTAGTGTGTGTGTGTGTGTGTCAGTGCTTTTTTTTTTTTTTGTTATTCCAGCTTTGCTGCGTGCAAACACGGAAGATTCCTTTTTGTGTTTTTTTTCTCCTTGGAAACGTGACGTGCACGAAGCCGCACGAGCGGCACGGAATAGCGGCCGAAATGCTCTTTGTGCCGACATGCACGCGCGGTATCCTGCTCCATTTCGGCGTCACCGCGCTGTGCTCGCGCTCCGGGCTGCACATCCTGAATTAACAGACCAGGAGGAAATAACGGCGAGCGGCTGCAAGCCACATTGCATTGCGTTTGCCCTGGATATGATGCGCATTTCCTTACAACCTGCTCCCATGCACGCTTTATGAAATCATTATTTGTGGTGGAATGGACGCTTCTTCTCCTAAAAAAATAACACGAGTAATACAAACCCCTCCAGGCTGCTCTGCTAGTCAGCGGCTGAACTGCTTAAACAAAGAAATGCATTCTTAAAGAAGGCGGCACAGGCTGGTTTTGCCATTAAGGTAACAAAATATTATGTCTAGTTATATATGAATATTGTTTTCAACATCATTTCCAACGAATGCATGCATGTAGTGCTGATATTACAACCCTTTTTTCCTCCTTTTTGTTTGTTTGTTTTTATTTAAAGCCATCCTATAAGCCTGCCATCTTGCTGAGATGGAGCTTATTTTAGATCAGAAAGCACAAGCTCTGGATTATGTTATTATTCTGAGCTGCAACACGACTAATACTCTACCTGGAGCTGATTTGTTATCAAACATGCACTTATTATTAGAAAGAAAGAAAGAAAGAAAGAAAGAGGAACGGTACCACAGCTGTTTACAATCTCTTCGTGTCACATCTGCAGTGTCTTGACTTGGCCAACTGGCAAGCAATGCATCCTACTACACAGCTACACAAGTTTATCACCATATGCTTCAATGATATTCTTGTGTTCAATTATTTAAAAAAAAATGTTTTAAGCAGGTGTTTTTTTTTGTTTGTTTTATTTATTATGTTCTAAAAAACTTGTTACGGCGCCTAACACTTGATTTGAGTTTGCAAAAATACAATGCACCCAAGTTTTTTAAAAATTATTATGAATTATTATGAATTATTATGAATTAGTGTTATTTGTTCTCACAATAAAGTGCTGGTCCGGAGCACTAAGCAGGTGAGTTATACCGGTTTAAAAGCTTTTGCATGCAGAACGGTGGCTGTGTGCCGATATGAATGATTTATACAGTACACCGTGATATTCAGCTTGCACTTTACTCACTATAAAATCCATCTAGAAGAAAGAAAGCTGCCTTTTTGGCTGGAGATGACGGCGGTCTCATTTAGAAGTCAGGATCGGACAGACTCCCTTAAGATGGTCTTATTTTAATGCAAACTGAATAGATGTAAAAAAAAATGAATGAACTTACATGTTGCTCCAAATAATTGATGTTACTGTTGTTAATTATATTTTCTAATATAAAGCAATGAAGTAAGCAATAAAACACAATCTAGCATGCTGTTTCGGAAAAATAAACCGTTTTATACATATTTATATATACAGAATAAATTAGTTTTTCTGAAACAGTGTATACGTTAAGGATTTATTCTTTCTACGTTGTAACAATTATTTTTGCAAACAAACGTCATGCTTTTTATTTGTTTAGAGTTTTGGAATTGTTATGGAATATCTGTAAATGTAAGTTCGATATCACTTATGCTATAAAAAAAAAAAAAAAACAGTCATTACCTCACTTTTTTTTTCTTAATAATACTAAGAAGCTTGTCAGGTTACAGAGAACCTTCAGTCCTCGGTCATAAAGAATCTCGGAAAAATTATGAAAAAGAAAAAAACCCTGTGGTTTTACCCCTGATTGCTACTTGATACTGATACTATAGACTCCATTAAATTGAATATCTTACAGATATAGAATACAGTAGCTGATACAGAATTCTACCTATGAGAAAATATTGTATCTGTATGAGCATATTAATAAACGCCTGCGCTCATAGAAAAGTAATCAACATCTGGTTAGATCAGCACTGCAATGCACGTTTTAATGCTTGATCATGCAAAATCATCAAAATATCGAGCATTACAATGCGCTTGTAATGGAACATGAGCATGTTGGCACATGGCCTGCAGAACAAGGATCTTCAAGGATAATTCCTCATATGGTTCTATTTGGAACCTTCTCATGTATCGTTCTATCGTTAGAAATTTCCCCACTGTGGGACGAATAAAGGTTCATCTTATCTTATCTTCTACTTGGAACATATGTTTTTCCTTGGAGGAGAGCCAACAAACCTATGGATCCTCAAAAAACGTTCACTGTTTTCTTTCAAATTGCGAGGTATAAAGCATTATAGTGTGCACAAATATCAAGCAATTTTTAATGAACGCAAATTTTTTCCTACATTCCCAGCCAAAAAGGCTGTTCAAGGGCTCTTTGGATAATCAAGAGTCCTTAGCTTTTTGAAGAGGTTCTAATTGTAGCCCTCTTTGATAGAAAACACTGTTGTAGACAGCATAGAACCATTCTCTGCCTCTCCATTCAAAATTAAAATATTGTTTAAGATGTTGCACTTGGTTTGGGAGGGAGCGGACTATGTAGGCAGTATATATAGGCAGTATTGTGCTCCTGAAACAAACACTGTTCTGTACAGAAGGCAGCTTTGTGAAAGCTGAACAGATTGGGTAGCAGGATTGCGTTGATCCTTCAGAGCAGCAAGTGAAAGTCAGTTGCTCTAAAGAACCCTGACATTCCATATATAGCAGATAAACAAGCAGACAATTGTAAAGCGAAATGTGCTATATTGTGCCGTTGTAACATCTTGCACGGGGACTTGATTGGCGAACGTTTCACATAAATGCATTTCGAGTAAGGTTGATCTAGAGGAGGACCCCCTTGAAGAGAAGTTGTAAGGAGTGTCCAGTTTTAATGGTTTAACATTTAGCAGTAAAGATGTAGGTTTTTCTGATGGGAGAGCCTTTACTGTTTTTTTGGGGGGGCGTTTAAAGCTTAACCAACCAGTTTAGTAACTAAAAAACGTGCAGCGTCATCCGTTATTGAATAAAAGGTCGAAATTGTCAGTGGCTACACTCTGTGGTTTCGTTTTACACTGTTATCTTGAGTACAACCCAACTTCTAAATGGAGCATTAATGTGATGTTAGTTTAACGTCAGCTGTGAGACATTTCTTTTGTGCTTAAAACATCTATTTCTATGTTTTTTTTTTTTTTTCCTTCTTTTTTTCTTTTAAGTCCGCTTGTATTCGATACTGTACTTTGAAATAGCTCAGGGCGTTTCCTGTACTTGAGTTGTGGTGAGAAATTCGACCACAGATTTGACGTTGCGTGCGCTGTGAAGATACAGGAGGTCCGATCTTTAATCTCTGAGGTACTGAAGGGGCCGGTTTCCGGTATGCCTGTTGCCTTTCTCGTTCTCCTACCGTGTTCTTCTTCCTCGCTTATTTATGTATATTTACATGTTCTTGTTTCATTTTCATTTAATTACTTCTGCTTAAATTGTCCCTAGTTTTCACTGCGTATGTGAATTTGTGTGCATAGATCCCTGTGATTGACTGGTACTGTGGTGTATTCTTACCTTGTGCACAGTGTTTGCAGGGTAGGCTTTAGTTCTACCTTCAGGTCTTATGGGGAAAAAGCACTGTTAACTGCTATTTCAGTTCCTCCTTCACTTCTACTATGGATGGATGGATAGATTAGATTTGATTGATAGATTGAGGTACGTACCAAACCGTGAATCTTGTGTATGGTTAGACGCCTTGTGATGTCATTATGGAGAGGTGGAAGAGGATCCTAGTGCAACCTGTGCAGCTCTGAATTTCATGCCCAGGAAGTTTAAGACAGTGCTAGATAACAATGGTGCTCACACAAAATCTTGACACTTTAGACACAGTTTTGATATGTTCACTCAGGGTGTACTCACTTTTGTTTGTTATTTTGGCAATAACAGCTGTATGTTGAGTTATTCTCAATGGACAGTAAATCTATACTGCTATATAAGCTGCACATTGACTAATATATCCAAGTTTCATTTCTATAGTATTGTCCCCTGAGAAGATCTACTAAAATGGTTGCTGAAATGTGAGGGGTGTACTCACTTTTTGTGAGATTTTGTATTTTTTTTTTTAGACCAGTTAATATGAACTTTTAATATATCCAACCCACAAGTCTTGGCTTACTACTACATTTTGCCACTCATCCTAGAAACGCCTATTTGCCTACTTCCCAATATTATATTCCAGCAAATTAATTTGCTGGGACGTGGAAAGATCAATTAGTAACCAGGGCTTGTTGTCATGGGAACAGTAAGAGACATTTTTGGATGGCTTCATTTAGTACAGTGATCATTTTCTCCTACCCTCGGTTCAGTTATAGTGCTACACATATTTCATTTGAGACATTGGTGTACACACCCAAAAAAGTATTTACACCATCAGGACATGTCTGTGGGTTGAGGCCGAATTTTTCCAATGTGTAGGTGTTTAATGCGATGACTAAGAAAAGAAATGTATTTTTTAGTGCACCTGAAAGCTACGACATGAAGGTGGGCTGAAATGGGCTGCGAGCCGAATAACAAGAGAAGCTGCTTCTACTTTGTCTTTGAACATTTCATAAGGACCAAGTGGTTATGAACTGCATCTGCTGATTTTATGCCCGACTTTAGAGTCAACACTTAGCATCAGGTCGGGAAGAGCGACAGGACCCTTGTCACCGCCTCAGTCACTCTTTTTTCGGTTTGGAGCAAACGTTCTACAGTGATGACATCATTTTGTTTAGAGCTGATTATAGCTGTAGCATTTTAGGCATTTGGTCTGTTTTACTGTGGCTTTTTATTCTTCTGTCTTTGTTCGGAAACTTTTTTATGTGGCTCGTTTTGAAGAAGGGTAGGGTCACACTTTTTTTTATTTATTTATTTATTTTTTTTGCCATATTTGTGTATGCAGGATTTGGACTTATAACTCACAAAGCTCTTGAACACTTTCACAGTGCTTTTAAAATCTAAATATTTGTCCTGTGGATAACATATCATGGTCTAGAATAGTTCTTAGTTGATCAATTATTTAAAAATGTTTCCTTTTTTTTTTTAATGTGTCATCATGGGTAAGGCCTGTGCTTGTCCAATTAACAGCTCTTCAGATGGTAAAGTCTTGCTCTACAGTGTGAGCTCATTAGCAATAATCCGGGGTTGTTTTTGTGTTTGTAATGGTGCATCGTCTTGCTTCTCTCGCATTACCTTTTTCAACCGTGCCTTGTTTTTTGCAAAAAGAAAAAAGGCCATAAAAAGCAGCAGAAATTTGCAGTTACTTTAATCACTTTTCGGATGACCTTCTTATTCTAAATGAAAACATGGTTGTTCAATGTCTTTGCGTCCTCAAACTGATTGAGAATGATATTTCTTTTTATGTAACACAGAGGTTCTTCATCATCAACAGTAAACAATATCATTTTATCAAGTCACATAATAGTTAGAATTGATTATAACGCTACAAATCAGATATCAGATATGACTCTTTGGATCTCTGACACCATCTGTGCCTCTGATGTTCGACCTCTGCTCAAACGAGTGTGGAATAACTATGAAAACACATGCCATTTTGTCTAGATCATTATCCTGATTGAATACAACAGGCGTGGGTGAAGGCGGTGATGTGAAATTCAGCACTGTTAAAAAAACAGTTACTTGTTCATCTCCTGGCTGTTTTACATGTTTAGCATACAAAGCTACTGTCATATTAGTTTAGTAAGGATAGGGACTGGGGGATACGGTGTTTTAGGAGGAACTTCACTTTATACTGCACTGTAGTAAAGTCAGGTACTGCTGTAGGGTGAGGAGGTTTGGGGTGCAGACCATGTTCCAATTCATCCCAAAGGTGTTCAATAGGGTTGAGGTGAGACCTCTTTAGCAGGCCACTCATGATGTTCCACTCCAACCTCTGCAAACTATATCTTAATAGAGTTTGCTTTGTGCGCAAGGGCATCGGGGCTGGAACAGATTTGGGTCTCCTAGTTCGAGTGAGGGGGGAAATGTAATGCCACCGCTATCAAACATTCTATACAATTGCGTGCCTCAATCTTGAAGGTAGCAGTTTGTGAAGTAACAGTTTTATGGTCATATGTGAAGAACCACAAGTCAAGTATTCCAATAACTTTGTCCATATAATGTCAGTGTATATATATATATATATATATATATATATATATATATAAAATGTCAAATCATGTCTTCCATTTTGTGTAGATTTTAAAGCCCCTGCCTGTTGTTTCAAATGGAAAAATAAACCAAATCACTTTAGCACCAATGATTTGTTAATCTATATTTACAATAAATATAATTCTATAATTAAAAAAGCCTATACAGTAATCCCTCGCCACATCGCGGTTCAAAAATTAAAATTAAAAATTAAAAACAATATGAAAATATCCACTGGTGAGTACCCATATAGAATATTTTATGTTACAATTACGTAGGTTTAAGGATATTAAAAGTGCAGAGCAGAGGAATGGTTTATAAGAGTGTCGGGACGGTTTATAAAGATATACTGGTATTCTGTATAATGTACAGTATAGATATTAGGTTGCCACCTCGTGGATTACTGTATCCCTAATTGCAAATACATTTTAGTGTGTATTTCTAGTTACAACAATTAGAATAGAAATACATATATTTTACCTCAATATTAAGACTTTCAGATCAGATAACGATTGTCAATGGTGTTTTTCCAATGAGATTGAAACTGAAGAGTTGAATCATTTCTAAATACTAAATTAAAATAGCAAAAATGTCGAAGGTGGTGGTTAGTTTGCTTCACATCTTCAAGCTGATTTTAGGGACATTATGCAACAGTGTCTTGGATTGGTGCAAAAGCAGCCTAGTTAGCACTTCAGGTTTAAAACAAGCATTAAAATTCACAAATGCTTGCTAGTATTTTGGTCGATACAGGCTCATTATGGAAAGGCACTGGGCAGTGCGACCTCTAAGAAAGAAAAAGAACTCACTATAATCTAGCTGCTGTCTAGTTTTCTTTGTTAATTCCTTTTTAAAACATTTTCCACTAGATTTATTTTTGGTGCTTAAAAAAAACAACAAAAAAAAACCAAGAACACACATAACTTAACAAAAATAGTCTGTGTACCTTATGTAATGGTGTAATATTCTTATATAAAAGCCTGATAAATGAAGCAGTACACTGACTTTGAGATCTAAAATAAATTAAAAAAAGAAACTAAAGAATTTTAATTTTCTTTTGGATCTTTTTCTACTTTCAAGAAATTTGCATAAGGCTGTGAAACAGAGTGGACTTAAGTGTAAAAAAAAAAAAGAAAAACGCAAACTAAACACACCGTGGTGGTATGGTGAGTTATTTTTAGCTTCAAGACATTTATTTATGCATTTATTTAATGCTCATAAGAGCATGCGCTTCCCTTTTCTTATATACCTTATGTATACCTATCTTATTTATATGCCAATGAGTTTTTTTTTTTTTTTTTTTTTAAAGTTGAAGAATGTCACGTTTCATCCATTTAGAGTTCTACTAGATTTTCTGTAACATCCATAAAACAAGCTTTTTTCAAGCAGCATCTCCATAAAGAAAACGTAACAATAATAATTTCTAAAAAATAATATTGTTAAAAAAATCTCAGAAGGTTTTGAGTCAAATTTTGTTGGGCATCCATGAGTGTATAGGCTGAGTGTATAGGCTTTTCACCACTGATTCACCACTGATTTTGTAGGCTTGACAGCAGTTTCAGAGGAATTTACATACATTTTTGGTATACGTTATTCATTCATTCATCTTCTCCCGCTTATCTGTAATTCGGGTCGCGGGGGCAGCAGTCTAAGCAGATTCCCTAGACACTTCTCCGTGTCCAGGGAATGGGTTGTCAAGACCCCCGCCTTCGACTGCTGCCCAATCCTCTCAGCACCGGTCCCTTACGGTCCCTCCTGCAGGTGGTGAGCCCACGGGAAGGCGGCCCCACGTCACTCCGACGTCACGGTCCTTGATTTATTTTTCTCGTAAGGGTCCCCTGGAGCATAGAGGGTTAAGGGCCTTGCTCAAGGGCCCAAGAGTGGCAGCTTGGCGATACCGGGGCATTTTTAAATTTGCGCATTTCTCCAGAGGTGCATGATGTCAAAAATTCAACATATAAAGATTGAATATTCAAGATATTCAACAGTGACATTGACGAAGGACCCTCAAATCATGTTGTCTTGCCTGCTTTTATTAAAACAGTAGCAGCTTTATTGATACATGGCTTGTATGTATGGGCATGTTTGGGTAGCAGAGGCCTGCTAACAACAGCAACTATATATATTATAATATATATAAATTGTGATATGTGCTCTGAACTGTGTTCTCATTTGTTTTATGATACACCTTGTCATGAATGAGCAATATGCATTTTTAAATAGGTATCATATATCATAAGGTTTGAGTACACGTGCAGTTATGTGTTCAGCCAATCCTGTGGCAGCAGTGAAATGCAAAAAAATGTAATGCAGAGAAAGTTTAAGAGCTCCTGATAATCACATAAAACTTGGCATGGTTGTTGGAGACAGAATTTCTGTACCTGTCTAAAGTTTACACAGCATCGTCTGAAAAGCAAAAAACCTTGAGTAAATGACTCAAGCTCTGTGGTAAGAAGTGGTTTAATGATTAGAGTGGTCAAAGGAAAATGCCTAGATTGGTTCTTATTGCCATTGCCAGTAAGGATATAGTAACTCAAATAATTCCTCTTTACAACCATGGTAAGTAGTAAAGCATCTCAACACGCACAAAACATCAAACTTCAAGGTAGATGGGCTACAAAAGCAGAAGACCAAATCAGGTTCCATATCTGTCAGTTAAGAACTGGAATATGAGGGTATCATTGGTACAGACTTACCCAAGTTGGGAAAAAAAAAACCCACCACAAAACATAATCTGGTCTTTTTCCTGTCTGTAACTGTTTTGCAAGCCTTTATATTTCACAATGTAATATGACTTGAGGTAAATTTTATATCATGTATAAGAAAAAACATGCCAGTGCTTTGTGCACAAATAGAGAGGAATGTGGCTGTTCTAAGTACGGAAGGCAAGTGATACTGAAGCAAACAATTGTGTATGTGAAATACAGCACACACGGCTTAAATAAAATGGCATGTGTATGGGGTTATGCATGGCTTGGTAGGATTTTAATGCTTTGTGTGTATGCAAAGATCTATCCTATTGAAAGCAGAGCATCATTTAAATGATGTCATTTTGGATTATACCTAGCTGTGGATTATTTCACTTATACCAGCAGCCACAATTTAAAGTCGCTATTGGTGTTTGAAGTGCAAAATTTGACTGATAAATTTTTATGGGAATTTTTATATAGAGGTTGTCAGATCTAGAATTATGTCTGCTTGAGCACATAAACATTAAAGATTGCATTACTTCATTACATACCTTACTACACTTTCAGCCTTGTACATTTTCTGTGAATTCAAAGATTTGAATACACATCTTCCAACTATTCAGCATTGAGTATTCAGACAGACCATGATATAACATAATTGCTAAAAACTACATTATACTGACTGTTTGTAAACCCCCAATTTGTAAGTGCTTTTTGAACACCCCATTTTATTCCCTATTTGCTTTTATAAGTACCTCCACTCTTCTGGGAAGATGTTATACTAGATTTTGGAGTGTGGTTTTAAAGATTTGTGCTCATTCAGCTACATGGGCTTCAGTAAAGTCAGGTACTGATGTAGGATGAGTAGCCTTGGGGTACAGTCAGCATTCCAATCATCCAAAAGGTGTCCAGCAGGCTTGAGATGACCATTCGAGATCTTCCCTCCCAGCCCATGTAACCCTGGTGGAACAGCTTTGAATCTCCTAGTATAAGTGAATGAAAAATGTAATGCTCTAATTTAATGACAAGACCTTTTCTATAGTATGTCCAAAAACATCCTATACAATTGTGTGTCTCCAACTTTGTGGTAACAGTTTAAGGAAGAACCACATATGACAGGAAAAGGCAGAAATCCCAATACGTTTGTTCATATATTGTGTAACATACTACATAATGCAAGATATAAGCTAATACGTTTAGTATATTAAATGCATTTGCTATTTTAAATTGTATTTACTGCTTTGACAAGAACTTTTGCAGCTGTAGAACATGTTATAATACCTTCATCTCTATTAAACATCTGGGATTTGGGCTAAATGAGGAGCAAGAGTCTTTAGTCAGAGACCTTTATCTGTGAACAAAAATCAATGACGCAGACATCAAAGCTCAACCTGGCAGGATGATGTTCTGACAAAATCGAAGCTTTTATCCGTGTCGCGGAAGTGAAAATCTCTGTTATTTTAAAGTCGTGAACACTTCCTGCCGTGCCTGAAATGTCAGCGTACACGTTCTGACTTCTTGGTTATTACAAAAGTGTACCTGTTTTACAAAACTAACGCTGGCGAGTCGGTGATGGGGGCTGAAGTGATGTATTTATTGCGATATTCTTACGTCCTGTTGACTTTCTGCAGCTTGTTCTAAGTGTGAATTTTCTCCTTGAACTAACCTGTAAAAGCTGTTTGTGGTGCAGTCTTGTGAAATGAAAAGCTGTTTCATGTCTTGCAGCAGAGCTTGGAGTAGGGCCAATCTAAAAGCAAACTTTATGAAATTATAAACAAGGAAATGGAAGAGTGCATGGATATTAGTGTCCACAGATAAGAAATATGATTATGGAAGGTGCATTTGTCTGATCATTAGCAAACATTTTTTTTATTTTTTTTTTAACATGATCAGGAGGCATATGGTAGCTTCGTTTTCTTTCTCGACACATTGTGCTAATTGGACTTTTTGCCATGAAAGAAGTCCAAAGTGCCTTGAAAGCCACTATAAGTTTCTTTCATTTTTAGGTGAAGGAGCTGTGGAGGTTGTGTCCGTATCGAGATGTGGTCTCTGTTAAAGCGTTTTTAAGAATGTAGATGTATTTGTAATCTATTATGCAGCAAATACTTGATATCGGAACACACTGTGTGTATGCTCTGGTCGGGAGGTTGCAAAAGGTTAGCAAAAAATATGGCTTTTTAAGGCTGTTTCACCTTGCTCAGATTTGAGAGGTCGCATTAATTGATCTTTCTCAGTGAAAGCAATATCATATTTGAGAATTGCCTAAGGACAAGCATGGAAAGAACAGTTTCTAGGATACATTTGCAAACTTTCCACTCTTTACATGCTAAGTTAAAGCATGTGAAAGTATGTTTAACATGCTAATAGTATAAGTATACTACATGCCTGAAAGTATTGGAACACCTGACTTTTCCAGACATATGTGCTTATCCCCCAAACTGATACTGTAATGTTGGATATGCACAATTGAATTGGATGTAATTGAATGAGGTAGCATTACATTTTTCCTTTTACTTGGAGACCCTGTTCCAGCATGATAATGCCCCTGTGCACAAAATGAGTGCCATGAAGATGCTTTATCTGGGTTGGGCTTCACCTTTACCGGAATCAACTGTTACAATCAAAAGTTTACCAGAGACTAGTAAATGACTAAAGTACAGAAAGTACACAAATATTCTTTATAATTGAAAGAATGCAATTTATTTCTTGTGAGCACAGTGTTGGGACAACAACAGTCTCGAGTAGAATACTTTTAAAGTAATTATCCGAATTAAGCACATTAATTTGTGAAATTGTCCAGCACTAGCCCACAGTTTACCAACTCCTTGCCAACTGTTGCTTTTCTCACTGTCACAGATCATCTTGTGTTTTTTTGGCTCGAACATGTATGGTTGAATGTGACTGTGGTACATTTTAAAGCAACAAAAAAAAATGTATCCATCGAGTCGTTTCTGTCGCTTCAATAGTCCATTGGTGACATTGCAATGATTGTGTTAAAGCATATTCATTGCATATTTGTTCTAGCCAGCTAGCTGTCTCGCTTCCTTACCATACAATTATCTAGTAAGAATTTCTTCTTCCACCCAAAATATCCACTGTAATTGCTTGCAGTTTTTCAAAGTTTGCACCCACTTCTGAGATACGTACTCTGGTAGAGATTTCCTCCTCCTCCAGTATTCTAACCAGGAAACTTTTCTATACAGCCAACTGTGTTGTCACTGTATGAAGTGAATAGAAATGCTGTATCAATGTATTGTTAGTAGAATTTTAGTTTTTGATTTTTTTTTTTATTAACCAAACATTTTCTAGTTGCTGTGGTACCAAAAAAAAGAAAATAACCTTCATAATCGTGCATATTTTTTGCAATTTTCTTTCTATTGTGAGTGAATTTCATGTCACAGAGAGCATGGAACAAGGTGCAGGTTAATATATTAGGCCTAATATAAAAGGGCTGTTCATTCATAATCCTTTTTAATAATGACCGACTTTGATAATGGCTTTAATAAAGTATTCGATTTTCGGCATGCTTAGGTGGTTTTAGATTGATTGGACTGATGTGGAGTGGAGATGTGTGTGTGTGTGTGTGTGTGTGTGTGTGTGTGTGTGTGTGTGTGTGTGTGTGTGTGTGTGTGTGCACGGTGTAGGATGTGTGCCAGTGTGAGAAGAGCAGCATCGCTGTGTAATGAGGAAGCAGTCAGGGGTCAGTAATGCTCACCTCTGCTTTCTTCACCTGCTGCCATTACTGCTTATTTGCTCTGTACTTTCCTCAAGATCTGACGAGTTATGGCCTTGACCCACTC
Organism: Silurus glanis; assembly: GCA_014706435.1. Lineage (NCBI taxonomy): Eukaryota > Metazoa > Chordata > Actinopteri > Siluriformes > Siluridae > Silurus > Silurus glanis. The sequence goes on along the minus strand of JAAIIK010000072.1, from coordinate 2,563,685 downwards.
TCACCTCAGAGAAGCCATGCTGGAAAAGCTCCTGTTTGCCCCTGCCACTTGTGTGTTTAATTTCATATTGTCCAAACTGTTTAAGGGATTTAATTTCGCCTTCACCGTCTAATTTTGTAGAGCGTTACTTTTCTTTCTAAGATCTGATTAAAAAGCTGCTTATAGTGAAGGACAGAGTTACACTCAATTCAATGATTTGTTTATTCAACCTGGTTATATGTGAGTAGCAAATGGCTTGGAGGGATCCGAAGAAGCGGAAATAGAATAGAACGTTTCTCGAATTACAAGGTCATTAATGATTAGTGCGCATGTATGATTAAAGAGCATGTGCATCGTAAACATTTTTAATTTACTTCAATCTACGTTTTTCTGTGTATGTAATGTGCAAATTAATAAACTATACCATGGTGTGCTTGTTGTAGGGAAGTACTATACAAAATGGTGGTCTGATGCATATCCTGAAGTGTTTCACTCCCTTTTTCCCACAGTTGTCGTCGTCTTCTTCTTTCAGCTGCTCCCATTAGGGGTTCAGCGGATCATCCGTCTCCAAACTACTCTGTCCTCTACATCTGCCTCTTTTAAACCAACTACCTGCATGTCTTCCCTCACTACATCCATAAACCTTCTCGTTGGTCTTCCTCTTTTCCTTCTTCCTGGTGGCTCCATCCTCAGCATTCTCCTACCGATATACCCCATGTCCCTCCTCTGCACATGTCAAGTCAAGTCAAGTCTTATTTCTATAGCGTTTTTCACAACAGACATTGTCTCAAAGCAGCTTTACAGAAATCAACAGTCAAGGTGAACTGTGTGCATTTATCCCTGATGAGCAGCCGTGGCGACTGTGGCAAGGAAAAACTCCCTTAGATGTTATGAGGAAGAAACCTTGAGAGGAACCAGACTCAAAAGGGGAACCCATCCTCATTTGGGTGACATCAAGAGTTTGATCATAAATCTTTCAACAATACAGAACACTGGAGAGTGAGAACTAACATGAGCACTGGAGTGTGTGATTATAGATAATGTTCTTTCTAAAGTCTTATACAGTCTTTATGGTTATAAAACTAGGAGCTACTGAGCTCAACATTTGTGATCATCACAGATCCAGCATCAGCTTCTCCATGCCAGAGCCTTTAACACTCCAGGAGGTCCAATGTCAAAACCACACATGTAGTCGGATCCAATTGGCACTGGTACATCTCTAGATGGTTCGGGACGTTTGCCAGTTTGGCATCTACTTCTTCAAAGGTCCATAATCTTCATGAGGTGGGACGTGACTGGAGCTGGCCAAACCTCAGAATGCCTCGGGATGGGGAGAGAAAGAGAAGCAGTGGAGAGCAATTAGCGTAGCTGCTGTTCATGATATTAACAGCACAAGTTGATAATGTGCATGTGATCAGATGTTCTGGAGCACAAGGTTATGATGTGAGACGTGTTATGTGTAGGCTTTGCTAAAAAGATATGTTTTTAATCTTCACTTAAACTGGGAGAGTGTGTCTGAGCCCCGAACACTGTCGAGAAGACTATTCCAGAGTTTAGGAGCTAAATGTGAGAATGATCTACCGCCTTTAGTGGACTTTGCTATTCTAGGAACTACTAGAAGCCCAAATGTCCAAACCATCTCAATCGGGCCTCTTTCACTTTGTCTCCAAAACACCCTACATGCGCTGTCCCTCTAATAAACTCGTTTCTAATACCGTCCATCCTCGTCACTCCCAACGAAAACCTCAACATCTTCAGCTCTGCTACCTCCAGCTCCACCTCCTGTCTTTTACTCAGTGCCACTGTCTCTAAACCATACAACATCGCAGGTCCCACCACAGTCCTATAAACTTTCCTGTTCACTCTTGCAGACACTCTTCTATCAAAAACCATTGCCAATTTGACACTGGAGACTCCTTTCACTAAATGCTAAATAAATTCCTCCACCCAGAAAACTTTACCATACCAGTGATGATGCACATTAAAAAGATTATTTAAACAGCTGCTTTTATTCAAACCATTAAAAAGTCTTACAGTCTGCAATATTGTCTGAGCTGCTGTTATATAAAATTACTCATTTGAGATTGGTATAATGGTGGTATGAGGGAAAATTATGACATGGCATACATAATGTGCATCGCAATATTTGGTTTTAATATTAATCTTTTTCTTAAAACAAATAGTTATTGTAAGTTGGTCAGGGTTGTAAACCTTTTAATAGTATTTTGAAAGTTTTCAAACCTATGTACTGGTATTATTTATTCTCCCCAGCTCCACTCCTCCTGTATATTACTTTGCATCTACGCACATTATTGCCCTGTCAGCGGTGGTACGACACAGGGCGGATCAAATATTACAGGCTTGTTAATTTAAATCGACTCCAAAATTACCATATGTGAATCTGTTACACCGTCCTTCTCTCATAGGTACCAATTATCTGTCTCTTTAGATGTATCGCAAGATGTCACATACCTCTTGTAATCTGACATAAGTAATTTAATCCAAGTAACCTTGATAAGCTCCAATGATAATCCTTAAGACATGCTCTGTATCGAAGTAAGCTGGGTTTGATGAGAATCCAAGGGAAATCGAATCAGCCCCTCTCATAAATGTTTAAACTCCTTGCATGTGAACTATGTACAACTATAATACAGCTACCATCCTGCATATGAATGTAGCACACTGCTGGAGATGCTTTCACTTGTTTGTGGACTCAGTTACATTAATGCCATTCGATCGACACCCTTACCCAGAGCGACTTTCAGACGTGCTTTGATGTCTCTAGCAATAAATATGTCCTGAGACTGTTTTAGTAGGTCACTCAACTTTTTTGAATAGGTAATACAGTTAGAAATGCATATATACTAATAATAGTAGCACTACTAATAGCACACCATTTGAAGACTCTGGTGTTCGGACAGCTAGGGAAGGTTAATTGAACAGCCAGTGCTTGATTGGTTGTTCATTGAAGCTGTAGTCATCCTTTTTTTTTTTTAAGATGTGGAGCAGTGTTGTTGCTGAGGGTGCAGTGCTTTGGGAACTTAATAATAGAGCACTGGCCTGCCTTGTCTTCCTACAGTAGGCAAGCATCCAGATGCACTACATATTGTAGTATAGAATTGAGTTTACGGTATAAATACAGATGCTAAAATAAGAATGATTTTTAAAAATAAATAAAGTGGCATATTTTTTGAATGCACCATGGCATTTATGAAATACTACTACTTAGGTAAAGATAAAGGTCCTTTTTACTTATGTTAGGAAGCTGGGGTTTAGAGCGCAGGGTCAGCCACTATACAGCATGCCTGAAGCACAGAGGGCCTTGCTCAAGGGCCCAAAAGTGACAGCTTGATGATACTGTGGCTTAAATCCTTGACCTTTCAAATGGTAACCCAGAGCCTTAACCACTGAGCTACCACTCCCCCAGTGCTACTGCTTTTTACTTCTTCTTTTGGCTTCTCCCATTAGTGGTCGCCACAGCGGATCATCCGTCTCCATACCCCCCTGTCCTGTACATCTGCCTCTTTCACCCCAACTACCTGCATGTCTTCCCTCACCACATCCATAAACCTCCTCTTTGGACTTCTTTTTTTCCTCTCTCCTGGTGGCTCTGTTCTCAGCATTCTCTTACCAATATACCACATGTCCCTTCTCTGCACATATCCAAATCATCTCAATCGAGCCTCCCTCACCTTGTCTCCAAAACGTCCTACATGCGCTGTCCCTCTAATAAACTTGTTTCTAATCCTGTCCATTCTCGTCACTCCCAACGAAAACCTCAACATCTTCAGCTCTGCTACCTCCAGCTCCACCTCCTGTCTTTTACTCAATGCCACTGTCTCTAAACCATACAACATCGCAGGTCTCACCACAGTCCTATAAACTTTCCCTTTCACTCTCACAGATACCTTTCTATCACAAATCACTCCTGCTATCACTCTTCTCCACCCTGCCTGCACTCTTTTCTTCACTTCTCTAACACACTCTCCATTACTTTGCACTGTTGACCCCAGGTACCTGAACTCCTCCACCTTCTCCATTTCTTCTCCCTGCAACCGCACCACTCCACTGCCCTCCCTCTCATTTACATACATGTACTCTGTCTTACTCCTACTGACTTTCATTCCCCTTCTCTCCAGCGCATACCTCCACCTCTCCAGGCTCTTCTCAACCTGCTCCCTACTCTCACCACAAATAACAATATCATCCGCAAACATCATGGTCCATGGAGACTACTGGCGTCCGTCAACCTGTCCATCACCGCTGCAAACAGGAAAGGGCTCAGAGCCGATCCTTGATGCAATCCAACCTTCACTTTAAACCAGTCTGTCGTTCCTACTGCACACTTCACTGCTGTCACACTGTCCTCATACATGTCCTGCAGCACCCTCACATACTTCTCTGACACACCTGACTTCCTCATACAATACCACAACTCCTCTCTCGGCACCCTGTCGTACGCTTCCTCTTAATCCACAACAATGCAACTCCTTCTGACCTCCTCTATACTTCTCATCAACATTCTCAAAGCAAATAATGCGTCTGTGGTGCTCTTCCTCGGCATGAAACCATACTGTTGCTCACAGATGGTCAGGCTCTTCTCTCAGCCTGGCTTCCACTACTCTTTCCCATAACTTCATGGTGTGACTGATCAACTTTATTCCCCTGTAAACCCTGCAACTTTATTCCCTCTTTCTCCATTCCTCAGGCATCTTCTCACCTTCCAAAATCCTGTAAACAATATTGTTAAAAACTCCACTGCCATCTCTCCTAAACATCCCCATGCTTCTACCGGTATGTCATCAGGTCCAACCGACTTTCCACTCTCATCCTCTTAATCGCTGCTCTCACTTCCTCCTTACTAATCCTATCTACATCCTGCTTCACAATCTCCACACTATCCAACCTTCTATCTCTCTCTCTCGCTCTCGCTCTTGCTCTCTCTCCCTCTCTCTCTCTCTCTCTCTCTCTCTCATTTTCCTCATTCATCAGCTGCTCAAAATACTCCCTCCATCTTCCCAACACTCTCTCCTCACTAATCTCCATCCTTTATTGCTCTAACTTGCAGCACATCCTTCCCAGCTCTGTCTCTCTGCCTGGCCAATCAGTACAAATCCTTTTCTCCTTCCTTAGTGTCCAACTTATCATACAGCTTCTCATATGCCTTTTCCTTGGTTTTCGCCACATCTCTCTTTACCTGCTCCAGCACCTCCTTGTACTCCTGCCTACTTTTCTCATCACTCTGTCGATCCCAATTTTGTTTTGCCAACCTCTTTCTCCTTATGCTCTCCTGCACTTCCTCATTCCACCACCATGTCTCTTTGTCTTCCTTTCTTTTTCCGGATTTCACACAAAGTACCTTTCTAGCTGTCTCTCTTACCACTCCCTTGCCCAATCATCCAGCACCTCTTCACCACCACTGAGCCCCTGTCTGATCTCTTCCCTGAATCTCATACTACACTCTTCCTCCTTCAGTTTCCACCATCTAATTCTTCTTTCAGGTCTCACTCTCCTCCTCTTCTTCTTCACCTCCAAAACCAGCCTACAGACCACCATCCGAAGCTGTCTAGCTACACTGTCCCCTGCCAACACCTTACAGTCTCCAATCTCCTTCAGGTTGCATCTCCTGCATAAAATGTAGTCCACCTGTGTGCGCCTTCCTCCACTCTTGTACATCACAGAGATGAAGGAGAAGGAAAAATTCTGGAGTGAGTTAGATGAAGTGGTAGAAGGTGTTCATTCCTAGGTACACCTTCTACCACTTCATCTAACTCACTCCAGAATTTTTCCTTCTCCTTCATCTCACAACCCACTTATTGAGCATAAGCACTGATGACATTTATCATCACCCCTTCAACTTCCAGCTTCACGTTCATCATCCTATCAGAAACTCTCTTCACCTCCACTACACTTTTACTGTACTCTTCCTTCAGAATCACTCCTACACCATTTCTCTTTCCACCCACACCATGATAGAACAGTTTTAACCCACCGCCAATGTTCCTGGCCTTATTCCCTTTCCACTTGGTCTCCTGAACACGCAACATATCTACCTTTCTCCTCTCCATCATATCAGCTATCTCTCTCCCTTTACCAGTCATAGTGGCAACATTTAATGTACCAACCCTAACCTCCACTTTCCTCCACTTCTCTATTTTCTGCCGTCTCTGTAGACGTCTTCCTCCTCTCCTTCTCCTCCTTCTGCCAACAGTATTCCAATTTCCACCGGTACCCTGTTGGCTAACAATACCTGTGGCGGTCGTTGGTAACCCGGGCCTCGACCGATCCGGTATGAAATTCTGATTCCTGAGCCGCATATTTGATTTGGCACATGTTTTAAGCTGGATTCCCTTCTAACACAACCCTCCTCATTTATCCGGGCTTGGGACCGGCACTAAGAGTGCACTGGCTTGTGCAACCCTAATGGCTGGGTTCTACTGCTTCTACTACTACTACTACTACTAATAAAATTAATAACAATAATAATCATAATAATTAAATATAGAGTATCTGTCTAAGCAAAGCAATTCCTTAATTCTGTTCAAAGCATAAGTATTTCGGAGAAAATGAGAATATAAATGGAATGTAATTTGTGGACATCGCATTCCGTATTCGGAAGATTTGTGCTCAATTAGTTAATAAAGTGTATTAATAAAGTATAACAAACTGATGTAGGGTGAGGAGGCCTCGGATGCATTCCATGTCCCATTTAATTCAAAGGGAGCCGTGTAGCAGGCCACTCAAGATCTTCTGCTTCCAACCACGTAAACCATGCAGCTCACTGCGTGCACAGGGGCTTTACCATGATGGAACATGTTTAAGTCTCCTAGTTCACATCCAAAAACATCCTGTACAACTGTGTGCCTCCAACTTTGTGGTAACAGTTTGGGAAAGAACCACATATGGCTGGAAAAGTTACTTATCCCAATACTTTTGTCCATATAGTCTATGTGAAATGTGTTTGAGAAGGAGTGGGTACAATTAAAAACACAGAATATGTGATTGCATGTTGCTGTCAGAAATCTAGGACTCTTGTAAATGAGGTGATATTGCATCTACTGTACATATATCCTGAATAATATGTGACTGCCGAAACAAGCTGATTTCATCAATTTTGGATTAGACCCTAAGGTTATGGCTATGGGACTTTTTAGGTTTGAGACTGGAGAGGGGAAAATGCCTCCAGGAAACATCCAGCCTTCTGTACTGAAACGGAGCCCTTGAATTATGGAGCTGTGAATGAGAAGCACAGGAAGTCTTCTACTTCTAAAAAAAAATAAAATAAAATATGTGCAGGTGAGGATGTGAAGAATGATGGACTTTGTATTCAAGTCAAATGTTTAGAGTATTGTGGAATATTATTAGTATTTCCTTCGAAGTTTACTTCCCGACTTACTTTAAAATGTTTTCTGGTGATGGGACACATCTTGACGCTGTAACTACAGTGGATACATTAGAAAGCCGTTTCTGATCCGTAAACATTGGCTGAGGAATAATCTGGTTGATGGTTGCGCACTTTTTACTAGGTGGGTTCATTTAACATGCACAGATAAATCATGATCATGATTTTCCATGAAAAATAAACTTCATATTCATATCTGACATATTATTCTCACACTTCTTTGGTGGGCTAGGTAATACATTTATGATTTGTCCGGTATTTTTTGACCAAGGTGAGCAATGATCCAAGATGCAGTCACTCAGCTAGTGCATGTACAGAGGAAACAGATTTTGGATTATGGAAAAAGGTTTAAATGGGGGAAATTGTCAATTCATCCCATCATTGATTAGCTTTCTGAAACAACAGTTGCAGTTGAGTATTGTTATTCATATATCAAATCTGAAATACATCCACATCTGAAGGGGAATACACTGAAACTAATGATCGCATGAGGTAAGAGACTGATTGATTTCAGCCCGATCCAACAATCTGGTGTCTGCAAGACAGTCCTCCTGCTCAGACAGATGTTTATCTGCGAAACAGTATCAAAATTCCACCTGCAAGGGATCTAACTTCCACCTGTTGTTTTGCTTGACACAACCTATAAAGCATCAGATCATTGTTTTATCAGCTAATGCCTTTGCCAATAGAGCCTCTGTTGATTAATGCTGCCCACATCAATAACGTCTTCGTCTTGTGCATGTGTGTTTTAGCCATAGCCTGTTGTTCTTGCTTGCACTATATTTTTTATTTCGGGAGCTATCTTATACCGAATACACTTTTACAAGTCGTAGCCAAGTCTCGAGTCTCTGAGCTGCAAGTATGATGTAACAAATATAAAATACAAAAAAGAGAAAAAAAAAACACCGAAATATGTTTTTCCGATGTCGGGCTGAAGAACATATTTCTGTGTTTTTTTTTTTTCTCTTTTTTGTCCTATAAAATATGTGCTCATATGGCCACTGTATTAGAAACACATTTAGCAGACTAATATAAATTCATGCAGATACAAGCTTGCTTTTTGCCAGCTCCTCTGAACAGTTACTTTTTACATCAAACAGCAGAATTGGGAGGAATGTTACAGAGGTGTCTTCTGACCATCTTATGATTGTTGGTGGCATGCAGAGTATTTAAAATACTGATAATCTTCTGGGATTTTTACACATAAATAGAGTTTTATTAGGTATGTGCTGGGGTGCTTATTGGGGAACCGTTCAGCGAGCAGCATTTCTGTGGGTGACCGCTGATAAGCTACAGTATCTCAAATAATCACTGTTTGCACCAGTGTTGTACAGAAAGTAACAAAAAAAACAATGCACAAAACATTGTGTTAGCTAAGTTTACAAATGGCAGCTAAGCCCGTGAGTGTGGGGCTACAGTGGCACAGGTCCAATGAAACTGGAGCGTTGAAGATTAAATATGCATCTCATCTGATGATGATTTCTGCTGTGACATGCAGATGTCAAATGTTAGGGATAGATTTTGGCATATGCAGCATGAATCCAATGATCCATCTTACCTTGTTTGATACCTGTTGATACAGTGGGCGATTTGCAGCAATTTCATAATGCAAGTTGTAATGTCAACCTCTGACCAGGATCTCAAAGAAATGTGGAATTCATCCCATGACGTGGCTTTTCTGAGAGTGAAAAGGGCTCCTGATTAGTACTCGTATGATGCGTTTAATTAAGTGGCTAATAAGTGCATATTTTGTTTTTGTGTCCTTTATTTCAATGCTGCATTAATAGCACTTTCTTATAGCACATGACATTGAGTTCGAGCCCATCACTGCTTTATATCATTCTGCCTAATTTACGTTGTAGTTTTGTTTGTTTTTTTGTTCTCAAGACTCAGATTTCATTTAAGATCCTCATTCTGAATGCTGGCTTTAAATTTCCAATTAATATGTTGTGTCAGCTATTAGTGCTATTAAGATTTCAGCTTTCTGCCAGTTTTGTAGCCATTTTGGGAGGACTTTCTAGGATATCTGAAACAATTATATATTTATTTTTTTTACTAAAAACATATTGGAAAATAAAATGATTAAATTGGGTAAGTGCAGTTGCATTATCTAAACACCATATAAATCTTTTTTATCTTATCTTTTTATATGGTTACACATTCATGTTTACAATAAAAAAAAGCTTTGCTTTTGCATATGCTTTTGCACAACACCAGTTTCATGTCACTGCAATCTACATTGCCCAAGAATGAGCCTGTGGAGTCTGCATTTTAGCTGACGTTCTCTTTTTTTAGTTAAAATAATGTTTCAGGCACTGCTTTATGGCTCATTAAGTTTCATTCAATCATTAATTTTTTTTTTTTTCCTGGTCAGATCCTTTTTCAGTTAAAGTTATGTGCAAATGTATTCATTTATTTTTTTTTATCTTTGCTACATAGTGAACATGCACTCTTAGTTTACAATATTATAATGATTTGATTTTGTTTTATACTGACATAAATGCGTAGTGTATGATCTGGAAATAAGTCATCACAATTTTTCTTCATCTGAATTTAGGTAAAAATATTTTGAGAATTACATCAAATCAACAGTGTGTATAACATACGTAGATCATTCTGTATTCATTTAGGATTTTATTTCGATTTTGTGTGCAGAAAAAACGACATTGACATAGTATAATCATAAAGGGATGTATAATAAGCCCTAACTGCACAATGTCTTAGTTTGTGTCTCACATTAATTCGCAGGTCACAAAACCTGAACTTTGGGGCAAAGCAACATGGAAAACGTTGCCGCAGTGAGCTTGCGTTTCTGGTCTCCACCGTATGCATGCGGGGAATAGGAGTCAATGAAGCGAAAAGTGTAGTGTGACTGCAGCTTAACTCGTCCGTAATGGTATGAGGAACTGCATCTGCACTTCTCTTGCTCTCTCGTATCTTGGATGCTCGTTATAGTGCTGCATCACAGCAATGTTATGTTTGCATTCAGATTAAAGAATTATATTGCTACTATTACACTAAAACCCTTGACATAACCCATGCAAGAGTTGTCACAATGTTATTTTCTAGATGCTTCAGTTCAACCAATCAGTGTTTTTGAAGACTGGTTGATGCGCACAGTGTTACTGGTATATATGACATACATGACATGCAATACTTGGCCATAAACCGCTTTTCTTAGTTGCTATGCAAATGTGCTTTAAAAACAGAGCTGATTTGAAGTACCCCATCTCTCTCACACTCTCTCTGTCTGTCTGTCTGTCTGTCTCTCTGTGTATTCAGCCTGTTCACTCACTCATCCTTGGTTCATGTGGCATTAAAAAAAAAACAACAATCCATTATGAAATCATTGTATTGAGGCTCCCAGATGAGCCGAAACCCTGAAACAGTGAACAGCATCTGAAGTTTTCCCCAGGAAGGGATCATTAAATATAAGACTGCATTTTAATATTCAATATAGTCTGGGGTCTCGGGGCAGCTGTAAGTAGACGGCTCAAACCATATCTTCCTGTCCATCCTGCATTTAAAAGCCTGAAGAGATCTTGTAAGGAAATTCGGTCTTTTATTGTCTGTAGACTGTGATTCATTATGGGGTAAAAAAAAGAAAGTAGGGCAGGGAAGGCAGCTCGTGAAGGCGAGCTGCTGTTCCTGCAGATATGCAGCGTTCCCAGATGGAGCTCATTGCAGGCTCTGTACAAGAGCTATGATTTACTCCACCTGCTGAAGAAAGAATAGACATGAGAACAGTCTTGCATAGCTGCAAGCACATTTGAGCATATCATTCCTGGACCACCCTGGTATGCTGCAAGTCTCTAGCAAAGGGTGTTCTACCTGAGAGCTTTCCACCTGGGAATTCCTACCAGGCAGCCAAATGTAAAATCATGAGACATTTCCTTGTGTTTTCACCAATGATCACTTCAGGTGAGAGGAGATAAAATTGGCTCTAGGTCTCCCAGCCTTCTGTTTATTTCTCTCCTCATCCCCTGGTTCTGCTTGATTGGAAAAAGCCATCAGTGCTGAAATGTCCTGCAGTGAGGCTTCAGTGGCCACTCCTGTTGGTCCCAGGCCCAGGAGCTCACGAATACAGAAAGCTATTTTCTTACAATCTCTGTGAAAATGACTTAATATGGAATCAGATCAGAAGTTTGTTTGTTTGCAGCATGTGGTTCTTTGCTTCTGAAAGTGCTTTCGGTCTTTTGTTCTCAGCACAGAGCGCAGAAAGATGCGAATGAAAGACAGACATTAATTAATTTGATCCCTTGGAGTTCAGATGTGTAAAAATATGCAAGCGAGCTCTATGGTAAATCAGGGCTGTCAAATTAATGGCTGCAAGAAAGTGTTGACATAAGGAAAGCGTGTTGTAGCCCACGTGTCAATTACAAAACTCTATGAAATACATGACTAAGCTGGCAAAAATCCAGGCATTCATACAGTAGTTAGCTAGTTATCTGAACAGCCATCGAGAGTCTTTTGAGTAGCAGTAGCAATTTTTCCGAACACACAACTCTTTTTGTGTAGAGGCTTTGTGTATAATTTGAACAGCTACATCAAAATGCTCCTGTGTGACCGAGATCGTGCAATTACTCCAGACTATCAACTTGTCATTCACTTTTAAGCATCATTATATAACAAAAAACACTTTTGTGCTTTTGTCTCCTGCAGGTAATTTCTCCGTGTTGCTGTGCAGAGGAGAGGCAAGGCAGTGTGGAGCGAGGCAGGGGGAGCTGCTGAGCGGATGCCTGTAGCGGCGGGCGCCGCGTGCCCTCGACAATGAGCCGGCTGATGCTGGGCCGCACTCTGGAGCGGGTCTGTAAGGCTGTGCTGCTGCTCTGCCTCGTGCACTTCCTTATCATGATGATCCTCTACTTTGACGTCTACAGTCAGCGCTTTGACATCTTCAGCCGTTTTAACAACGGCCGCGGCGCCAACGCTTCACGCTGGCCTCACCATTCCTACTACAACTACTCCGGTGCCAGGCCCAATGCCACCTTTGCCAGCTATGTACCCTCTTCAGAACAGCTGCCCCCCAGTGGCAAGCCAGAGCCCAACCACACACACACAACCCCCAAGCCTATTCCTCCCTGCCCAGAGGTACCACCTGGACTGGGTAAGTTTTATTTATTTTTTTTGTTTCTTTTTTTTCTTTATATGCTTGCTGTTGCATTTTATGTTCATATATGGTATTATGTCTGTCCTATATTGCCTTTGATGATGAGCCTGACAGTTTTCCAGCAAGATAATTCAATGCATACATCAACACTGCAGTGTTGTACATCATCTTGTATTCTTTAAAAAGAATCATTTATAACCAGCTGAAATGTACTAAATCTGTGAGATAAGATCGTACTTCTTTGGTTCTTAGCAATGTTTTGCGGCAAATGCTTGTGACAGTTTCACGAGTCTGTTTAGTCAGCTTTGTTGTTTTGTATCTCTAGAATGGGACAGCGAGCTAATGACTCAGGAAAGGCCTGGGGCCTCATAGTGACTAAATAAATAGAACAAATTGTTCATAAGGATTATAATGGCAGCTCTGGGATTGTCATACACACCAGCCTGTAATTATTGGCAGCTTAAGGGAAGAGATTAAAATGAAGTGAAGAATTGTCGCAGGTAATAAGACCAGGAGCCTTTTTTTAACAACAAGAAAAAAACATTTGTTTATAAGTACGGTTTGATGAGCCAGTCAAGCAGCTCGTTGTGTGAGGGAATTTGCAAATGAACAAAAAGGATGGCAGATATCTTCACAATCATGTCCAGAAACTCTTAATTAGTATGCAGCAGATATGAACGAAGCATTGTGTGTGTCAGTGATGTTTGTGTGTCTGGCTGCCTGGCTCTCGAAAGTGCCTTGAATTCTCTGTAGATTCTAATTAGTCTAAAAGCTTTCTATACGGTGAGGGGAATCAAGAAGGGATTTAGTGTCAGCATTTTTCTCGGTAGGACCCATTTCATCTAAGATGCTGAGCCTCTTCACTTACTTCCACTAAATTATCATAAACCCTGGTGGCTAAATGCTAAATCTTTTTCAGGGAATCTGGGGGCATGTACCCTGTGGTGAAAATCTGACAACTTTGAGGATCAGGTCAGAGTCCTGTAAATGGAAAAGTAAACCACTAGATTAATGTGCTCAATCATTAGATAGTCACTTTATTAAAATAATTTACAGAGCCCATATTTGAATCCTAGTTCTAATTATAATCTATTCATTATCCGGTATCTTGAAGTAACGAAACTGCATTTCCTTAAATAGATGACCACTGTTCCTCTTTTGCCATGTCCATGCACAATAGACTTTGTACCACACGACCTTATGCACCTGTAGTCTGTTGAGTCCACAGAAGAAAAATTGTGAAAGACTATGGGCCTCATTTATCAAGACGAATATAGGGCTGCAACTAACGTTTATTTTGAGCGTTTAAGTATGCAAGGTGTAAATCAGCATTTGTATTGTTTTTAATGATAATTGCAGATGGCATGTTGACGACCATGCTTTAAAAAATTGTTTTGTTGTGAAGATATAAGCATCTGGAATATAATTAATAAAATTTTGTATAATAACTAAATGATATCTGCATAAATAAGATGTACAAACATTGAAATCAAGTATTTAAACGTAGTAAAGCCACAATAAATCACATTTGAAAACAGAAGTTACTGTTGTAGTAGACAAACGCTATAAAAAGGGAATGGAACAGAGAAACGCAGCAAGCTAACAGTCTTGATTTAAAAAAAAGAAAGGGAGAAAAAATGCATTGGTGTACACATGCATAATCATTCGCTGAAAATCACAACAGTGATTACAGATGTAATCGTTTACTGCTGCTGTTATTTACGGTTTTTAGATGCAGTGTTTGTTCGTACCGCTTTAATTGAATCCATCGCTATGTTGTGACCGAGGTGATTGCGCAACCTGATGCTCGTGAGTCGCGCCAGAACAGATCCAGTGCGACTGTCCCAAAGTTATCAGTTTACACAACAGCACTTCATTAAACTATACCACATGATGAGGATTGTATAGTTTTTGCTTACCATGACACCAGTGTGTTTACTTTTCCTGCTGCCGGTTGACCCTGTACTCTCCTCCATTTCGCAAGCGGCTGTTATCTTCGTCACGCTAACCCATAACTTGAGCAGATCAACTGATCGATAACGGCATCCCTTGACAACGGATTTCATTATTGATTATCATAGATTTTATTGATTAATTGTTGCAGCCATAGACGGATATAAACAAACTTGGGCGAATGTGTTCATAAGAGTCATCTATAAGGCTGGTTATGTTATTATGCAATATTGGGATTAATAAGTAGAACTTCGTTTCCAGCTGTTAGTGAAAGTCAATGGATTTTAGATCTAGGGTCAGTACAGTATATATTTACACATCGGTATGTTTTTTTTTTTTATTGTTTTTTTTTCTTGAATCCATTTAAAAAAGGTTTTGTCATGGATTAGGCTCCCCTGGTAGCACAGAAGTTTTATTAATCAGCAGTAATACTTTTTCAAACTTAGTTAGTTAGTTAAACTTAGACTGTTTTATTTTGTCTTTGCTCATATTAAGCATGATAAACGACATCATCTCCACCTCCATTCATTTCTTTCTTAACATTGTTAGTGTTTTTTTTATTTTTTTATACATGTTGTGGCCTTAGATTCTATGCTAAATAATAATCTTAATTTCTTACATGGAAATCAAAAGTACTTTTAACTTCTTTCTTTCGTCTTTATTTGTCCAGTTTGGTTCCTGCTCTGTGAACTTGGTCTTTTTATGGAGTTTTGTAAGCGTCACCAAGCACATATCTAATGTGGTATGCACATACGCTACCTAGTAATTTATGGGTGATATTTATCAATTTATACTTTTGTAAATCTGACATTAATTCTTTGTTGGTTTGGCTTACGCAATCCTTTACACACAACTTTACTCAAAGATTATAATGAATAAAGCTTAGTGTTAGAAATCTGTGGATTGTAGTGAGAAGGAACAAATTTGCCTTAAACAAATGTTTAATATGTAATAAAAGTGTATACAGTGCATCTAGAAAGTATTCACAGCGCTTCACTTTTTCCACATTTCATGTTACAACCTTATTTCAAAATGTATTAGTATTGTATAACTCATTATTTTCTCAGAAATTCTACAAACAATACCCATTATGACCAGGTAAAAGGAGTTTGATTGAAGTCTTTGCAAATTTATTACAAATAAAAAAACAAAAAAAATCACATACATAAGAATTCACAGCCTTTGTCCTTACGATCAAAATTGAGGTGCATTCTGTTCCCACCGATCATCCTTGAGATGTTTCTACAACTTGATTGGACTCCATCTGTGGTATTTACCATCAGTTTATTGGACCTGAGTTGGAAAGGCACACACCTGTCTATATAAGGTCCCCCAGTTAACAGTGCATGTCAGAGCACAAACCAAGACATGAAGTGCCCAGGAATTGTCTGTAGACCTCTGAGACAGGATTGTATTGAGGAACAGATCTGGGGAAGGGTACAGAAAAATGTCTGCAGCATTGGAGGTCCCAATGAGCACAGTGATGTCCATCATCCGTAAATGGAAGAAGTTTGGAACCACCAGGACTCTTCCTAGAGCAGGCCGCCCGGGCCAAACTGAGCAATCGGGGAGAAGGGCCTTAATCATAGAGGTAACCAAGTACTCGATGGTCACTCAAAGAGCTCCAGCGTTTCTCTGGAGAGAGGAGACCCATCCAGAAGAACAACCATCTCTGCAGCACTCCACCAATCAGGCCTGTATGGCAGAGTGGCCAGACGGAAGCCACTTTTCAGTAAAAGGCACAAGACAGCTTGCCTGGTGTTTGCCAAAATGCACCTGAAGAACTCTTAGGCCATGAGAAACAAAGATTAAACTCTTTGCGTCATGTCTGGAAGAAAACAGACACCGCCCATCACCTGGCCAATACCATCCCTACAGTGAAGCATGTTGGTGGCAGCATCATGCTGTGGGGATGTTTTTTCAGCGGCAGGAACTGGGAGACTAGTCAGGATTGAGGGAAAGATGAATGCAGCAATGTACAGAGACATCCTTGAGGAAAACCTGCTCCAGAGCGCTCTGGACCTCAGACTGGGGCGACGGTTCATCTTTCAACAGGACAATGAACCTAAGCACAAAGCCAGGATAACAAAGGAGTGACTACAGGGCGACTCTTTCAATGTCCTTGAGTGGCCCAGCCAGAGCCCAGACTTGAGCCCGATTTAACCTCTCTGGAAAAATCTGAAAATGGCTGTGCACCGACGTTCTGCAAAGAAGAATGGGAGAAACTGCCCAAAAAATTGTTGTGCCAAGCTTGTAGCATCATACTCAAAAAGACTTGAGGCAAAGGTAATTGGTGCCAAAGATGCTTCAACAAAGTACTGAGCAAAGGCTGTGAATACTTTTTTATTTTATTTTATTTATTTTTTATTTTTTATAAATTTGCAAATATTTCAAACAAACTTCTCCCACGTTGTCATTATGGGGTATTGTTTGTAGAATTTTGAGAAAAATAATTAATTTATTCCATTTTGGAAAAAAGCTGTAACAACAAAATGTGGACAAAGTGAAGTGAATAATTTCTGGGTGCACAGTATTGAGCTTCTAGTTACTAAACAAGCAGTGGCTTGATGGACTGATTGAGTTTTAGGTACGTAAGCCATGGATGTTGTCTCGCTAAAAAAACTATCACTGACACTGCCATTGACACACCTTTTTTTTATCAAAAGTTTTGCAAACAGAAACAACAACAAAAAAAAAAAAAACTCTAGTAAGTTTCACTACTATTGGAGGATGCACTGTGCTCATGACACGCTTATCATAACAAGAATAAAGTCTTAAAAAAAAAAAGAATAAATATCTTCTAACTGGCAACAAAATTGTATTTCTATGCAGTATATCAATAATGATAATGGTGAGGGGAATCAAGAAGCGATTTAGTGTCAGCATTTTCCTCGGTATGACCCATTTCATCTTCACTCACTCCCACTGAATTATAACAAACCCTGGTGCTCAATGCTAAATCTTTCTCAGGGAATCTGTGAATAGAAACAACTAACGAATAAACCCTCCAGTAATATTGCTTTCACTGCTATTGGATGATGCATTGTGTTCCTGAGATTGTTATCGTAACAAGAAAAATGTTGTACTAATTGGCAACAAAATAGTTTTTGCTAAACCAAAATATAGTAGATCAATATTGAAAAACTTCAACGAGCTATTATTCACAAACATCTGGTAGGAAAATGTTTACTATCCTTTGCTGCAGTAAATATAAGCACAAATTTGTTGCACAAAATTGGTCAGGATGAAAGTGAATGAAAATTGTGATCGCTCCAATTTTTTTCTTTTTCATCAAGAATTGAAATAATCATACAATCTCGTATCACAAATAAACAACTTTTCAACTCCTACAATTGCTGCAGTGCTTGTATTTTATATATATATATATATATATATATATATATATATGAGAGATATCT